>OX632361.1:3960964-4010964 GCA_951751655.1 Ophion costatus | reverse complement strand
GAGGTCTGAAGACAGAATTCCTAGCCCGTCCGTTGTCCACTCCTAGGTGGCTCGCCTAGGACCGTTGGCACCTCTGTCCCTTGCTTAATCCCTTCACTTCGGAATAAGCAGCCCTGGCGTTCATGATCCACTCAAAGTCATGCAACCCGATATCCGACTGAGTCCCGACGACGCATAAAGAAAAGCAGCGAAAAACTGTTGCCACATTATTCCTTTTTCTTTCTCCTTTTATCACTACATATAACGTCCACAAATATCATTATTATTACGTCTGATAGATTATAATTTATCTCGTAGATAAAGACATAGTGAACTCGGATATGTGCAATCCTACGTTTGCTGTTTTATTATTATTATTATTATTATTATTATTTAATTCCAGCTCTATATCGATAAAATACTATAACGTAGAATGATATCGACGACTCTTTTGTCACTATATGCGAGAGATCTTCGGACGAATTTGGGAGATTCTTATCGCTTAGACGTAAACAAAGCCGACGTGCAAGAGCGAGGCATTAGAACACTAGATCTCGAGGACCACATGGGCATTGTCCATAGTCAACCGTATGGGCATAATTATACAATAGTTCATCCGAACGTTATTCGGACATTATTGTACTGAGCTCTCATACTGCGTTTTATATATTTTATGACGCTTGTGCGAAATAAACATTGTTAAAAATCGTACTTAGTGCAATCGCGGATTCAGTTTTTCTATTCAAACTCAAGGTTTCGTTTATAGTTGGTATTGGATTTATGCATGTTAATGATGTTACCCACGTGCAAGATATATTGAAATCTATTGAAAGCAAAAAACCAGTTCGAAATCAATCGCTGAAGATAATAATGACGTTGAAGGTAAAACGACGTATGCGATAGTGCGGAACTGCGAAGAGGAAAAGGTTCGCTTGAAAAAGCGATACAATTGAAGTAAGCTCAGCAGTGTGGTAGGATATATCAATGTCGTTTATGTGAGCGCAACGTGGATGTGTGCGCGTGTATGTAGATATAAGAGATAGGGGGAGAGAGAAAGAGAGGGACAGTTACATAGCCAAACGTACGTGAAGCTCGTCCCTCGTTTTCTCGACGTTCTTGTAATTAACGTGAAGTTAATACCCACTGTCAAGCTTGCTTGGATGACGATAAATAGCATCGTTGTGTTATGGGCGCGTTCGAGTGACTGTCAACAACACGTGCTTCATAACACGCTAAACGCGCTCCATACGACAAGCTTTGTGGTCGGCGTACCAGTGAGTTGTGCGAAAGAGACTTTGCAGCAAGAGCAAGGCAGTGGCGGTGCGCATGCCCTGGCGCTAACCCGTGTGGAAATTTGAGTCGGGAAAAGGTACTACCCCTGATCTGCCTACCCTAGATAATATCAGGCTCTGGTCGGGCCTTTCACCCTGGAATAGGTTCGCAATGTAACGAGTCTAAGGCTAGGTCCCGATCCGTCGTTCCCTTTCTGAGGAACTGATCAGGAACGGGCTGGAGAACAAGCGGTTAATGGCCAGGAAAGTTGTAGGGAATAGGTTGCGAAATAACCAGGAACAAACGAGGAAATTAAAAATGACGTTCCAGCATTTTTGGAATCCTTGAGGAGGTAAAATCAGGAGTGTATTCAATTTAGGATTTCGGCAACATATTTCCTGTCGGTTATCTACTTGCTAAGGTAGTATATGAGTGTATACATACACTTGCTTGCATTTCCTGATAGGCAAAGAGACAGAAAAACGTACACAGATCACTATCCAAGCGAAACAGGCCTAGAGTGCAAATGGTCATTTCGCAAGTATCGGGAAATCATAAGCTTAAGTGCACGCTGTCAGCATAGCACTTTTGCACGTGGTACAACTTGCAGGACGAACTTTTATCCTCGTACGATGGTACCTTGCTTACGCGAAGCACTTCGTTTGTAGCCACCTGGCGGATTGTTGAGGAAATACATTCAGATAATATCTTCCCGGCCAGAACATTGATATTTCCCGACATGGCGACAAGGCGTTCAAAAACCACGAATGACCCTCTCTTAGGATGAATAGAATTACAACAGATGTATTAGTTTCATCCGAATCAATTATAAATATCTATGATGAGGTGAAGAGCAAAGTAGTTTTTCTTTAGTTCTTAAGGACAGGCTCCGCTTTTCAGAACATGTCAATGTTCTGGCTGGGTAGACATTACGTGAAGATGTACTTGCTCGCAATGTATTCCGCCCAGAAGATTGTAATTTCCAAATATATAGGCTAAGCCGTAAAAAACGATTTTGCGATCTTCCCGGTTTGTTCCATGGGAGAGCGCGGTCAGGTGAATCAGGCAAGACAAGTCTGGTCAGGGCCGGACACAAAGTAGGGAATGCCCGGTCACATTTCTGCACGGGTAGTCACACGGTGTGCAGCGAAGCACAACTATGTAAATATATTAGGTAGTTGCATATAAAACCGTCCGCTGCCAATAGATGGCGTTAGGTACGTTTTCTCGGATTAAAAGTTGGCAATAAACACGATGATGCGCAGACCCGCGAAAACGCCATAGATGGCATGTGTAGCGTGCGCAGTGAATTCGCCTCTTTTCCGGAACTAATTAGGAACCGGCAAGCAAACGAGTGGGAAATTAGCTGGCAAGTCATAGGGAATGGATCAGGAAATGGCCAGATCTGGGTAAAGAAATGATCGAGTACAAGTAGCAAGGGCTTTTGGCGATATACCCGAGTAAAATAGCTAGTATTGGGTGGAAGTGATACTCATTTTTTCACAAGTAGGAAAAAGGTGTACGAGTCGATCCCATGAAGATGATTCCCACAAAATGATCAATAGCAACGAAACTATTGACGCTATCTAGCGATGTTCTTTGGTAAAACATAGCCCCGCTCCCCGATAGTTAATCCATGATGGCGGTGTGAGCGACGGATTTTTTTGATGGAAAAAAAAAGTTGTGAGTTTGTTTGGGTGTTGTTGATCTAAGGTAACGTTGATTTTAACCTTAGGTAACCTTATTGTATACTGTCAGTTGCAATCATTGTTGTGTTTGTGGCTTGATAATATGCTCAATGTGAATGTCCAAGATGATCCTTATGTATGGTTTTAAAAAAAGGTAATTTTTTTTATTAAAACCCTAATAAATTGAACATTTCGAATATGCCAATCGTAAGATAGATAAATATGCCAATAGAAAACGCTTTCAGATCGTAACTATGTTGTATATGTTCGATGGGGCCAGACTTTGGGCTTTATCGAACTGAATGGCATGACCAGTCTCCAGGTTTTTTAATTGACCGGCCGATCAATTAAAACATCTGATTGACTGGTGCAGTGATCTGGAACGATGACTGCAACTATATAAGGAATGCCTGAGACACGGGAGCTTCAGTATCGGAGCTCTCAGCCCTAATGATGCAGACTGTAACGTTTGCGAAACGTCGGCACAACGCTGATTCTCAACACGGCCACATACTCTTCGAATTACATAAAGAGCCCCGAAAGCCTTAAAACTATGTTGTATATCTTTAAAATTATGAGCATTCTCCCTTAGGGGAATAATCTCGTGCACCTTTCCCCTATAAAAAAATCATAAGCGTTAGTGGACGCTGTGTGCAAAGCATTTCAGTACGTAATACAACGGTGGATCGGTCTTATCATTGCACGATGGTACCTTGGTTACGCGAAGCACTTCGCTTGAAGCCAGCAGGCGGATTGTTGGCGAAGCACATTCAGGTAATGTTTTCTCGGTTAGAACTTTGATATTTCCCGACAAGGCGACAAGGTGTTCAAACACCTTATTGTGATATCATTATTTACGGCACGTACGTTTATTCTTGTAGATTAGCATTGATGAAAAGAATGCTTACAATGGTGAATAGAATTACAACAGTTATATTACTTTCGTGCAATCAATCATAAACATGTTTGATGGGGTGAAAAGTAAAGCAGCTTTACACAGTTCTCAAAGTCAGGCTCAACCTTCCAGGAAATGTCAATGTTCTGGCCGAGTATACATTACGTGAAATAGTACTTGCCCACAATGTCCCCCTGTCAGAAGATTGTGATATCCGAACATAGAGGGTAAGCGGTGAAAAGCAGTGATTTGTGATTTTCCCGGTCGGTTTCATGAGAGGGCTCGGTCAGGTCAATCAGACGAGGTAAGCCTGGTCAGGGCCCGACACATAGCAGGGAATGCCCGGTCTCATTTCTGCACAGGGATGTGCAAACAGTGGATTCCCCGCCTCCAAAGTGGTGACTTTATGGACACCAATGGATGTGGAAAACCACCCAAAAGAGGGGTATCGTTTATTACGAGTTGCTGAAGTCGTCGGAAGCCATCGCTAGGGATCGTTTTCGACTGCATGTGATGCGTTTGAAGCGAGCTCTGCGCGAGAGGAGGCCGGAATGGGAGAATCGACATGACGAGATGATTTTGCAGCACGACAACACCAGGCCGTATGTTGCTCAACCGGTTAAGGAGTACTCGGAAGAAGGGAACTGGGAAATCCCACCTCACCCACTATATTCTCAAGACATCGCTCCCTCTGGTGACCATTTGTTCCGGTCGATGCAGTCAGCGCTTACGACTCAGTACGTTACCTCGCACGAAGGAGCCAAAAAACGGCTAGATGACTGCGTTGCTTCTCAAGAATCCGAATTCTTCCTGCATGGAATCCGAATGTTGGTCGAAAAATGGGCCAAGGATGTCCCTTCCGATGGACAATACTTTGAATAAACTAGTTCGTTGATTTTTTAGCGAACTAACTTTTCTTACGCTCAAAAATGATCTGTTCCGTATGCAACGATCTAATATATGTATACCACTTTAAGGTGTCCAAATTTGCATCACGATTTGATAAAATTTCGTTGTTATTTTTATTGTTATTATTAGACACGAAACATGTTCTTGCTAATTTGGGGTGTAGACCTGCAGGAATCCTAAACATGTCATTTTCGTAGCCTGACATTCAGCATCATTCCGTTGTATATTTTTAGTGCAGTCGATACATTCTTCTTCTATGTGTGTCACTGTATTAAAAAACGTGCACACTCGTAGAAAAAAATCACTACGAACAACGAAATTGTTCAGTCACATGTGGTTAACAGAATATTGAGATTAAGCACTAAAGTATATGGTTATTCCGATTATTCGTGAATAGTATGAAAAACGTCATTCTAAAAGTAACCTTACATTCCATCTTTTCATGAAATCATTCGTTGGCATCCCCCAATGACAGATTCAGTACTTGGAAGTTTTTTTTTCAATGCGGAAACACCTGCCCGATTATAGTGTCTCTTATAACTCAGAAGCGACAGTTTTCGTTTTTGATAAATAGTAACAGCCAATCGCATACGTTATCACAGAAGGGCCTCTTATTGGCTGTCGCGAGCTAACGATAACGAAAACTGTTGCTATTGAGGCATAACGAGTTACAGAATCGCGGTACAGGATCGATTGGATGGATCTTAACGAAAACAAAATCATTGACAAGTGAAAAATAGTATTATCTTGCCAAGATTGCATTGCATTTACAATTGTCTATTCGTTTTTGCGTAAGGTCGATTGGAAGCTTCGACATTTCGAGGCGCTCAACTTTGTTGTCGATTAATTCGCTTCGAGACTCCGCCGTGCGCCTCTAAGCTTTCCGAACTCTTCATCTATATTCCGACATATGCAATCTTCTCATACTTCAATACGCTTCATGAGAAGGTAGCAAAGTTAGCCCGAGAAACTGCGTACATATCGACCTGTATAATTCTGCTATACGGTACTAATGCAAATATTGAAGTCGATCGCGAATTTCTCTGGCAATAATTCTCATTATGTATGTATGTAAAGCAGATTGCCACTACATCTGCATCATCGATAATACGGGGGAGCTGAAGCGTCGCCGCGGTATTATTTATTAATCGGCAAAATATTCACCTACAGCAATCATTTGAGAAATTGGATCGTTCATAAATCGATTATCATTGAAATTCGCGGTATCGGTTAAAAAAGTGATCAGCAATGATTAACGAGGGTAATGAATGCCGAATGATTATTGAGGTACCCGAGATGGATCATGGACGAAGGAAATCAAGAGTTGGTTAAACTTCGCGGAAAATGCATAAATTATTCGCAATTCAATGACCGGCAATGAATTCCAGCTCATTCCCATTTATTGGCGGAAAAAAATCTCGTCTAGAATCGATCCACGTTTCCTGCTTCGAATAGCTGCTTTTTATGAGTATACGCTTTTTATAAGTATACTCTTGACATGAAATTTGTCACAAAAATATTTTGTACACCAGCAAAGCTCGGGAAAAAAAGTACATTCACGATAGGTAAGGGATTTGAGTTTGACAAAGACCAGAAATAAATGTTTGACGCGTGCTTAGATTGGAAGGAGGAACAACGGTTCGATGAGGACGGAAGGAAAAGAAGTTTTATTTTTATAAAAATACTTTAGTCGTGCACAAAATATATTTTTTTGAAAAAACCGTTCTGGATCATTGAGTGAAAAAAAGAAGTTTTCTTCGCGCTATAGAAAAGGAATAACATCTTGATGAATTGAGGAAATGCAAAGAAAATGTAAGCAAAAAAGCGCAAGAGCCCGAAAAAAGAAAAAAAGGCATGTCTTTTTTTTCTCCGCGTCCCTACCAACGGAGTATCGCAGTATAAAGTTTCATCCCAATAAAATGAGCTTTGGCGTGGATAATTGAAAAAATGCGTACTGGAAAAATCTGTACGAGGGAAAAAACAGTTTTCTACTTTCCTTTTACCATACCCTAGTTCAGCAATTGCAGCTTGGCAAAATAAAAAAGTGCACATGCCAGCATTTTCAAGGGTGGTTGTAAATATTTATAAGCTCGTTCGATCGCTGTATGTGTATGTGTGAGCATTTATGTGGCAAAAAATAAGTTTATCAAGTCTAAATTATGCACACATCGATTATAAAATAAACTTGAAGCAAATGCCGTTGCCCTTATAACTCTCTTACATTAGTCATTACTGTCGCGCGCCATATCTGTACTCAGAGATCTATAATTCACTTTCTATGATGTTTATAAAATCATTGAAACCACTCCAAATTTATATCGACTTTTCAGATCTCTCTCCTCAACGAACCTATTTTCGCGAATCATTTCGACCTCTTAAAACCAAAGACCTACAAGAACATGACATATACGATGAAATTACTCGAACTGTCAGTCATTCCCAGAGTTGCGGACTTTTTGAAAATAGTTCAGCCCGCGCCTGGGTGGAAATGACAAAGAAAATCTCGAATGTATTCAAACGAGAGCGCGCGTGATCGTCGAAGATTCGAATTATTTATGTATACCAAGCTAATTCCTACGGCAGAAATCGTTCCCGCAGCGGACGTGCGGCCGTCGTAGAAATCGTCCCGTTGTATTATAAATTCAAGTCACATCGTACAATTAAATCTCTGCCATCGTGATTCTAAGCTGATCCTATTTAACTCTCGAAATAACACACCACGAGTGCTCTCCATCGTATCCAAACTCACACAGCCATTGCTTATCGAATTTGGACAATTGAATTTTCAAACTACCCCTCTTCACTCGCTCTCCCGTCCTTTCCTAATCTCTTCTACCTTCCCGTTCGTCGATTAAATCAGACCGTTCCGCAGACGAAAGTCTTCGTGTAGCATGCTCGCCGTCGACGTCGTAGGTGCATATCCGTACACATACATGTATGAATTTATGTACCCGATGTGCTGTACGTAAAATTGAGTATGAACGCATTTTGTGGATGGTCCTTATATTTTTTTTAATTGGCTATTTTGCGGACTAAAACCGTACTCCGAATTACCCAATGAATGCATTTATTTAATGATGAGCTACTATGGGAACGATTCTCCATTCAAATGTCTTCAACATCATCAGTCTCTGTAATATATATATATTAGTTTAGGCAGTGTCGGAGTTCGCGTATACCATAGCTCTAGGCTTCAACTGTAATTAGTCAAGATTATAACGAAATCAGTCGAGTCCCCGGTGACCGAAAATCGGAGCACCCAATCAGTCATACCAAAGCAGACAGCGACCCTCCTAAATCATAAATATCTTAAATCCTCTATCTTTTGACCATTTAAAGGGTTCCGTTGCCACTGGGAATCCTTGTAATTTCGCCATGATTGTTCATGCCACTGTAGACATAGCCCTTTCTGGTATTCTTGTAAGCCTTTGATTAAAACCTGGAATAATTCACGTAAAAAGCATTGCGCGAGTACTTCGTAGCAAAATTATTGCAGTTACGGTAATATCATTAGTTTCGGGGAAAAAAAAGAAAAATGTTTCTCAATTTGTCAAGGTCGAATATGCTACATTTTCGACAACGGTGCAAAAGTTTATACGCTAAATATTGATAGTTCTCGATGTGTAATCTACTGTTAGTTAATGAATACGGGATTAATTAGCAAACTTCGAAAGCAATCAAGTTTTCACGCAACATTAAATGCTTGTGCATACCGCGCGAGCTACGGAGCTCTGCTTTGAAAGGGTGGTTCCATGTAGACATTACACTCCTCGGCTTCCATTAAGTTTCGCTACGTGTGTTATTTCAATTTTACACTCGGACACGTTTGAAGAAATAATAATTGACATTACACGTACCCAAATTGGAATGAATGGAAAAATTAGAGAGAAAAATAAAGAGATGACCTTTTTTCAACGTCTATCCAGCTCGTACTTTGCCTCATTTCCTTTCTCTACAGCCTCATCCGTGAAGCGAACACTTGTGGTAAACGTAAATATACTTGGAAAGATGGGCGCAGGATTTTAGAGCGAAAAATCTCTTATTTCATTTCATCTTTGTGGCACTCTTCTGCGCTTCTCGTCGACAGCCCTACTCGCTCGAAACTTGAGTTATTAAATTCTAACGCGACCGCTGTATATCCTCGCCTCTTTCATTTTTCCGTTCCCCACCGCTTCCGACTACAATAAATCTCGTTCAACCGCGGATTTTTACAGGGTATAGTGGGAAAAAAGTAAGGCGAAGAGAAACGAAAAATCTCGCTATCCAGCCTGGCAAGATATTTCATAACTTCAGGAACTTGCGCGAAGGCTCAAATCTCGTTTGTGCGTACAGCAACAAGAATTTTCCTATCCCGTACGTACAGCGAAGATGCCCCACAGCGCGTCATAATATAAAGCGGCAAGAAAGACACAATTAGTAGTACTTCTTTGTCCGTATTCTTGAGCGAGCTTTATCAGCTTGAAACTTCAAAAATACCGTCTTTCATTGCACGGTTTTGTAGCCTAGGGTCTTGATTTGCAACAAAGATTTTGTACACTTTCAATAAATTGACAGATATGTCAATTTATTGAAAGTGTATATATATATGACGATATAAATCGTCATAGTCATATATATATATATATATCGTATATATATCGTCATAGTCATATATATATATATATCGTATATATATCGTCATAGATATATATATATATCGTATATATATCATCATAGATATATATAGATATATATATATATATATATATCGTCATAGATATATATATTATCTATGACGATAATATATCTATGACGATTTTTGTGAAACGTCAAATCCGCCCACTGCACTACGGCGAGCTGCTCCGCTGCGATTTACCCTTTTTCCTTTGCGTTTTTCACGTAATTATGTTTTATGGAATGGTGTAAATCGTATATCAAAATCTATTCGTCTAATTCACTTTAAATTAGGCCAGAGCATAGTTTATAACATTTTCTATTTCATTTGAAAACTGATTGAAGTTGTTTTTTTTAAATCGAAAACCACAGTTTTTCTCTACCACTTGGCATTTTCGTAATTTTCAAAATTTCAAGAGTCCCCGGTCATACAGACGTTTTATTACTATACTGAAATTTTCTTTTTGTTTCTCTCAAGATCACCCTCGTTGTCAAAACCCCTGCACCCATTGGCCATGCAGCGATGGCAGCACTTTGTTTGAATTTATTGTTTATCTTTGTTTGAATTTATTGTTTATTAATAACCTTATATTAGTTTATATTTATATTATATTTATTCGTATAGTTTTTATTTATATTAATAATATGTTTATTAATTAACTTTGTTTGAATTTATTGTTAATCAATACTTTTCAACAAAAAAGCTCAAAAGCTCAAGGCTATGTATTAAGTGTGCGCAAAATCCCAATCTCGTCTTCCCAATACTCTCACCAGAAAAAGTATTGAAAATCGACCTGATTCTTAGACTCCAGCCTTATGGAGACCCGTTCAAAACAATTATGTTAAGCAGTAAAAAAATGTTCTGAACATTCAATATCAGCTTCAAATATTCTTCAAAACAATTATACTGTTTGGTAAAAAGTATTCTTTGAAAGAGTTAGGATATCGAGTACTAAAACAAATGGAAATTTTCAATATCAACGACAATTTTTTCGCAATGCAGGCCTCAGTCGAGCTTTCCGCATGCTCGACAAATAAATTGTAGAAAAAAAATCAACTCACAGAAAATTAAGGAAATGTTGATTAAGAAAATGTTGAGAAAAATAGCGTGCGAAAATGACGAGATATCGTAACTGCAGCATTTTCTTGGCCAAGAATCCATCGGACAGACTTTATCGTAGATAAGGCCTCGCAGGATTGAGGGCCAGTCTATTTCGGTCGAGCTTACCCTCCGTTCATTCCTCTCATCGGGGGTGGAAAGGTACTTCGCAATATGTCTGGATTTTCAGGCTGGTATACGAGATGAACCGAGAAGTCTTTTGTCCACTTTGAAAGTTTACAAAATAGATATACGTCGGTACATCGATCGGAACTACGAAAAGCCTTCGGATACGAGACTCCCTCGGGCCAGCCGGATAAAGAATATATATCAAAGCTGCTAAAGAAATTAGTAGCAGATAGAATAGATTCCGAAATCCAGTAACAAAAGTAAAAAAATTCTCATCCGATGTTGAAGTTTGCATCGTTGCAGGGGAATATCAATTGTTTTAATGACACATGTTATTGATCAGCAGATTTAGGGTACTTTATTCGCTCAGACGTTTTTAGGGATCCTTCCACTCAAGAACAAAGTAAATCTTCCAAAAAAATATGGGACAATAATCGAGTAAAACTCAGTGTTCTACAGCAGGGACATCAGTAAATGGAATAGAAAATAAAAATTCGATTTTTTTAATCAGAATTTAATCCAGCATCTCTAATGGACCTTCCAAAATTTCTAATTCTATGTCCATATATTTTCAACCCCTAAACTCGAAATCACCATTACTTTTCCCCAAAACCCAACATTTCAATGAAAAATCGTTTCAAGCTCGTGAAAAGACGTATGTTACTTTAAGTCCGCGTACTTCTAAGTTTTCGACAACAACTTACATCAGTGATGTCTGTAATCGGCGAAAATCTTTCCATTGGATAACCGCTTTTTTAAGCGGTTTGAAACTGGTTTGAAAATCGAAGAACAAACATTTCTATCCGTTTGGCCACTTTTTCACAATCGTCAAAATCCCAAAAATTCAAACAACCGTAGCCCCGGTTATATTTAGGTGAAAAACTTAATGGGAGGGGGGTGGTTTCGACAAGGACTTTGGTAAACTTACAAGGAACATCCTTCAGGTGTCCGCCTCCGATTTTGTTGAAACTCATATATGTGATAGAGCATCAAAAATTTTGAGACACGTATTTTTTTTTATCGGCGGAAAAACGGTTTTGAGGGGTGAAACGCACCCTCGAAAATGGGGATGTTTTTCGTTTTTCGTCGATAACGTTTTAACAGTATGAGATATAAAAAAAATTCAAATTGCAACAATGTTTATTTTTTCGTGTACTATACATTGGAGATGAGAACGATACCATTATCGACGAAAAACGAAAAACACCCCTATTTTCGAGGGCGCGTTTCACCCCTTAAAACCGTTTTTCCGCCGATAAAAAAAAATACGTGTCTCAAAATTTTTTATGCTCTATCACATATATGAGTTTCAACAAAATCGGAGGCGGACACCTGAGGGATGTTCCTTGTTAGAGAATGCCGCTTGATTCAATCGATATCTCGATTAATTTTCTCGGAAAGTGCACGTGAAAAATGGCTGAAAAAGGGCAAAGGGGAAAATGACAAAACCGAATGATCCGTTTTCGGATCATTCGAAAATCGAAAAATAATCGGAAATAAGCCGACCGTAACGAACAATTTTATTACCAACAACGATAGGCGACAATGGCATTATTCTGAACAAAAATCATAGAAGGACTCTGCTCTCCATTTTCTTCGAGAGCATGCTTCTCATACTTTGGTACTTCTGACGAAGGAAGAAAAAGAGGACGCGAAAGAGAGAGGAAAAAGCGGTGGAATTGAAGTGGTCGCGGAGCCGAAACGCTTTTATTTTTTAAACGAAAAGGAGTTTGTTTTCCAGACAGGTTTTCCCATTCGCGAACCCCAAACCGCTCTCGCGTTCGCATGGGAAAGTAAAAAGAAAACAGCGAACCTCAAAGGGTCAATTCCGCTGTATGTGGAAACACCATTCAATGCTACGAAATAACCTCACGACTTCCATATGTAAAAAAATACAATGAGATTATTATCAAAATTATTTGAAATTCTATTTCACGTGCCTATCGTCTACTTATATACTATTGTTTAATCAATTTTTTTTATTGTGGCTTCCATTTTTACTGAGTCCTTCCTCTTATTACATTCCCCACCATATTCCACTTCAATCGCCTATTGTCTACTTATATATTCACTTTTTCAAATGTCAAAACACATTCGTTATATACAGAATAACAGTCATATCGAAAAACTCCGACAAAAGCGATCTTCTTGCCATTTTATAATCTCAAGTTGGTCGTTGGATAGACCAGGGAACCGTTTGGGTTTGCCATTAACTGCTGAAAGTGGCTCTTGAAGCAAATTCCTCTACCCCTCTTGCAATTAATAATCGAAGTAAAATCATGTTTTTTGCGTATTTGATTGGTTTTACATGTCATCAGGAATCCGACATTTTTTTCGTTTTTTCTTAGTCGATTTCACAACTTAGGCGGAAGTTTAGCACCCACGCATATGAATTCTGATTGGCATTAAATTATTGAAGGCAGTTGTGATTGAGAAGTGACGAGAGGAAAGTGCAGTTTCGTGTTAATCCATTAGATTGATATGACAAGATCATTTACTACGCATGTGTCTCTGTTACTTGTATTTTCAACATCCCATTCCAGCCACTGCGAAGATCTTGGCAATGTCTGTTAATATCGTCGCCGCAACGCGAGCAGAGCTTTATTAAACGTCAGCGAGTTTCCGCAAATGTCTCTTACAACAGATGCATCACTTGGTCAGATTGCATTTGAACTGAACAGTAGTCAGGGAACCGTGACATCGAATTTACGGAAGATCGAGAGAGCGAGAGATGAAATTGTCTGACAACTATATATTCGTCCCGTATCTAGTCAAAATAATCGATTTTTTGCATTTTCAAGAATATGCAAAAAAAATAACTCAATATATTGAAAATTGACCAAGTTACAGACGATTTAGTGAGAGCAGGTATTATAAAACTTTTGAATTTTTATTTTTCAGACCAACCCTTGTCAAGTTATTGATCCGTTTAAATAAAATTTTACACGAAATAAGTTCAATGTATGCTCAATGACATACCTTTCATCCATATCCCAAATAAATAATTTAATAGGAAAAAAATCGAAAAACGACTTTTTTCGGCCCCTTACAGTTGTGTCTCCCCTTACGACGGCTGTAGACGCAACGGAAGTTGGGTTAGATTAGCGAAGTCCCGGTTATGAGTGATAGGAAAGGGTTCAATCGGGAAGGGAAATACGTAAAAATCCGCAAGGGTATACCTACATTGGAACTCAGGAAATAATAAATATATATTGCTGTAAACGTAATTTTTGTTCGTAGTCTACACATAAATGAAAAAAAATCAGCAACGAACGGCAAATCAACGGTTTGAGGATTCTTTTTCATATATGTATAGAAAAGAGAATACTGTTTCATCGTAGGCAATAAGGCGGAAGCTCGAAGATTGATTCCCATCGGAGAGCTGCGTGAAATAAAATCAACGGTTTGAGGATTTTTTTTTCATATATGTATAAAAAAGAGAATACTGCTTCATCGTAGGCAATAAGGCGGAAGCTCGAAGATTGATTCCCATCGGAGAGCTGCGTGAAATAAAAAAAGCGAAGAAAAATAGCAACAGGCTGAACTCGAACAAACGGAATGGCAGTGTAAATAAAATCACGAAGCCACCACTGGTAGGTAAGCTTCCCAACGCTTGCCCGAATTTCTCGATGAAGTTTACTCTCGTTTTCCAGGGGGTAAATGCTTCTTTTTTTTTATAACGTTCAGGTACTTTTCGTGTTTCGTTTAGCGGTGCAAATACTTGGGTTCTGTAAATAGCAGCAACATCCTCGCCATCTCCCCTAAATACGCTTGTATCTCTCTTGACCTCAGAGGCTGCGCCCTCAACCTCGGGGCGCGTTTCTTCAGAAATCATTACATCGTTTTGAAGAGTGACCGTATTTCCTTATCTCGCTCTCGTGGCGCGATAAGGGTGAGCGCTAGGGGAGGATTTTTCGACATTGGAGTCTGGCTGCCAATTTTACGGGATCGCAAAGGCTCGCCCATGGTTTTCCTCCTTTTCCTTTCATCTCAGCATCCACAACTGTGAGAGAAGTTCAGCCCTCAACTCTCGCTCTTGGTCTCTCTCTCTCTCTCTCTCTCTCTCTCTCTCTCTCTCTCTCCCTCTCTCTTCTCACTATCTCCCACACGATTGATCGACCCTGCATTATTTCACATCAATTTTTTGCGGGCTGACAGGATTTTCAATTATGTCAAATGATGAAAAAAATTAACGAAACGGTATTTTATTTCAAAAGTAATCCCCTGCTTATCATTATTCACGGAAATGAAGTTGTCGCTCTTTTTTAAAATAAATTAATATACTCCATATCGATAATCGTTCAGATTCCAGGGAAATTCGCGATTCACGCGGTCACTATATACGTGGCTGTGTATGTATGTATATATATGCAGACGCATTTCCATAGTGGTAAGCCGCGTGACGGGTTTATTACGGATTGGATATGCTGCAATCGTATATAATAATATGTATGTGCACGGAAAATGGTCGCTGCGTGAATGGAGCTGCGGGTAGCCATTCCAGTAAAATAGTTCGCCATATACCTCTATTAAACTCTGAATACATGGTGGCCCGAAAGGCGATGTCCAAAGGGTGTCCAAAAGGAAAATCTAGATGCCTCGTATTAATACCTATCCGAATCACCTCTATTTATTAGGACGTTGAATAAGTTATCGCTGCTTTCCAAAAGATGGCGTTACCAGAACTGCGCGGGTGCAGTTAAACCCTTACTTGTCACACTTCTGTCGAATACACATCATCGATACATTTTCGCATAAGGAAAAGGTGCTGGGGTTGTTTCGAACCCCTCAATGGCAAATAAGAGTTGATATGGTGACGCATCTATAAAGAAGTGATATAAGCAAGCTTGAAATTCATCGTATGTCATTTCCCCGAAGTGTGAACAACTTTTTTTTTCATAGTGGTGAATTTGTCATATTTCGTGCAGGAAAAAAGTGTTTCCAGGGAATTTCACTGCACTACTTTATTTTTAAAGATCTACAGCTGAAGCACACCGAATTCTTGGTGCGACTTACCGCGAGCATGCTCACTCGTAAACAACATGCAGGCATTGGTCTAGACGCTTGAAAATAATTATTTTGATGAGGTGAATTGTAGGCATTGCTTCGTGAAAACTCGTGTCAGACGCTGGCTGAACTTGCAGAATCGGTAGGAGTTGATCACCCGACAATTTCGAAACGTTTGAAAACATTCGGAATGATTTTGTCTACAAATAAAGCAATATTTTTCACGAAAAAAACAGCGAGAACTTATTCACCAACCCAACATGTTCTAAGACCTTTTTTAGTTTTCGAGCAAAAACTATTTTCTTATTCTTCTCCTTCGTGTGTCCTTTCCTCGCAATTTTCTCAATACTCGTATTATCGTTATGGAGTTCACTATCAAGCAATGAATAAATAACCAATTAAGCACTAACGCAATTGATTTAGATTTTGGTCAAAAGTTTGAAAAACAGGTTCAAGAGGATCAGTCACTAAAGTACAGATGTTAAAAAAAAATACTAGTTTAAATGACTCGCAATTGCGTCCAAAAACTTCTAAGAGGAAAGTACATGCACGAAAGAGAAAAAAATTAATCGAAACCTGTGCTATAGGAAAACTCGAAAAAAAAGCTTTTTCTCGAAAAGTAAACAAGATTTTAGAACAGACATGTGGGTGATTCGGCTAGGTATTGATACGAAGTATCTTGATTTTCGTTTTGAACGTCATTTTTCGGGCTACCCTGTGTATGTACGCTTCTGAAGAGGAGGAGTGTGAGCGGGCAGCAGTGGAAGCTTCCAGGGGGATTCCATCCGGCTGATTGATACGTGTCAGATCTGTCTCATGCACCATTACTCGACGTCCAATTTCTCCGCGAACCGGCACGCTACGATCCACGAGGCCAGAATTTCTCCCATTGAAGGTAATACGAACACATGCTTCCGACTGTACGTACATACATAAACAAATATTCGTATGTGTGCACGCACGGAGGTACATGCATAATGCACATACGTCCTCGTGGATTCATACACATTTAGCAATGCGCATACGCGTATGGTTCCATGTAGGACAACCGTATGGGTACGTGCGTGCTGCGTAAATACTTTTCCGCATTCATCGTGCCGTTCATCCTGATCCTGCAAAGTCTACGGGTCCGGGTACACGCTTTTTGTTCTACACGCACAGGTAACGCAGACAATACTGCGTTCGCGTTTTCGAACGGAGGCGGACAAAAGAGTAACGGATGGCAACATTTTTGAAAATCAGATGGTTCAGCGGATCGGCATTTTTATTTAGTTTCCCGTATGTGCGGAAAGGCTTCTTATGATTTTGTCAACGAGCTATTTGAAGTACCCAACAAAGATATTGATCGTCAGTCGTGATCGCGAACGTGAAAAATTGCATGAAATATTACGAACGCAACTACCGACCGCGGAATTCGGCAATTATGGGTCGGCCAATTACACAAAGGGGAAAGCTACATCACGAAACTTGCACACGAACTGGCTGTGATGGACAGCATTTTTAACGGTGTTCTCCCTGTGGATAAAACCTTTCCGGATATTGGGTATGAAAAATGAATAACGATAATGATTAACTTTTCGAAAACTAATACTCATAAGTATCAATTTTCCGAAAGTTGTTCATGATAATTATTACTTTCTCGAAAACTAATTAAACGTACAGTGGAATGAAACTAGGCTAAACGAAAGAAATTGACAAATAATTAAAACAAAATGAAACATATTGATAAAACATGATCGAGGAGGTTTGATGAAGAAGTGTTATTGTGGTTGGCGATAATCACACGATTTTTTTACTCCGTTTACTCGGACCAGAAGTTTTCATTTGTCTGAATGACGAACTAGGAGGTTAGAAAAGAAAATTCTCGGAGACAAGAAAGTACGAGGGTGTAGGTTATCCACTGGGTATTGTTGCTCTCTTTCCACCCTGCGCTATAACCGAGACCTCTAACCCCGTCGGAGAATGCCCCAGAAGGATACTCTAGGACATGTCGAGCGTGAGAAGAAGCGATTAAACGGATTCGAAGGAGGTGGAGAAGACGAAAGGAACAGCTCCTTCGTTCTTTTCCGTACGCTACTTTCCTGTCACGTGAGTTTTTTTCGCCGAGATCGCCCTGCCGGACGATGCAGCAATTAACGAAGGAGGGGGGGGGGGGGGGGGGGACTGCTCGTTCGCACGTCGCAAGGAAGAAAAAAGTAATGAAACGAGCAAGTGGACTCGGTAAAAAAGAGATATCCACGAACTCCCAGCCACACGTGTATGTGTACCTACCTAAAAGCGTGGAAACGAAAGAGTCAGGACGTGAAGTATCACAAAAAAACAACGGGGGGTCGAGGACAGAAGAGCAAAAAATAAGAGTGAAGAGAAAATAAAACTACACGGCTCGTGTAGAACAACGCGCTCTCTCTCCCCTTAAGACACGCTTTAATTTAATCGTTAAACGGCTGGAAATGATCTTAATCTTTCACAATGATGCTGACCACTCTGAATGGGTGCTCAGGGAAGTAAGGTAGTTACGATGCATCCGGTGCTGGTGTTTTGATTATGTGAATGTAGGGATAAGGGAGTGATATGAGAAGAGACATAAGGGATCTTGGGGAATACGTTGGGGATCTTCATCGATGCCTTTCGAACTGGGATCAGCAGGAATTAAAAACGTTGTGGAGTCTCAGTCACGTACTTTTCTTGGATAGAGAACAGCTTTATGGTACTGAAGCTTGCATCGTTAAGACGCTATTAAAAATTGTTTTCAGCTTCTGTCGATTGTTTTACTTCGTTTTTTTTTTCAAATTGATTTTTTTCTCTCTCTCTCTCTCTCTCTCTCTCTCTCTCTCTCCCTCCCTCTCTCTCGTTATCTTTCTTTCTACATCACGATGCATCGATGGCATCGTTGTCCGGCACATCGTATAAAATATAGGGAAAAAATGACGCGATCTTTTATCATGATCTCATTATTGCAGACATGAGTGGCTCACTTGCAAACTTTGCGTTTTACATTTCAGTCGCTTTCTTGTATTCGTATGGCCTTAGAAATCGACAAAAGGAATTGTGTAATGTGTGTGTGTGTATGTGTGTGTGTGTGTGTGCGTGCGCGCGCGCGCGCGCGTGTGTGTGTGTAGAACAACAGAAGGAAGATAGAACGAACGTGGAAAAAAGCACCTATGTAAGAGCGTAGACAATGATAAAGTAAATACCTAAAGCGTGCAGCTGCAAAGAAATTTCTGAGCACGAAGAGTATAAAAATGGATACGTGACATTGTACTATCGGACATGCGCACCTAGACCGGGCATTCCCGCTGTGCAAATTGTACAAAACGTATAGGCAGGCCTACCTTGGAGTTAGGTCAGATCGTAGACTCCACGATATACGTGGTGGGATGGGGGGGGGGGGGGGGGGGGTGAGAGAGAGAGAGAGAGGGGAGGGTGTCAACCAACCTCCAACATCGACAGCGAGCAGCCTCTTTCCTTCTTCGGATATGTACGTGCATCGAAAGGAGTGCACACGTGAAACTTTCTAGCCACCAAAATCGCGTAATCGACGTAACTTTCCGTATTACATCAAGGAAGTTACGACCTTTCCTTCGCTGGGTGTAGATTCATGCACTATCGTGAGAAATGGAGTGCTCTCACTCTGTTCCCTCCTCAACTCATCCTCTTTTATGCATTGTTCACGTCGAGCGGCTATTCAACCACCGCCTGCCACCCCTGAACATCCCTCTCGACGACACCGAGAGAGAGAGAGAAAGAGAGAGAGAGAGAGAGAGAGAGAGAAAGAGAGAGAGAGAGTCCTCGGGTTAATTAGTCCACGCTCCAGTTAGTGAAAATTGAATCGTAAAGTACTTTCTCGCTCTCTGCGTCGACCACCCCAGCTAAACTCGCGTGTCTATATTCATATATTCGTTAGTCATTATTTTTGTCATTATTTACGGGTTGAATCAGAGAACCTCTAAAGGGAAGTACGCAGCGTTCACTTATATATGTAACTACGCAACTCATCCATTTCATCTTCAAATCTTCATCTATGTCAAAGTAATTCGGAGACAAAAAAAGTATGACCGTAGAAATAACTGAATTGGTAACGAATCTTAGAGTGAAAAAGTAAGACAAACAACGAAGTCGTTTTGAACCAAAATTAGTTCGCCTGTAATAACTATCAAGCACAAATCTCGACCAACATTTTAGCTGAATGCACAAGTGTTGTGTTGAAATGCACAAGCCATTGTGTTGAAATTTGCATCGTTGAAATGCAACGAAATTTTTTTGTCGCTTCGGGCTACGAAAATTACTCAAACGTTTTTACATACCTGTATTAGAAATTTACTACCTCAATGTGCAAATTCCGGATTAAAAAATAACGAAAAAGAAGAAAACAATAATATCTTTGCGTTCGAGGGCTATCAAGTGTCAGTTATGGCGAAATTATAGTGCTGAAAGTTGCGTTGACATGCAACGAATGTTATTTTTTTATTCGGTTTGTTGCGCGTCGAAGTTGAGTGGTGCGGAAAAGAATCAGATGTACCGTTGAATCTATTGACGACACGTTTGAAAAACAGCACGCCGATCGATTCAGTGCTCTCTCTCTCTCTCCCTCTTTCGCCCTCTCTTTGAGTGCGATACTTTTGACTAAATAAGCAACCCCAAAAAGTGATTTTTGCGCCATACATGCTGATCCGGCATCGTACGATCAAGAATTTTCAGAACAAATTGCGAAAAGCAGAACTAACAAATTAGGGAAATCTCATTTGCAGTAGCCACTCTTCATTTAGAAGTTGGAACAGTTGGTCCCAAAGAAAATCCTGAATATCTTGTGAATGTATCATTTGCTTTATACATTGGTCGTATACTTCGTCAATTCCAAGTTGAAGATTTACTCATCATTGGTGATCCCTCAATTCGTCCTCGAACGTCTCAATTTTCTCAACGACTTTCGAGGCCATAAAGTTTGATGTTTTTTTTGTATAACTCGTGTAAATCTTTTTTCGTTTTCGTAGTCTAAATGGGCTAGGAAAAATGTAGGCATTAAAAAATGTATTGCATTCCAACGATGGAAACATTCTTCATTCTTCATAACGGTGTACGGGTATCAAGCATAATGGTATATGCCTCGATATTACAAAGTAATATCACGCTCTTTGATACTGAACAAATAATTGCACGTACTGTAATTACATCAATTGAAGAAGAAACCCGTTTTCTCCTGTCTATAACACGATCATTGACGACTAAAGACTATCGAATCAGGGGAATTTCGGGAATCAGTCGATAAGCGAATTCAAATATGAGCTCAGCGAGTTTGTAATGTATCGTGCTTGGGGAATACGTGAGCGATCGGAAGTATCGGCGTCGGCGAAATATTGAATCAGATCACTGTGGAGCGGCGTTCGTTCGATTATACCCGATATACAGCGAGCAAACGTCTGCATGCTACACATACCAAAAATCATTGAGTGAGGTCACGCAGTCTGTTCGTGCCAAATTGGAAATCGATATTAGTCCTGCTCTCGACCTCAGAACATACCGAAGCGGGAAATCGCCGCGTATCCATTGTTTCAACGTATCGATATACTTCTGTGATTGCCGATTCTCCATGACATTTTACACGTCCAGTTTCCGCCTTCAGTGAAGCCGGATTACGTCTTATAGTGCTACATCCTACCTCGGGGGGTCAGAAAATTGCATTTGCAAAAATATTTTTGTTCGATAGTACCTTTCAGCTATATTCCCTGAAAATTTCATTGAAATATTCCCAAAATTCAATGGGGTACAGCTTCGGATAGGTGCCCGCGCGATCGACACCAGCAGCGTCATACTCCAAACTTTAAACGCGTTTTTCTCGAAACGCTGTTTTCAAGGTCCTCGGACATGATATCTTGAGAACCACTTGATGGATTATTTCCAAATTTACGGTAAATACGATGAGAAACATTTAAAGATCGTTGACGATCTCACTTTTTCAAAGTTGATCTTCATTTTTCGATAGTTACCTAAAAGTAATGACGTTTTTTAAGAGATTGTGTATGCTCGAGGTTCAATGCGTCACCATGTTGTTAAAAAAAATTAGCTTCAAAATCGATGATCGTCAACGACTCGTATTTATCGTTAACTTCAATAACCCGTGTGGTTTTTATATTTCAGATGGACCGTTTAAGCTGGATAGTGTCCACCGTCAAACGTCACAAAAAAATCTCATAATCTGCCGGCAGCTATGTTTTGGTCGCTTTTCTGTATTTTTTTGGTGATTTTTTTTTATCTTCTAGGTAGAAGTAGCCTCTTTATGCACATACAAGGTTGCTCCTGAGGATTCGACATGGGAGCGACGAGCGGACACTCTTCAGAAACAATATTTTGAGAACATACGACAAGAATTATTATTTTTCACCACTTTCCTTTTCTCCGTACACTGATCGATTTTGTTTATCAATCAAATGGCGAGCGGACATACGCTCGACTAAAGATTCTGCGATTTCTTCCGGAATATCCCGTACTATGTATGCATAAAAGCTTCAATCTCGACGCTCGTAACGTATGTGTGTATTTCAGATTGGAGTTCTCTAACACATTGAATGAAAGTTTCCATGCCCTATCTTTCTCCTACTTCCTCATATACTCCTTCGTTCTCTCTGTCTCTCTTCCACGCCCCTTCGTTCCTCATCTACGTCACCCAGCAACCCCTTCATATTGGGCGTGGGCACGGGCGATATTTGACGGGCAAATAAATTGAAATTCTCGTGAATAACTCACCCCCACGATTCTCGAACCATATACGTGTACTCACTGTATATAGGTACAAATGTGTATGCCTGTGTGTCTATATACATATACGCACACGCCCATGTACTCTCATATATTTCTCTTTCTGGCGTTCACTCACGCGGCCAGAATGAGGATTACGACGACTGCAAGCAAGAGGATCCCTACAATATGATCGTATCTGTCTCCATCTCCATCGCTTAAGGTCCAACCGATCGAGGAGACAGAAAAATTGCGTTTCGATTTATGTACCCCAGGCGTCAAACTTTACTTCTCATCACGATTTAATAGGGACACCGCATTGACTCGCCACCGATACAACGCGATGGGGATGTGCCTACTTGAAAAGGATACTTCGACTGCTCTTCGAATTCCGCAAATGTCATTGAAGTTTAATCGGAAAATCTCTTTAGTACGTGCTCCATAAAAGAATACTCTTCTAGTGAGTCGATAGGCTTGTAAAATAAATCAAATTCTGAGTTTGCTTAATATCGTAGATTCCATTTCACGGGGTTTTCCGCTTTATCACATTTCCCACAATATTCCACTTCACATTGCCAATTTGCGGCCGTAGCCGACTCCCTCCTCTGCATCGCATTCGCCATGACATTGCTGCTATGGGTATAGGAAAACTGCAAAAAACCTATGCCGGCCCAGGTTGGCTCCCCAGTTTTGGAGCTAGTCGCGTTTCGTCGCGAAATAAAGCACATGCCACAGTCATACACACACGTACCGATCCGTGTGCCTGGCATTCGTGTATAACCGGAGCTAGTCAAGCCCGTATTTATTTTTCTCTGGGACTGTGAGAATGGGGTTCGAACCCGCGACCTCCCGATGTTCAGGTCTAGAGGCAAGCACGCTAAGCACCAGACCAACACGCCGGTTTAGAGATTCTTTGAAATTTGAATTGAATAAAAAATAAATTGCACGCGGCGTACGGTAAACAAAAAGGACGATGTCGTCGCGCATTTGCAACGGATCAATATTGGTGCAAACAAACTCAATCCAAAAATATTCGATGGATTCCCTGAGATGGAAATCAGAATTTCGACGCTTGGTGAGAGCTCATTAGGGTCAATCAGCGAATTACAAAAAAATCCTGCTAACGATAAGTACGTCGGGGAGATAGGGTTTACAAGTAACAGGGGTAAGAAGTAGCAAGCGAGTTGCCGTCTAACTATAAACATTGTGGCTACGTATTAGCAATATTCCAAATCTTTGACTACTCAAGTATGCCGCCTAACTATAAACATTATAGCTACGTATTGACAGTATTCCAAATCTTTGAGCAGTCAAAGATTTGGAATATTGTTAACCCTTTCGTTGGCCGAGAGAATTCGACAAAAAGTGCCCAAGATGGCAGGAAAATTTTTTTATCCTGAAAACTTGTACTCTGGCGTTTTTGAGGGTGCTGATTACGAATCTGAACTCAAAATTCAGGAATTCACAATGACGAACAAATATGGCGAATGAAAATACAAATAATACAGATTGATTTAGATGAAACACGGTACTCAAGCTTCATATATTTCCACCTATTCATTGCCTTATGCTCTACGTTATTGAATTCACCATGAAAAAATTCCTTCATTTTGAGTTCAGCGTCCTCGAAAACCCCCGAGTATCAAAATTTATCCAAATCGAGCTGTTTTTTGCACTTTCGTCCGTCATTAACATTTTTTGAATTTTGTGTTCAGATTCGTAATAAGCGACCTCGAAAATCCCAGAGTACCAATTTTTATCTCAATCGAGTAAAATTTTCAATTTCGGTCCGCCATTAGAGCGCCGCCATGTTGAATTTTCAAATTTAAAGATCAGATTCGTAATAAGCGATCTAAAATATCCCGGAGTACTAATTTTAATCTAAATCAAGTAAAGTTTTTGATTTTCGTCCACCATATTCAACTTCAAATTCGGATACAGCGAGCCCTAAAATCCCCGAGTGAGGCTCCGATTTCAAATCAGAGCAAATTAAATAGGGAAATAAAGGTTGACGCATTATTGCGTCAATGCCACACAGGGCATGGAATGAATTGACGCACTATTGCGTCAATACCAACGAAGGGGTTAATTCGAAGCTACAATGTTTATAGTTAGGCGGCAACTCGTTTGTTACTTCTTACCCCTGTTACTTGTAGCCCGCATCTTCACTATCGGGAACACGCATAAAATAAGGTTTCATAGTCATGCAATAATTTGACGCATCAGTGCTTAACTAATATGTAGTTATTATCGTTCTGTATATTGGATCACAGTTATTTATTATGTATATCTCCTGAATCTGTGGATGTCATGTAACCGTGGACGTCGTGATAATTCTGGTCAACAGTTCTGATGAAAATTCTAGTACCTAAAGTTTTTTCAGATTTGACAAAACCAAAGTTAAACAATTGAAGGGCGGAGGGCGCTACACATCCCTTAAATCTCGATTTTTTTGCAAACGCGGCCAAAAATGATATTCGAACGTCAATTTCGTGTTGCAAGATCTGTCCAATAACGCTCCGCTCGATGGAGAGCGCGAAAAAAAGGAAAACTGGTCCCTTTTTCCAAATGGGAGGAAAATCTTAAGAACTTTTACCGCCAAAGGGTTATGCACATAGGTTTAAAACTGTAGAAACTGTGAGGCTCTGACACAGGGACCTGATGAATTTATAAGGGCTCCTTGTTTGACAGCAAAATACCCGTAGATCCAAATAACACATGCCTACAGTACAATCTCAAACAATTTTTTTTTCGACTTTCCAACCAATCAATCTTTTTCGACCGTGTAATATTAAATGCGTTAAAAGAAATAAACTTACTACCGTTACTTAATTTAAAAAGTCACAAATCATCGACGCTAGAATTAAAACATAATTAAACAATTCAAACATAATAAATAAACCTTCCTCGCGTAGGCGGATCGAAATAAACGTGTAAAGCCGTGGATGCTAATTTCACGTTATTTTATCGCGACCAATTTGATTTTCCACTAGCGTTTAAAATCAACCGATCAGGCTATGCTATCTCTATGCGCGTGTACGGGCCGATAACCCGCGCTATGCTATTTCTCGCTATGCTATTTCTCGCGCGTGCGGGCTCGGTAAATTGTCATGGGATTCTCGATGAGAGTAAACAGGTGGCATAGGTACTCTTCAACGGTTCCCTGCGTTGTCCCATACTCAATACTATTCCGACTAAGCCTGTTGTGCGTCCACGAATGCCTCGACGATGAAAATACACTGACACGTGCCTGTGGAAGCGCGGCGCGTGCGATATTAATAAGCAATTAAGAGGGCTCAACGCTAGCCTACCGAGTGACACAAAATGCACGGAATAATCATATAGATACACATACAAGCGCATGTATGGATATCAGTGTACGCAGATGTATTCTAACAAGTGATTTTGAAGGTGTCCTACTTTGACAACCGCCTTCATAGTAGCCAGTTGTCTCGGAACTCCATATCATATAAGCCCCTATATCCTCTCTAGCACTTTTGGATAAACGTAAGGATATCCATATAAATACTATTTCGAGAACCGACTTGTCACCGCAAGGACCGATTGCGGAAGAGTCAGGTGTAGGTGCTTATAGGAAACATTACATAGATATGATGAATTTAACATATCCTGTGCCTATATAGAGATGTGCTTGCATTGGTTGGTTGTATTGAATACCGGTGTTTGGCTATAGATGTCTTTACTTAATGTATATACATTGGGACCGACAGGTGACGCCCTTATGTCACCTTGAATGGTGACCCTCTGCCACTAACTACCAGCCGAAATAGACCATATCAATTTGCAACACGCGCCGCGAAAAAGCCAGTAAAAAACAGACCCTGACAAGTTCTTCCTCCGATGTTTACTTCTGCACTAGGGGAGATAGGGGCTGTAAATAACAGGGGTGAGAAGTAACAAGCGAGTTGCCACCCAACTATAAACATTGTAGCTACGTATTAACAGTATTCCAAATCGTTGAGTAGTAGCCTACGTAGCCTACGTACTACGTATTAACAGTATTCCAAAGCTTACTTGTAGCCCGTATCTCCCCTGCCCCGCTTTGAAAAAAAGTGCACCTGAAATTCACATAGAAACTATGTGTAGAGTATTAGTTTCGACAATTCTGAAGTAGGGATTGTGACCCTCGTGACAAGCGACGATCGGGTCAGTCCAAAGAAATGTAAGATGCAGAAATGCAGAGTTCGCTGCATAAAAAATCTTTCCAAGCGTTTCGAGGATTGGCTGAGCAGCTTAATGTTGACAAGCGAACGGTATCCCAACGTTTGCATGTCATGGGAAAAATACAGAAAGAAGCAAAATAGCTACAGGAGTCCAGCGAGAATGCCATTGCGAATTAACTAAACTTCACCATATCTCTGCTTGCAAGGAATAGAAAAAAAATTTTACGAGATTGTAACCGGGGGTTAAAAATGGATTTATTTCGACGACCCTAAACGTAGAAAATCATGGGTTGATCCCGGCCAACCATCAACATCGATGGTAAAGCGGAATATTAATGATCACAAAGCTATGCTGGGTAACTGGTGGTAGCTGGAGGGGTTAGTGCTTTATGAGCTCTTGAAACGCGGGAAAACGGTTACTGCCGAACGTTAGCAACAGCAGCTGGGGCGGTTGAACGATAATTTTATTGAAAAAAGCCCGTCGTAGCATCAAATCGCTGAAAGGTGATTCGGCTGCACGACAACGCTCGGTCCCAGGTTCCACTGAAAAAAGAGTAAAAAAAACACTGATGGAACTAGAATAGGAGGTCCGCCCTCACCCCGCGTGTTCTCCAGACCTTGTCTAAAGTGATTATCACTGGTTTCGGGCGATGCGACACGCCTTGGAAGATACACGATTCCATAATTACGAGGAAGTTCCAAAATGGGTAAATCAATCGATAGCATCAAAAGCCAAGGCATTCGTTCGACTTTCGATTCAGCCAGAGCGGTAGGATAAAGTAGTAACATCCGAGGAAAAATACTTTGATTGAGAAGAGCTGTAGCTGCCCATTTTCGACCGTTTTCTTTGGAATTTTTCTCAAAAAAAGGAATAAAATACATGGTGAAAATAACTTCTAGGTCTTATTAGGTATATAATGAACTATGTAAAAAAAATTATTTGTCAAAAGAATACAAAATGGCGGCGCACGAATTGCTATAGCACTGCTGGTTTTCAGCCAAACCTTTCCGCATCACGCAGTAGAACTGTCGCAAATTTAATCCTAGAACTAAGAGTGAAATATTTTGGTTAATTACATTTATTTTAGCAGTCAAGTAGGGGGGAAATTTAAAAAATCATAGAAAACAAAATAGAGCCGAGTTTGAAAAAAGTTTTTTTTCAGATAATTTTTCAGACCATAATTTTCATGTAATAAGTGATATATTTCCTACAATTTTTAGTTAATCGAAAAAAGTGTTCGTACTTGACTGTTAAAGCAAACTAAGAAGCTACAGCTACAATTTCAAGTAGATTGGATGAAACTTGTTCGAGTTCTGCTGCGTGCCGATTTAAAAAAACATGGTTTTGAGAAAAGCGTGTTTGCAGTTTTCTACCGGCGTGGCATCGCCGAAGACGCTTTTCAGCGCTGGGAGATTCCCCTAAAAAATAGTTCGAAAACCACCTCTTCTTCTCACATATAAACGCATTATATTTTGAAAAGTTCAAAAGATTTTTTAAAAATGTTTTCGAAAAACGATTTATCGATAATTTTACAGGCCCAAAAAATCGAAAAAATGTT
The DNA here is from genome assembly GCA_951751655.1 of Ophion costatus. Lineage (NCBI taxonomy): Eukaryota > Metazoa > Arthropoda > Insecta > Hymenoptera > Ichneumonidae > Ophion > Ophion costatus. The sequence continues at coordinate 3,982,858 of OX632361.1, read as the reverse complement.
TTTTCACGAATTTCACAAAAAGTGTTCGTGTTATATGGAACCAGGCATAGCAGACTAATGGTGAGGCACCATTTTCTTTCGCCTAATCATACTTGGACTTTTTAACGCGTTTTTTTTTCAAATTGGCTTCCATGATGTCTGAAAAAGTATTGAACGGATTTAGCTCAAATTTTTATGGTATAGTCAGCACATCTATAGTTCTCACCCGAACTAGAATATTTCTGATATCCGCCGCAGTTTATTTTAAGCCGAAAAAGTCGAAAAAAGGACGGAACTTGGAACTTAACTTGTAAACCGTGCCAAAAATTCAATTCTTTGTTTTAGATGAGTAACACTTCCGGAATCATGGAAGCCGTCGACCGACTTTTTTTACACGGGTGTCTTCCGACCGGTGTAATGTCGATTCAACCCGTTATTTGTGTTTGGTAAAATTCTGAGGTACTGTACAAATGTTAATAATGTTTTAATGGCTCGTCAAAGAAAATTCCCCTAAAAAGGAAAAAAAGTAGCTGTCTCATGGGATAACCCCGTTAATGTAATCCAACAAGTTTATACAAAATGAATGTTGAAAAAACAGCAGGTTTCAATGCAACAATGGGATAAAGGGGGATACAGTAATAACATCCGAGAGAAAATACTTTGATAATGTAATCCAACAAGTTTTTACAAATTGAATGTTGAAAAAACAGCAGGTTTCAACACAACCACCTTATTTACACGAATATAATATACTTGGTCTGGCCACTCTGTTTGTGTGTGTGAGTGTATGTGTGTATATGTATAAAGTAAGCAGGGGTTTGGTGTATACAAGGATGCAGTACTGTTATCTGTCCAAGTGCAGCAGAGTGTTGTGGCCTGGTGGCATGGTGATGTCGTCTATTCAGGCGTTTAATGAAAAGGTTCATATAAACACGCATATTCCTATACAAGCTGTGCCCACGGCTCTGTGCATTGGACGAGTGTACAGAACTTCGTATTTAACAATATTGCGATATACCTCCTAGCTGATCTGATTGGATGGAGGCGTGGTCGAGGGTTCAAATAAATCCGATACTTCGTTAAATCAATTCAATTCACGGTGCAGCGTAAAACAATTCGTGTGTGCTCTTATTTCCTTGCACATCGATAATTATTGTATTATCGATAGTTATAATTACGTACATTTTTTATTCGTCGCTACGACTGAAAATAAATTGGTCACTCGGTCGTACCTGAAAGATTGGAAACACCATTGCGAAAAATAGGAATACATTTTTTTTCTGTTGGCATGCTTTATCGTGACGTTGTGAAGCTAAAGATAGGAATATATGGAGAGGGAAGGGAAAGATTGATCGCTATAGTACTACTATTGTTCGGGGATAAGAGAAAAATCCTTCCGAGTGTGCCGAAGGCGTTGTAACAGTAGGGAAGTCTAGAAATCCGATTTCCGGAACGTTTGTTTTTTTTTCTCTTAACCTCTTATAGTGCGATCAAGGAATATGGCCACTCGCAAGAGAGCTTTCTGGCACGGAAACATTATTCGCGAGTAAGATTGAATTCCGTTAGAGGAATCATGAAGTATTCCGCATTCTGAGGGGGCAAGGCGGGCGGTGTGAATGATTGGAATAACGTCGGAAATGAAAGGCGAATGGGTAATAGTTGAAATCAATCAACTAGAAAGCACTTTTTACATATGATACTCGTATATGTGAATTACTAACAGCGTCTATACCGAAAATTATTATCTCTTCCAATTCCCTAACAGGTTGAGAGGTCGAACTATTCGATTTCGATGAAAATTGACATGTTTGTAGAATGGGTAAAAATAGACGATACGTATTTTTTCATATCTGCCGAACCAGATTTTAAAGGGGTGACACGCACCCTCGAAAATAGGGGTGTTTTTTGTTTTTGTCGATAACGTTATCTCTCTCATCTCCAATGTATAGTACACGGAGGAATAAACGATGTTGCAATTTGAATTTTTTTGATATTTCGTACCGTTAAAACGTTGTCGACGAGAAACGAAAAACACCCCTATTTTTCGAGGGTGCGTTTCACTGCATCGGGTTCCGTAAACATAGGAAAATACGTGTCACCTATTCTTACCTATTCTACAAACATACCAAATTTCATCGAAATCGGAGACCTCGCGACCTTCCCTTGTAAATAGTTGTCATATTTTCGTTCGAAGAAATTATATATTTATTCACTTCTACCCGAATATGCATGCGGACTAAAGAATGGTATTTTTGGGGCTTACCCTTCATTTCAAATAAACTCATGCAGTGTTAACTTTGACGAAATCAAGTATTCTAGTAAACCATTTGTTTATCGGTGTATTGATTCATCTACCAAATGCTTCATTAGATCGCAAGGAATTCAATCGCATTATGTGTAAACTCAAAATGTAATTTTCGTATTTTATATAAAAATGCTGCCACTGATTTACGTTTTTAATCATCATTCCGGATCTGTCATCCTATGGCAAGACGTCTCGAGATTCTGCGTACAAACCCCAAACACAAAAAAAAATATTTACGACAGTGTGGTTATGAGAATTGCAGGAAAAACGATCAAGGGCAAGCGTACATTGAGCCATTAGCATGAAAAAATCAAATACTTCTTCAAGCTCACTACATAATTTCATTGCAATGAATTGACAAAGTCGACTCTTCTGAAATCATGTTTTTATTACAGTCAAATAAATGGTTTGTTTTTCTTAGAGGCAGGAAGTTGTAACCATTTGAAACATTCATTCAAAATGAATATGTTTTTGATTGAAAACCAATAAACACTTCAGGAGGCCGGGATTCAAGCATTTGATTTGGTTGACAACATGACATTGTTTTCCGTCAACGCAGACGTTTTTCTTTGTTCCTTTTGTACAGTATTTGAAACTCAGTTCGGAGAACGATTTTTCCACAGTTTAGGATTGTCGAAATTAAACAATTACGATAACTCTCGTGATTCTTTGGATGATGGTATATACAGGGTGGACTATTTAACGTGACCACCCCAAATACCTCCGCTGCCTTTAGAGTGACAAAAAAAAATGTTAGGAGGTGATTTGATTGATTTCGCAGGGCTGATATAGTGGTAAAAAATGCATTTTTGTCAAGGTCATACTTTTTGCGTTCTCAAGGTCATCAATGGTTTTTCAAATGGAAACATGTTTTTTTTTTATCAAGACGTTGTAGATGATATTCAGACGAATCCAACGACCTATGAGATCATGGCCTTAAAATGATTTTTCACCAAAATATCTTGGGTTTGTTTTCATCACTCTAAAGGCAACGGAGATATTTGGGATGGTCACGTTAAATGGTCCACCCTGTATATAAAGTTATAATCGATATGCAGAGAAAACGTTCTCGCATGTTTAATTACGCAACGTCTCGATGAATATACGGACATTAAATGTCATATGGAGCCGGTATCATAACTAATGCATAGCTGTCACATTATGCGTTTTGAGAAAAGCTGTCACATTATGCGTTTTGAGAAAAGCGTAGTGAATAAGGGAGATTGAGGATACATGGTCTTACCGAAGGTGTTAAGAGACTTGATTTGACAGTTGACAAGACAATTTTGGACGCGGGCGTGCATCGCATATATATATACACATATACGTATAACATTTGCCAGTTATTCTCGTCGTGGAATCGCGAGGGAATTTTTGCAAATTATTCGTCATTTCTCTGCTCGCAGTGCCTCGTCGACGTGAAAATTCACGTGATGTATATTCAACCACGCTACTCGGGTCTTTGACGACGTGAAAATAATTCGTATATAACATGTAAAAATGTGATGCTCGGTTTTGCGGGCGTCATCAACGCTGTATCATATACGGCGAGGGAATGGTGCGCGTATAACTTATTTCGAGCCACTCGTAAATTCCGCATATGCATATAAATGCATACATGTTGAACTGGAGAGGTGGATACGCCGAGGAAATTCATGCTTTACTCTCATACCGTGGCACCGCTTGCTCTCCTAGCAGGAACGTGAGGTCACCCCCCCCCCTCTTTCCGCAAAGTACTTACAGGTATACATAGAGCGTAAGCATAAAACTATTCCCTCTGAATCGTTAAGAAGACGCTCGAATTGACACATTTCATTCAAGCGCGAGAGGATACAGCGAAATACAGAATAAATATTAAAACCCGGGGACATATGAACAGTCAATGCGATGGAATCAAATTTCGTAGCTTGCGACTCACCCGCTGCCATTTACTCTTTTTGATTTTTTTCTCGAAACTATGTTTTATGCAAGGGTGTAGTTCGCATCTCAAAATCTGTTCGTCCGAGTCACTTCGAATTCGGACAGAGCATGATTTTTAACATTGAAATCATAACTTCTTTTATTTGAATCATAACTTCTTTTATTTAACAATAAAAAACTCAAGCTTGGCAAGATCATGTATTAGTTGTGTGTAAAATTCCGACTCCTTCATCCCACAACTCTCGTCGGAAAAACATATTGATGATAACCTGTTTTCTGGACCAGCTTATGCAAACCCATTTTATGACGTATCCAGTTCGTTATGTCTGAATGAAAACGCTTCTCAAGAACACTAGATATTGGTGCTTCTTAACGACGCTTAAGAAGCATTGTTAAGAAGCGCCAATGTCCAAGAAGCGCCAAACAACACTAGATATTGGCGGTGAGCGTAAATTCAGTAGTATACTTACAAGGAACATCACTCTGGTGCCCTTCTCCGATTTTGTTGAAATTTTTTTATGCGGAAGAGTATAAAAAAACTATGAGATACGTATTTTTTTTATCGGCGGAAAAACGGTTTTACGAGCTCGAAAATAGGGGTGTTTTTCGTTTTTCGTCGATAACGTTATCGTTCTCATCTCTGATGTATAGTAGACGAAAAAATAAACATTGTTGCAATATGAACATTTTTTATATCTCGTACCGTTAAAACGTTATCGACGAAAAACGAAAAACATCCCCATTTTTAAGGGTGCCTATCACCCCTTAAAACCGTTTCTTCACCGATAAAACAGATACGTGTCCCTTAGTTTTTGATACTCTTCCATATAAAAAAGTTTCAACAAAATCGGAGGAGGAAACCAAAGTGATGTTCCTTGTTAGACTAATGGAGTCCACAGTATTTTCATACGGCATGTTGTTCATCAGCTTCTCCATTCAAAGGGGCATGAATAAATAAATAAAGCATATTCAATGGTACGTGGAATAAAAATTATTTCGACATTACTCAACGTATTTGCTGTTTTGTAATGGTCTGCACAGTTTTTTTTTCAAGTCTGCATACACGCACTACCGATCCGACTGGTGTCGGGAAGCCGAGGAGACAAAAGTATTGATCACCTTTCGACGCTCGAGAGAGCTTCGGCGCTATATATACATATACATATATATACATCTATGTATCTATGTATAACGGAGTTCACGAAAGTGCGAGAAAGTGAAGAGAGTTAGACAGAGAGAATGAGAGAGATAGAGTTGATGACTAAGAACTCAACGGGAGTTTCCATTGAGATTCTCAAACACTGCATATATTAATGCCATCGTGCTTAAAATCCCTGTGTTTGCACGCTTGTTAACAGCTTCACAGTTTTCGTCGCAAGAGTGGCTTCATCAACGGAATCAGCTGCGTTTCCCTCAAGTTTTTCACGAGCTTCGCACACACCTATCACCTCCTTTCTCTTATCATTTCAATAATTGTAAGAAAAACTACGGTTTGTTTTAGTCTTTATCAAAGTAGTTCGCACTAAAAAGGCACATCTCAAGTATAGTGAAATTATTCGCGTCCACAATAAAGGCATTTAATGAAGGTAGTATCCCAATTTCAACATCGGAAAAACAGCAATACGATTAACTATAAATGTACAGATGTGTTAAATTGACTCTACGCTTAACAGATTTGGAAGTATTAAAAGGTATGTATTAGCTATAGTTTTTTTCATTATCATCATTCCAGCCTCCGAAACATCGAGAACACAAAGGTTTATTTATCCCTAAATTCATCCAGTTGCGAAATACGAATAAAAATAAATAGGAGCGCGAACGTAATGCCGATTCGATAAGAAGACGTCCTGACGACATTGCATTTATTCATATAGCCCAAATAGCTGGGAACCTTGATTTCTTTTTGAAACATCCCCGTCTGCATGTATCATCCGCGTTGTACAAAAAGATTGGACATATGAATGTCCAATGAGATACGCAATTGGTGTATCTCAAAATGACCTGACATTTTTATTCGTTAATAAAACGTATTATTTATTTGAAAACGACGAATACTTTTACAGTAATGGTCGCCTCGTCCCTGTTTGCACACGTTCATTCTTTTGGAGTAATTTTTAATAACCTTTTGGCATAATTGCGGACTATTACACTAATGGTGTGTCCAATTGCTTTCTTGAGCTCCGGAATGGTCTGTGGATCATCGGCATACATCTCCTTTCAGAATACCCCACAAAAGAAGTCCAATGGCCTGAGATCCACGATCTTGGTGGCCAATTCACATCATCGTGATGCGAGATAAAACGACCATGAAACTTCGTCTGCAATAACTGCATTGGTTGGCCCGCACTGTGGCAGGTTGCGCCATCTTGTTGGAAGAATGTCTTCCAAGTCCATGCCGTTTACGCCATTTATCGGATATTGACATAACCTCTATGTTTGTACCTTCCCGAGTGGAAAACGTAACTCACCACCGCCTAGCCACAAGCTAGTAAAGTTATGTTTCGAATCGCCATTAGCTAGCCGTTTTAGCTATTGACTACCCAGCCTTGTAACGGTTTGATCCTCTAGTGACTGAATGCAAAAAATTATATGCTGTCTAGATAGAAAGAAATATCTCACGGCTGTATAATATTTCCGACCTAGCCATGACCTACTTTCCTTCAGCTAGTGACGGGGAATAAAAAATTAGGTGACGACTAGATACAAAAATTGAATGTTTGTATTAACGTTGTTTACATCACTGCACAGTATTTCGATGAGCTTGATGATATAGTAATTACAAATAGGGTATTTTTTATGTAAATAAATTAAACATATTAATTTTGAATTATATTAATAACGCTTACGTGAGAGGTGGTTTCGATCCCAGGACTCTGGATTGGGGGATTGCGACGTTGTCCACTGAGCCAATCCTACTTTCTTAATTATGATATTTCGCATCGGGTACATACTCGTATGCGGCAATGCACAAAGTTGGGTTATTAAGAAGTAGGCGTAGTGACAATGTATGCAAATAACATTATCGAATTAACATGATAATTTCTTTCTTCTTGAAAGCGATATGCGTGTGGTGTTACATAACCTCAAATTAAATTTGTGTACTTATTTTGACTAGTGGCAAATGAATAGTTTTGCCATTATATAAGCTATAATGTTATAACGATGTAAATGTATCGTCAGTAAGGAAGTGAAAAACTTGTAACGGTCGCTAGCGCGTGCTGTTCTCTTTTTTTTTTATTCGTAATGCTATCTCTATCTCGGGTTGGCTAGGCAGGTACGATGTAGGGGCTGCGTGGAATTTTGATCATAATGCAGCGACATCTATAGCCACGATCGGCGGGACGGCGACTAGCCGAGGAACACATTGCCGCCTTTACGGAGTCTTGGCTAGTTCATGGCGATGTACCCAACTGAATGTTGTTTCCTATTCGTAACGCCATCTATAACTCGAGTTGGCGGGGTAGGTGTAACGTAGACACTAGGTGGAATTTTGACCATAACGCAGCGACATCTACAACCACAATCGGCTAGATAGTGACTAGCCACAGAACCCATAGCCGCCATTACAAGTGTTGGCTAATTCATGGCGAGGTAGCCACGAGATTTTTTTTTTGCATCCGCAACAATATCTGTGCCTCATGTTAGCTAACCTGCCGTTAGCTGATCGTTAGACGGTACTACATGTATTTCACATAACCTTACTTTGTCGTTCGTAAGTAACGTTGGCTAGTTCATCACGTTCGAGTCGATAGGTGGCACGCTTATGGTAATACAGCGACATCTGCAGTAACGATCGCTTCGGCAGTGGCTAGACCAGGGCTAGGTTACAAATAATTCGCAATATTACTAGTTCACTGAGGCAGCCCCTAGGTAGTTCGTATGATATCAATTGGGCGAACCAGTTACTAGCATGTAACTCACAATCAGACAGGCTAGCGCAATTTCTGCTCGGGTTATATGAAAATAAAAAATATTCGTACTCTTCAAATAATCAACTCGTTTTATTAAGAAATTAAAATATCAAGTCATTTTGAGACCCCTTTACCAGTTTGAAAATAAATGAATGAATAAATAAACAAGCAGAGATCTGATGTGTGAGTCTGATGAACGGTAGTACGTGAAATTTCGGATATTCGGCCTAGTTAAACTGAACGTTAATGTAATTAATTTGGTATTTCAGCGAATCCGTTCAAATACGTTCTTCTCTGCGTGGTCGGTAAATTGGGTAAATAAATTAGCAGAATGAAGACCACATGAGGAAACTATACACCATGTACACAGAGAATGTAGTGATGAAGAGAATATGCATCAAGTCACTTTTGTAATACAATTAACATCAAATCACAAAATTTGTTCATTGTTGCTTGACATCTGTTAGCGATTCCCACTAATTTCACATTACTCGATTCGACTATTATTATTATTATTATTATTATTTGTTGAGTTCCAACATATACCCTTGCGCGTTTTTACGTATCACCCCTCCCGATTGTATCCTTTCTCATAACTTCCTGCCCGCACTCTGCTAATCCAACCTAACTCCTATTGGGGTACGGGAAAGCCGTGGAAAATCCAGACCGGTATAGACGGCCCAATATTCTTCTGATTCTCTGGTGCAAATACTTCAACTCAAGTATCTACACTACGACTCAAGGTCTTAGAAGTATTGGCCTTTTGTTTACTGATTGATGCGCCGGCTGGTGCAGGGCTAAGCGGCCACCCCTGCGAGTATCTGCCGTGCACAATGCTACTTAACTCAAAGGTACCCGCCGGAGCTGAACCCCCATCTACCATCGAACAGTTTCGGTTGCGTATCGTGTGCTTTTTCTCTAGTACATCTTGGAAAATCTGAAAAAAGGTTGGTCGTTCTCCGCGTCGATTTGACAATAACTATTTATATGAAAGCACGTACGGTATGTACGATAGAAAATTCAATCGCTATAAGCACCTTGTTATTATCGTAATTTATTATAATTTTTTCTTCCCGTTTTGGTGCACGCTTGGCAACACTTTCCAACACGCCTGCGTGAACATAGTGTCAATCCGACAGACATATAGATAGAAGAATATTGGGCAGAGGGGATGCTGCAGACGCTCGAGGGGAGATGAGAAGTTTTAGGGTCGAACCGACATTCCTCTTGGCTTTACAGACACAGCCACGAAAATCGTATATAAGCTATAGATAGTTTATACACGATCTTGAGAGCCTCGTTGAGCTTGCGGATCCTCAATAAACATTGTATCGATGAAGTCCGCAAATTCTTCGGATATCTCGTTACTCTATATATTTATATCTAGTGAAGATGGGATGCCTGGGGAGATGAGATGTCGGTAGAATAAATCCATCGTGGAATCGAGTGATGAAGCGACACCAAGGTATATATTATATAGTGTTTTGTACACAGTGTAATCCGAGTTGAGCCGGCTATGCTGTATCGCCAATTACAATTTAATTGGACGCGATAATATTTTTTAGATATACCGGAAGCTCAACGTTTTAAGCCTCTTATTGGTGTAGGGCTGATTGGTGATTTGAAAAAGGTGAAGGGGCGAAAGCTATAAATTCGTAAAAGACTCTGGCCAAGAAGTAGCAGCGAATTTTAGAATGATCGAACATTTGCTCAAAATACTGAGAAAATATTGCATATGATATCGTTAACTTTCGATGCACTTTCGGTTACGCTCGCACAATCGTTACAATTTGGAAAATCATTTTCAAATCACTAAATGATTCCTAATTATGAATGTCGGTACAGTCGCTTTCGTCCAAAGACCTTCCCATAGACAACGTTGGAGGTTCTTCCGTTAGGAGAGTATATCATTAAGATGCGGGGGGGGGGGGGGGGGTGCTTACGGGAACAGGCTTCATGAAACCGTCCATATGAGAAGCCGGTAGACCATATTCCCTATCTGCGTGGCACGCACTTGAAGGAAGGGTTTAGAAAAAAAAATTCGGTAGACTTAGGAAACGTCGTTTAATTCATCCTGATATCTCAATTAGGATCCCGAAAAGTCCACACGGTGGACTTTCCAAGTGAAAACCAATGCTCTGTCTTGATATTCTGTCGCAAACCGCAAAACAATCGGAGCCCAATAAATCAAACGGCATTCTAAAAAGCAAACGACAACGAAGAGAATGAGCGCAGGATGGAGTTTAAAAAAAAATTTTGAAGAAATGATCGATGATTGAGTGAAGTCACTTACGTTTGGCTAAGATGGGAAAAAAAAATTAGACTACAAATGTTTTTTACGCAAGTTCTTATCGACGTATTTCACCACCCGAATACGAATTTACCATTCATTTCCTAAAAAATTCTCAATCCTCATTGAAAATAGTAACTTTAATTAATCGTAAAATTTAATATAATCCTGAACTTAATTTTTGCCCCCCTCCCAAGTGTTACCCGTTACGTTCAACTTAAGAACATGGGTCACACGTCCGGTCGATAAAAATCCTATTGCCAAGTTCTGTCTCAGACGAATCACATTCCGGCCAAACGAAGAGAAAGACGTTGTTCGGCGTTCAACAGAGAGGAAGGTGTTTCTTTTCTTTTTTCCAAAAAATCAACCATTTAGGAGAACACTGGGAATCTGAAAATCAGCTATCTCTCTCGCTTTCGTGGCCGCTCGGTTGGTGTGACACATGGCCTTAATGCACCTCGTTTAAATGTGAGGCGAGAGCGAGAAAAATAGGGAGGCGGTTCATGCCTCCATTTTTTCCCCACGTACCCGTAGTGGATTTTGAATAATTTCGCATTAGAACAATTTTCGTTTGTGTTTAACCCTTTGCACTCGCGAGGTGACTCCCGCTCACCACTTACTATCGGAGGGAAAAGGTACAATGCACAGGGTCGTTTTTCCGCCGGGACCCGATTTTCCACCGATGAAAAAAAAATACGTATCCAATAGTTTGCTTGGCTTTCTATAGTTTTTTATGCTCTACCGTATACAACACAATCGAAGGCCGACTCAAAAGCGATGTTCCTTGATAATGAATGTTTGCATTATGAAAACAAACTCTCGGCCAAATTACAGCTGTCTACGTTTAGCGGTTTCGGCTAGACAATAACAATTTTGTCAGTCAGTCAGTCAGGACCTAGCCGTTCATATGCGTAAATAACCTCAAGGCTTATTGCACATTCGCATTTACCTTTATTTACGTGACTTCTACGCAAGACCAGAAAATATTAATTCTACATCTGTTTTTCATTTATCTGGAACCTCTATCAGTTTGCTATTTGCCACATATTCCGCTACAGTTATCCACAACATATACAGGGTGAGGCACTTAAAGTGTTACAGAGCAATAGCACTCAAACTATTGATCGTATCCAAAAATGTTTCAGACAAAAGTTTCAGTGTTCGAGAAGGCCGTCATACTGGGCCATCCTATTTTTTTTATCGGTGGAGGCGCTGAAGCTACGTCACGGTCAACTCGACTTTTTAAAATGGAACCATGTATTTTTTTCGATGACATTATTACCGATTTTAAGACGAATTCAGCGACGTACAACACAAGTTCATTTTAGTCACGCAAAGTATGAAAATAGTCGAAAAATCGAAAAATATCGTCATAATCACTTTCAAAGGATCCACTAACCTTGGTTTGGGTCTACCTACAGAAGATGCTCGAAGTGATGACCCTCGATTTGTAAGTACTTGTTAATTCGCTGATGAAAAGACCATCTAATTTCAGCCAACATTTGTGGTGTAATTTCGTTACATGCTCGGCGTATTCTTTCTTTCATGTCGTCAGGCGTGGTAGGTGCTACCGCTATTACGCGTTCTTGGCAAAACCCCATAAAAAGTAATCTGGTGATGTTAGATCTGGCGAACGAGGTGGCCAAGCTACAGGGCCGCCTAGTCCTATCCACTTTTCACCAGAAATCTCATTCATCACTTGTCTTTAACACAGAGCATAATGGGGTGGTGCACCGTCGTGTTGCATCCACCTGTTCATGCGAACATGCAAGAGCACGTCTTCCAGTAATTGAGGCAGTACGTTTTGCAGAAAGTTTGCGTTTCTGTCATGTTTATGGCATTACCCTAGCACACCATGAACATATCAAAATATTCTTGAAAATCGTTCATTTTCGCGATCCGTTGTACTCACATTAGAAGGTAATGTGTGACTAACTGATATGTCGACAGAAAATGCGTGCTTGCTGCCGATAAGAAACATTGGTATCGTCAGAAATGAAAACAGCGATCAAACAAGGGTTTACAAGTCGAGGGTCATCACTTCGAGCATCCTCTGTAAATAGACCCAAACCAAGGTTAGTGGATCCTTTGAAAGTGATTATTCCGATATTTTTCGATTTTTCTGCTATTTTCATACTTTGCGTGATTAGAATAACCTTGTGTTGTGGGTCACTGAATTCGTCTTAAGATCGGTAATAATGTGATCGAAAAAAAATACATGGTTCCATTAAAAAAAAGTGGAGTTGACCGTGACGTAGCTTCAGCGCCTCCACCGATAAAAAAATAAGGTGGTCCAGTATGACGGCCTCGAATACTGAAACTTTTTTTGATATTATTAACAGTTTGAGTGCTAATGCTCTGTAACACTTTATGTACCTCACCCTGTATATGCCATATCATAAAAACAATCATTCAATCTGTTCTGTCTCCATGGGCAAGTGCTCAAAATATATGTTCTGCGACGATTTATTTAAAAGGCTATTAACGAACCTGCACATATCGGGGAGAATAAAAACGATGTGTATTTTAAAAATACTCCTAGCCCTACACTCGTTGCATATGTGCAAAGATATTTATCTAGCTATGAGAAGCATCGGAACGTTTCAAATTGGGACGCGCGATATACATTTTGCATGACCGTTCGAGCGGGACGTTCACATCGCTGCAAAAATCGGCATAAATTACGGGATTAATTTTTTTACGTTTTGCTTTTTTTATTCGCATTTTTACACGAGCTGGGTCCGTAATTGAGCGATAAATTAATTGGTAACCTAGACATTTATCCGCAACCTAACATTTCGCGTGGTAAAGTTATAGAAAAAGTACAAGTGGGGTATTTCTTTTTTGTCCCTCCTTAATTAAAAGAGACGTTCATCAAAAGGTCGTAAATCACACGATTTGACGGATAAAATCATTTTCGCCAGGCTTTTCACTTCGCTAGTGAATATGAATATAGAAATATGGGGGAAAAACGGTTCGCACCGAGCGTAATATACGACGCGCTCTCGTCGCGTCACAAAGTACAAAATAGAATATCACCCGGCAACTAACCGCGTTAGCCATATGGATATATGTCACACGAGCAAAAAGCACAGGCTCTTCATTTCGTATATTGTACTTGGTTAATAAACATTAGCGAACGCTCGCGATCGCGGGTGTGAGTTCGTGCTAAAAAGCGGACGCGATTTTTAAGGCGATTTTTTTCACCCCTACTTCGTTTTGCCTGAACTCATTGCAACTTTCTCCTCTACGATCTCACATTCGACGACAACTTTTGAACCCTCGGTGCGTAAATAAACGCGGACCAGAAAAAGAACGCAAAAGCTTTCGGGAGCGAACAAAAAACCGTGCGCTACAAATTAAAAGCTACATTATGAATATTCTCATGAGAATTCGCCATTTTACAAAAGTGTTTCCCGCTGATAAAAGCGTCGAAAAAGCGACATTTTTCAAAGTGGCGTTTCGTTTTTTGTTAAATGGCATTCAACAGGATCCGTGAAAACTCTGAGAGGTCGCGAGATCGGGAGAAACGAAAGCCCAAGATAAGGGTGAAAAAGCAGCCGAGGCGCGTCGGGAGGGTTGAGGAACGTCGCGACGCCACTTCCGTTGGACAAGCCAAGAGAGAAAACTCATTATCGGCCTAATTGCCAACTTCCAACATTCAGGCTCTCCCGCCCCTCCCTCGTGTTCTCCGCCGCCAACCCCTTCCGTGCGAACAACGATTTACCGAATTATATAGTGAATCTCGAATGTCGAGTCTTCCCATTGGAAACTGAAATATAACCTGGGCAAAAGAATTTTCGTCATTCCCCTTAATAATTCTGTCGACACAATATAACGAGGCGAGACACGAATAATTGAACGGTTCAACGAGAACTCTCGTTCTTTGCCAAAGTGAACTACATATGACACACGGACATTTGTCAGACTGAGAACTGGGCCACGCGTAGTGTGTTCCTTCTTTTTGTTTCATTTTGTCTACGTAGGTGAGTCGAGCTCACACAAATGGTAATTTTGCGTTCTTATCGTTTACAGAAGAATGGACAGCTTGTCTCGAAAAGTTATGCGCATATATTTTTCATTCAACTCGAAAAGACACTCCGGATAGAATGGGGGAACGGGAGCAGTACGAGAATCCGCAGAAAGCCCGGAGGACATGCAGACACTTGCTCTTGGCTACACTATGTGCAATGCATACAAATATGTATATACGTATACACGTACAGTGTGGAGCAGATATAAGGGAGGATAAAATTTGTCGTACTCGGGTCACGTAACTACTCCCTTCTGTCACTGTTTTCCACAAATTACACTCCCCTTCTTTCGTCGAAAGAACTCTCGCGAGTGTCTCGCCCCGAGTGAATACAACGATGCCCACGCATGATCACTATCGTTTAACGTATCGACACACCTCGGTACATACACGTCGGTTCACACTTATTCAAAGATGCAACTGCATGTACGAAGCTTAAGGAATAATCGCCAGAAATAATCAGATTTGCATACTTGTATTTAAGTATGCTCTCAGAAAAAAAATACGCTTATTAACCTAATTTTCATGTAATATCAAGTTTCATTTGAACTTCCGGTATGGGATTTATTACCACTCGCTACGAAAAAGAGACGTGACACCAAGGCAACAGCAGCTGACTGTAGTCGTAATCTCATCTCACCCATTCGAATTTCCACACATATTTGGCCGACACAAATTTTCCAAATTTTTTTACCAGTCGTGGCCCGAATACAATGCTTTACATTTCCCGCATCTGACATTGTTTTGACAGATCGAAGTTGAAAAGCATAGAGGTTAAACTCGCCTGATTGAGTAAAAAGAGACGGAGATATAACCAATGTTGCCAAATATCAAACCTAGAAAGACTACGCGAATCGTTGAAATGGCTATTTTTTCATTTTTCTAATTAAATGTGAATATTCATTAAACCGTTTACAAATGGCAAGTTTCAGTTATTACAAATTATTTTTTTGCAGAATTTAAAATTATAAATTTTAACAAGAAATTTTTGTGATTTTTTTATGGGGAAACGTGTACACGTTTTCGAATTTTTGTTTTTTTTTTTTACATCAAAGAGTATGGTTTTGAGTATTTTTTGCACGTTTTGTGTTGAAAAATATTCATCAATGTGGTAGATACAATGGTTTGTGCAGACCGTTGTTTGAAAAACGTGTATCGCGGTCGCGACTGCTGCTCGGAAACAAATCGTCCGAAATAAAAAAATCCAACGCATTTAGTTTTTGCATGACATTATTTAGTGCTTGGACAACGGATTTAAACTGAAATATTGATTTTGAAACAATGGTTGCTCTCCAAAGTGAAAGTACCGATTGTCGGTGAAAAAGCGCTCTATTTTCGTTTATAAAAAAGACTACATATTGAAAGAAAAATGTCTTCGCTTAAGCACTGCTTCTCAACACGTGAAAGAAGCTCCTAAAATTTAAAGTTCAGCGATGCAGTGATTTTTTAGCTGTCGTGGTCAACGTTTTAGAAACAGTAATTTTGCGAAAAACGCGTTTAAAGTTTTCCGTTTCGCGGAGTCCACTTATGACCGCCCATAATTCTCGCAATATTGAACTAATCGACTTCAAATTTTCAGAGAATATTTTTGAAACGTAATATTTTAGGGATCCGTCGAAAATTGATATTTTCCAAAATTTCAACTAGGTGTAAGCCATTAAAGTCGGGAGAGCATATTTTTCAGTAGACGCGTAAATTATTTTGTAATTTTGAAGTTGTTATCTTCCCGCAGACTAACCGGTATTGAAAGGGGTTGCGTTGCTGCAGCGTTAGAGAAAAAAATCTACTGTCGAACATTATTCAGTGTACTTTCCGTCTATTGCGAGGACAAATTGTTCGAAAATCTTCTGTAGGGACACAATTATGAGGATAAACGTGGCGGCTCGGCTGCACATTTGTTTAAACGCCATTTTCTCGAGATTATATTTTTTCTCGCTACTCCAGTTGTTTTTTACTCTTCAAAAATACATTTCTTGGGATCTGTCGAACAATTTTTTAATTTTTATTTTGCATAATTTTTCTCAACCTACAGAGCGCGAAATTCAACTCGAAAAATCCTTTTGAATTCAAATCGTGAGAATGAGTTTTTCGTCCAGAATTTTTAAAAATTGCTCAATAGACTACACCTATGACATTATTGTAAATAATTTAATTATTAAGATTCATCGACCTATGGGGCAGTGATCATGCAAACAATGGAAACATGTATTATTGATAGAGGTATGAGCAACGTATATCTACACCGATGATTTATTATTCAATACGTTTAACCATAAAAATCGCGTGAAGACCCAATAAATAATGGACGATGGATATTTTTCCGACCTATTACGATACAGCCTTAAAAATAATAACTAAAAAAAGGGGGGCTGAGGCCAACAGTCTCGGGGACCCCTGAGGGACTACGGAAAGCGAAGCGACAAGTATATTGAGTGAAAGTAAAATAAATGGAATAGTGAAAGTCCGCGTAGGTATATAAAAGAACATTAGAAATAGGAAAGAATTACAAATAGAGAATAATTGAAAATCGAAAAATGGAGAATCGAAAACGAACCTACCGACTTGCGACGATGAGATTAAAACACGAACAGCGAGACAGAATGCACGTGTCGACCTTCGTCGCAGATCCAGACATGCAGCGGAGCGACGTTGACTCCGAGGTCGAAAATCCCGTACGATTGTCTCATTACGTTTCAATTAATTTGAAATTGGAATTGAGGGAGAAGGGGGGCGGTTATTGAATTTCCGACAGGGTGAATGTCGCGAACACGATCATTAGAACATTGCATATAGCGAGGAGACGCTTTCCAACGAGGTTCTCATTGTTACTTTGGAAATAACTAGACCGAGAAAGCGTTTTCGTACGAGTTGGAAGAATTTCAAATCGGTAGATAATTTTTTCTTTTATTGTTTTGCACTGAGTCTGCTGCGAATGATCCGATTTTTTATTGTTTCTGCAACTATCATACGCTAGTGATACAGATGAGGAGATTTCCCCTCAGAAGTGATAATTATAAAAATCTAAAGACAGCATTTCGTGATATTTGGTTTAGGCATCTGGTCATAGCAGAACATCAGAAACTTCGTTCAGTTGATTGGATCGACATTTGTTTCTTCAATGAAGAAGCCAATTGCGGATAAGATTCCTGCACTGAAAGAAAAGTGCATACTATTTACAAATAACGCGCATGGTAAAAGCGAGTATAGTCGAATTCCTTATAGTTCATTGTCACCGCAATCATAATATGGTTAACACAACTATAAGCGAAAAATATGTCTAAACATGCAACTTTGGTGGCGTGCTCGACTATCTATTATCCCCGAAAAAACTACTAACTATTGTAAAGTCTTTCCGAGTAGTTAATAGTTATTTCAGGGATACTAGAAAAAAAACACACACTACCAAAACGGCATGATTAGATAGACGCTTATAGTTAGTTGTGTTAACCATATTATGATTGCGGTAGCAATAAGCTATATGAATTTTACTATGCCCACTTTTACCATGGACGTTTTTTAAAATAAAAACTATGGATATTTTTCTCAGTGCAAGTTTGTACTATTTTTACGGTTGACATTAACACTTGTTGAGTATAAACTCTACAAGATCTTACGAAAAAATGACTATACGAACAACATTATTGTAATCTTATAGTGAAGACGTAAATCATTTATGGAAGGTGTCAATAAAGTAGATACAGCGGTGGCACGCTATGATCGATATAGATATATTAGCGTATTCATTTATCAGTTTTTAGAATTCGTTATTCCGAAAACTTGAGCTGCGCCAAAAATCCATTTCAGTAGTGACATATATTATCAAAAAGGCGACCTGTGCAAAATTCCACCTATATCAGAGGTAACAGCTATTCGGTATTGCAGCTGGAATTACTTTTATTCGTTATGTCAAATCTACGATCGAAATAACATAAGTACCCGGTAGCATAGTGGCAGCGTGCGTAAATATAGATAGGTAGATCGTAGGTTCAAATCTCCATGTAGGTGAAATATTTTCTTCGATAGGAATCATTTCAGAAGATCAGGGAATAACAAATCATGTTAAACAATCATACAGGTAGTATTCATACTAGTAATCATCGTCGATTGAAAATTTTTGAATTTTCGAATTTATGAAATATTATATACATTTAGTAGACATACCATTTAATATGGTAAAAACCACTATTTTTTTATAGTGTACGGAAATATCCATTTTACGAAAACGTACTATATTATATAGCATTGACAACCAACGTATGCTTGAAAGATTGTTGGTTGCGGTTAACATATGAGTATAGTTAACGCACCTGCAAAAATATCATTAGCAGTTCTGTATTTTTGGCGGGAACCATGACTATAAAATATTATTGTCTCCTTAGGGTAATATAAAATATGGTTGAAATATAGTTGAGTCTACTATACATTTCTCTCCGTGTGCAGGCACAGTTAGAATGGTCGATTCATTTTCTTTTCACCCTCTACACAACGTTTTTTTTATCAACATTGCCGACCTCATAATTGGGTATGCATCTTTTCCATCAAACCCTCCCGGAGTTCTGTTAGTGACTGTAGACTGCATAACATGTGTATTGAGGAGCACCTAAAATTACTATATTATGAGCGTACTGTCGTCCGGTAACTGAACATGAAAATTCCGTGTGATTGAATATTCGAAGCCCTGGAGATGCATGGAAAATTGAATACGTGATTCTTTCTTATGCGTGTCATGAAAGCCTGAGTACGCGGCTCGAAAATCCTTCGAGGATTTACCTCAAAATGAAGTTTTCTGATGCTCTGAACTTTCAACGCACGTTTTTTTCCACGATATTGCAGTTTTACGTCCCGTATTTCTGTCTAGTCGTTCTCTATAACCTCATTCCTTCTCTTATCTTTTTTGCTAAATTGTTGAAAAGCTGTTTCAACGTTGTTTCCCACAGACACTGTTTTGCGCGTGGAATGTCTTTGAATGTCAACGAAACACTGCTTCTCTCTCTCTCTCTTTCTCTCACTCTCTCTTGCCCACTTCGTTTGGTACAACAATAACTTTGTTGCTTTTAAGTCTCTCCGAAGCTTCGCTCAAAGTAATACGAAGAGTTTGCTATAGGCGTCCCGTGTCACGAGGAGCGTAAATGTACATAGTCCCTTGCCTGGCACGATATTCTATGCTCGGGTATAAGGAGAACGACGTCACCGTTCGGCGACAGGCTTGTCTTTCCCCGAGTACTAAAGCAATGCATACACCGTTGTGGTCCAACACTGGAAGGGCGTAAATCGTATGGATCGTGGCTCGAAGCGATTTCCTTCACGACTTTACCTTTGCTGACTATTAACTTGTACATTACAGGACGACTTTCTCCTGTTATCCCAACCTGTTCGGGTGGAATCGTTAGAGGTTTCGCGCCACCGTCGCACATTTACGAATGATTGTTTGAAAAGCAGACCATTGTTGCACGCTCGGAAACTTTTGAGATTTCCGGGAATGAAAGGGATACATCGTGAAGAGATGGGGGTTAGAAACAAGGGGCGAGAAAGGGCTCGGATGGCAAACACCAACCAAGCAGTCGGGAACATGAAGCAAAAACTGTAAAGTTTTGTGTAGGAAGAGCGCGAGAGGCCTGCGTGCGGTCGATATCTCTTATTTGCACACTTTTGGTTATTCGTTGAAATCATCTCATTTGATTGTCCTCTTAATTTTCTAGTTTTGTATATTTATCATGTTCTTTCGTATGTCCTGGTGGACATTCAGATCCACATGCCACACTTGGAACTGCACTACGTCCAATATGTCTAGCGAATGAACTTTGACAGTATTGCTTTTAGCGGGGTAACATTTTTACAACAATTCTCCTACTCGAAGTGGATACTTTTGGTGATACTCACGCGTCTTCCGAAAATTTCCGGCCCGCTTTCACCCTCGTAAAAGTGAATTGTCGTTCTGGGAGACGCGTTGGGTTTGTTTGGGTTTCTTGTTGAAACTCCAATCGACGTTTCTTTCGATATCATATTTCAGGTGTATGTGCTATGTAGGACAGTGTACGGAACACCATGTATCCAGCGTAGTCCACAGTTAGCCACAGGAGCTTAAATAGATTTTACAATTAGGGTACAGCTCTACGGTATCATCCAATAAGGCGAAGCCCCCGAGAGTTATATACAGTGCACATTCGGAGAGTCTCACGACCGAGACAGGGTGAAACTTCCACCATTGTCCTCAACCCCCGAGCCATGAACCTGCGTACCTTTGATGACCTTCCGAGACGTTTTTTCGTGCGACTATTGGATCGTAAAATTATAGGGACCAAAACCATATGTCAATAGTGGGTTAAGCGATACAGGAACGGAAAACCCTGTTCACTCTTCGTTAATTAGCCGAGAAAGGAAAATATTTTCCATCCTTGCGAATTTGCAAAAAACGAGCTTTTTACCACAAAATCATTATAAAAAGGAGGCTGTGAAAAAATGGTTGAATAGAACTGTGTACGAAGTTTGAAGCGATTCGTTATGTATAGGGGTGTGCGGGTACCCGATTGACTCGGGTACCCGATGTTCGGGTCGGGTCGGGTACCCGACGGGCTTCGTTTTTGCATTACCCGAATTTTTCGGGTAGCCCGAATTTTTCGGGTAGCCCGAATTTTTCGGGTAGCCCGAATTTTCCGGGTAGCCCGAATTTTCCGGGTAGCCCGAATTTTTCGGGTAGCCCGAATTTTTCGGGTAGCCCGAATTTTTCGGGTAGCCCGAATTTTTCGGGTAAATTCGGGTTCAAAAGAATCAGTTGGCACTGAACAATTCATAAAAACTCACCGGGTGGGTCGATTTCAGCCCCCCCCCCCTGTGCTTATTCGAAGCGAGAAGAATGTAACTTTTATTTGACGTTTTGAAATTAAAAATACGCCAGAAGAACTCCTAGCGAAAATATGTTTAAAATTGAAATACTATTTCGATACGATCCGCGAAAATTGACCCTACGGAGTGAAAAAGGTCAATTTTCGCGGATCGTATCGAAATAGTATTTCAATTTTAAACATATTTTCGCTAGGAGTTCTTCTGGCGTATTTTTAATTTCAAAACGTCAAATAAAAGTTACATTCTTCTCGCTTCGAATAAGCACAGGGGGGGGGGCTGAAATCGACCCACCCGGTGAGTTTTTATGAATTGTTCAGTGCCAACTGATTTTTTTGAACCCGAATTTACCCGAAAAATTCGGGCTACCCGAAAAATTCGGGCTATCCAAAAAATTCGGGCTACCCGAAAAATTCGGGCTACCCGAAAAATTCGGGCTACCCGAAAAATTCGGGCTACCCGAAAAATTCGGGCTACCCGAAAAATTCGGGCTACCCGAAAAATTCGGGCTACCCGAAAAATTCGGGCTACCCGAAAAATTCGGGTAATGCAAAAACGAAGCCCGTCGGGTACCCGACCCGACCCGAACATCGGGTACCCGAGTCAATCGGGTACC
>OX632361.1:3638140-3960764 GCA_951751655.1 Ophion costatus | reverse complement strand
AAAAAAAATTCACCCATTCTTATTAAATATTGACGCCCGCAATTTGCAAAAAACGGCTTCGGATAGTGATAGGAATAAATACATGAAAAACGTAGGAAAAAAGACGCGCATTCCAACGATGCAAACTTCAACGTCGTCAAACAGGAGTTTTAACTTCTTTTAGAGTGTATGCAATAAAAAGAAACTCATCGCGCACGTTGATCCAGGAAGGGCCGATAAATTTCAACCGAGGACGCGGCTAGTTTACTGAAGAAAAGTACGAGTGGGATAGAAAGAGAGCTGTAGGAGCAAAGATATACGCAGGAGAGAAAGTAAGAGGGAGTGGAGAAGAGAGAGAGATGTGGTTCATTCGTATATCGAGCACGTTCTACCGATAGTACCGATTATCCTGCTTATGAACCTTCCCTCTTTCCAACCACCTGCCAGGATATCCTATCGGTATATCGTGGCTGTCACGACCCGTGAATTTAATCCTCCTATCGTACCATCCTGTAATGCCTTTTCATCCCCTTCGATGAGCACATCGACTCTCAAACATGACCAAATCAATTCCCTCGATTAAATAAATACACGTGTGTTTACAAAGAATCTCGTTTTCGTTGCAACATCATTGATTTTTGATGATGCTTCGTATATTCTGGAAGACGCGGGGGTGTATAGCGTCTGCACTGTATATTTAAAAAAAATTATGTATCACAAAATATATCCTGTCGTTCATCGTTAAGTGTTGAATTGACAATAAAAAGCATTCATTTTGACTCAGATGATCCTTTTTCTACCGCATAATAAAATGGTAGCTTTATTTATATGAAGGTTTAATAACAAATGTAATATGATGTATATAATATGTACAATGGACGATACATTTTTTATATTTTTACGCCTCTCCGGCTCTTATCACCCCATCGTTTTCACTTCTATTACGTTTGGGGTAAAAAGCGTGGGAATGAAATCGCAAGAACCCCAATGGTCATACGAAAAATATTGGAAAAAGGGTTTTATTTGTATAGATATAACATATTATATGTACACAACTCATGAAATTAATTTGGTACTAGGGCTCTATTGCTAAAAAAGAATTGCTAAATATTCTATTGCCAAAATTCTACTGCTAAACGGGCTCTACTGCTTAAGGGGTTACCCCCACTTGCGATTTTGAAAAAATCGTTTTTTTATTCCATTTTTTTTGAAGTATAAGTATCTGAGAATATGTCCTGAAAATTTCAAGTCGATCCGAACAAAATTGGCTGAGATATGAGCGTTGAAGGAGAAGAATCCGTTCTTCGTGTAAACTGAAATTGAAACTTTAAACGCGTTTTTCTCAAAATGGCATTTCTGAAGTCGGTGACCAAGATTACTCGAACACTAATGAACCAATCTTCTTGAAATTTTGCATGCTTATTTAATACATAAAAATGTAGTCTTTAATCGTTCGATTTTTTTTCGAAAAAAATGGTCGTTTTATAGCCAAAAAACGGCCGTTTTTTTTCGTTAAAATCGAACCATTAACTTTGACTGTCCGCCATTTTGTGAAAAATAAATATTTTTTAAAATCCTTTGATTAAAGACTAGTTTATGCTTATATTTGACTAAATCCATCCGCATTTTTTTTTCAGATGATCCACTTCGCCGCAATGTTGGTCACCGCAAACCGTGTATATAGAAACATTATTTCATTGACGGCCATTTGCCACTAAACAATGTAATATTTTTCAATAAAAAAATTACTGAAAGTTCTTCAAGATGTGTTCTTTAAGATGGTATATTGATCGATTAAAAAAGTTTTGTAGTTTTCTTTAAAAAAATTCATGAAAAAGGCCTTTTTTTGCGCTACAAGTGGGGGTAACGCCTTAAACCGTACTGCTAAAAGCTTTAGTGCTAAAACTGGACTGCTAAATAGACTAGCGCTAAAAGCAGCACGGCTAAAGAGTCTCAACTACTAAAACGCAAAAGGGTATGTTTTTGAAAAGTTTTATTGGAAATCATTGAAACTGCTAAAACGCAAAAGGGTATGTTTTTGAAAAGTTTGATTGGAAATCATTGAAATGTTAATAGAACTTTGAAAACAAAGGCAAAATGAGATGAAAATTACTACAAACCCTATTGACTAGAAAACCGTACTACAAACCCAAACAGTGGGACTTATATGAGCCCTCTGTCGGAAGCTAGTTTTAGCAGTCCAGTTTTAGCAGTAGAGCCCATTTGGCAGTACAGCTTTTAGCAGTGGAGCCTTTTAGCAGTAAAGTTTTAGCAGTGGAGCTTTTAGCAGTAAAGCCCGTTTAGCAGTAGAGCCTTTAGCAGTAATTTTTCAGCAGTGCTTTTTCAGCAGTAGAGCCCGACCACGATTAATTTACCTACTTTTCATGTATATCTAGAAAATATAAAACAAATTTAGGAATACGAAAAATATAGAGAAAAAATGGAAAATACACAAGAAAATCTGATGGAGATATAGAGAGATTAGACAAGCTTGGATTTAAGTATGCTATTCCAGCCAAGCATGGTTAATCCATGGTTATAGAGCAACTTTTATAGCTTGTGGGGCTTTTCCTGCCGCGATGAATCGACGTGCACCGTGTGTTATGTTTAGAGCAGCTTCGGAGCCCGAAGTCAAACATGCGGCTCCTGCAGCTACAAAAGATGCACAGGGCCGTAACTGCAGAATGAATACGCCTTGCACACATTCCGGATTGACCTTAAATTTCCTCACTCGTAAGAGCTAAATGGCGTAGCATAGTTGGGTCCCCATTAGTCAACTACCCTAAAGTAAACTATTCTCATAGCTCTCATAGCATCGGTACACGAGCAGGACACGCACGAAGATATTTTCTGATAGGATTCGGCTAGTGTAAGTTCCGTTTTATTTTTTACATTTTGTTATTTTTATTATAATCGAAATTTTTGTTTTGGGGTCGTAGATCTCTCTTAAGGATATGAATACAATTTGAACGATTTCGGAGCCTGAATCGACGAAAGAAATTGAACAGTCGAGGGGTGTGCGAGAACTTGATATTTTAAAGATACGGTTTTTTTATGCCGTAGTTATACAGGGTGAGGCACTAACTGTTGCCGCCTTGAATATCTCTGTAATGTAAGATTGCAATACTGCATTGATTCCAATGGCAATCACTTTGAACATCTACTGTGAATAAAGGTAATTTCACATAAAAATAAAGTTCATGTCAATGTTTTATCTTAAATGACCTTGAACGACTTTGGCCCCTAAATGTTTTTTATGCAGTTTTCGATGCTCTACAAGATAGTTGAAAAAAGAATGTACCGTCCCATTTAAAAAAAAGTGGAGGTGACCTTTACTGTGCGACAGCGCCTCCACTGAGATTAAAAAAAAGGTCGCATTTGATGACCCCTTTCGTACGGTATAACTTTTGTTTCAAACTTTTTTTTGTGACGTCGATAATTACAGAGATATTCAAGGTGGCAACAGTTAGTGCCTCACCCTGTATAATCTAGAGTATTGACTATGATTAGCACCAAAGATCTTAAAGTAATTTATTTGGCCGGGTTATGACGATTTTTATGAAACGTCAGATCGCACACCACATTCCAAGAGTCAACGCACATTGCGCGTTGCTCGAAACTCTTTCATGAATGGCTTACAACTAGTTGGAATTTTTTAACACATCGATTTTTGGATTTCGACGGGTTCTCAAAACATAACATTTCGAAAGTATTCTCTGAAAATTTAAAGTCAATTCGTTCAAAATTGAGGGAGTTATGGGCGTTTATAGGGAGGTTCTACGGACCGGCGAATTTCAAACGCGTTTTTCTCAGGATACCCTTTTAAAAATCAGTAACCACGATATCTCAAAAATCACTGCACCGATTAACTTCAAATTTTACAAACTTCTTTTAGATACTAAAAGCAGTGCCTGAACTAGGGATCTTTATATCAATGCATACTATTTGTTAGCAACGAAAATAGAGCGCTTTTTTCACCGACAACCGATACTTTCACTTTGGACTGCGGCCATTTAAAAAAAGTCAATATTTGATTAAATTCTCCGTCCGAACACTAGATGATTCCTTGCAAAACCCAATTGCATTTGATTTTTATTTCGGACCATTTTTTCCCAAGCTGTAGTGGTCATGGCAATTTTTTTTTCAAACAGCGGTCTGCACATATCATTGTATCTACCACATTTATCAATATTTTTGAAATAAATAAAAAACAATTATTGATATCCAACGTCTTTATTTTCCACCAAAACGAAAAGACGAACAACTCAAGATGTTTTAAGGCATAAGGCCACAGTAACGGGTATAAAATCATGTGTGAATTTAACAATTTTTTTCGTATGAATAAGTGATTCACTCATAAAATTAATTACACATCTATTTAGTATGAATATCAAGCTGTTAGAAAATATATATATTTTTTTTGATGTACAAAATGGCCGACTACTAATATTTTCGATTGTTGACTTTTTTTCCAATTGGGTGACAAAGAACTTCAACAATTTTCACTCGATTTACTTCAAATTTAAAAGTTATGTTCCTAATTGCATTTCGCAGAGAAGTACGTAAGGAATTTCTGATCAATCGCAACCTTTTCATTTTATGAGCAGTTTTATACGAAATTTTTCACTGAAAATTCATTTATTAAGTTCAAATACCTACCACTTTTGAATAAAACAATATTTTTAAAATTCCGTACGTACTTCTCTAGGTATTCTAATGTACATTGACGAGAATTTTTCTTTTTTGTTCTAGGTCGAAAATTCTGGTTACTAAATGTCACGCCGCGGAGCGCTTAAAAAAAAGATAAAAGAAAATGTTAGTAATCGGCCACTTTGTACATCGAGAAAGAAAAAATTCTTACAGCTTGATATTCATACTAAATAGATGTGTAATTCATTTTAGGAGTGAATCCCTTTTTCAAACTAAAAAAAAAATTATTAAATTCGCCCATGATTTTATACCCGTTACTGTGGCCTAAAGCCTTAAGGAATGTTGCTTGGACACAAAGATTTTATTATATCAACACACAACGCAGCACGTTCGCCTTTGACTACGACGAAAATCCAACACCTCGTTTTTCTCTATGAGCTACCAAACCATTCATGGTTTGGCACGTTATAACCGTGACACGAAAACACGTGCACTTGGCGCACGATCGAACACGGAAACACATGCATTTGGTCTACCAAATGCACATGTTTCCGTGCCGTCAACTGTTCTGTTGTTTCCGTCCCTCTCTGCACGGGAATAGCAACAAAAGTGCTCTTCCACTGAAACTCCGAGCTGTCTCGTAGGATACATGAAAAGTGACACTTGGACGACAGACTGTAATAGTTTGTTTTTATTGCTACTCAAGTTACTCAGGCGGGGGAGCTTAGCTGTAACAGACAAACGAATAAGGAACATGGGTGAATGACAAAAAATGTCTACTTACTACAGGACTCCAAACATTACAGCGCCATGAATTGAATTTGGACCGGTAAGAAGAATTATTGAGTTGACCAATCGTCAGCAACTTTTTCAGCGTTGTCCAGATTGAAACTTGTAGTTTCGGGCCAGTGTAAAGGGAGCAAGGCTGAATCCTTTTAGTTTCTACCCCATCTACTCGAGGAAGATAAGGATAATTTGAGGGAAAGTTTTCTCGGGTAGAGCTGTTAAGAGAGGCTGCAAAGCCTCGCTGGACATGATGATTGCTGAATGATGCCGAGTATGCAGTTCTAGTCGTAAGCAACTGTTAGGATAACGGGGTTCAAGATTAATTAAAGTACTACGAGGCCGCTGTCTACATAAGTACCAGAGAAAGAGTCACGTCGGACTTTTCATTTTAGGGACCCTGACACTTGGAATTTCACTTCTGTGTCGAGCAAAACTTTTAGGACGTTTCCTGCTGAAATACGTTCCCGGTCAAAAGTTTAATTTGGCCAGAACTTTAGTAGTGCGCAATTCGACGGAAATTTGAAAACATGCAAATGTTTACATCAATAAACATTGATTTAAATAAAGTAGTTGATTTTTTAAAATACTTATGAACATCTACAGAATTTTCACGTTTTTTCTTCAAATTCTTGTTTTTCATTTTTTTACCGGTCGCGATCGTAAAAATGGGACTTCAATCTTGTCGAGAATAATGCAGAACCTTTGGACAGAAAAATATAAAAATCGCCCAATAGCTGATCTATTTTCCACAGTACAAATATTTAACAAAGTGGGGAATTACGAAGAAAAATTTACAAGAAATAAGATAAATCCATGAAGCCATTGCATATGGACAATTCTATTATTTCTCTCATCTAAATATTATTTGTTTAAACTATTTGTTCATAACCTTTCCGAATTATATTTACACAATGTCAATCTTCATGATAACTTCAATGCATCTGAATTTTTCAGATTTTTCTTGAAGAACCGCGAAGAACTGAAATTCTGATATGGTTGAATTTTTGGCTGGGAATATAACTGTGATAGGTACATCCTTGACGACACCAGGTACAACACGTTTAAAAAATGTCCGTTTTTATGCAGGACAAACGTGGGACGGACTCTGAAACTGGACTGTGAACTTTCATGGTCTTGAAGGTTGCATCGTTGGAATGCAATTAGTTTTTTTCTTCTTCATGTTTCTTATTCTTACTATTATCCAAAATTGTTTTCTGTTCATTGAGGTTGTAAATCTCTAATGTGTTGAACAATAAAGAACGTTCGAGTGATTTTTTGTCCGCGTTTGTACAAAAGAATGCAGGGAACGCAAAGTCTCGCTTTCCAACAATGAAGACTTCAACGTCATGAACTTTCGACCCGAACATTCATCGTGTGAGCTCGACGAGACTTCGGAAAATAGAATACCTCCCGTTGCGGGAGATTTTTACGGTCAGTATTTCTCGTGACAGACGATCAATGATTATTTCTGGCGCAGCAGGTAACGTCAGGTAATGAAGCAATGGCAGGAAATTCCGCCACGACGAGAATAGAAGCCTCTTTTCTCTCTCTCTCTTTCTCCGTTAATCTCATCTAACACCCATAACGCTGTCTCCCTCGTAGCTCGCGTGAAGTTGAAACGTTCGTTTCGCCATTAATGTACTTTTCCTAGTAATTGTCACGCTCCTTCAATAGCATTGTTTCGCTACTCTTGTTATCGACAGCGTATCTCGCTGGGTGTTAAATTGGAAAATAAACAAGAGGTGTGACCCGATCTTGATTGCAACGGAAGATTGGAACGTGTTAGAATTTAAAGAGGTTACGTTTTCTAGTTATCCTTCAACTACGTTTTTTCCAGCCTGCCGTTTGTTTCGCGCCAAGTGTTTTCCATAGTTAAAAAGGGCTGCTATAGCCGACACGCTCTCGAGAACTGGAAACAACCAAGTGACATATGTGGGGCGAAAAGCAAAAGGGATGGGATCGTAAACGCTCGAAGGGGCATACGAAGGAACGTGCGAAATAAAATAGACGAAAAAGTAACTGAACAATATACCCACATCTGACGGTGCAGGGATAGCAAAACGGGACCCCAAAAACTGTAAAAAATATCTGAAGATATTACACAAAGTGCAACTCTTTCGTGGCATTGAAAATGCCATCAGACGTTTCGGGTAATAAAAAACAGGTGCATGCGAATAATGTGAGGGGGTTTTGATTAATTTTCAAAAAATATTGATGGATTGAGGTAATATAATTTTTTAATTAATAACAAGATTAGAATTAGGTGGGGAGAGGGGTATTTTTCAACCGATCGTAGATATTCAGCATGTCGCTGCCCCATTCTACTACAACACAGTGGCAGTAGGGTGGAAGTAGCGCTAGTTTCCTGTGACATCCAGCGAACTCAAACCCCTATACCCAGCCTACCTCAACAAACATATACAGTTTAAAAAGCATTTTCAGGGTTAACAGTTTGAATGCTAAAACTTTCGTTAGGGTTCAACGATGCAAACTTCAACATCATTACAAGGGGGCAAATTTCTTTGTGAAAGTGGTAAAAACATTCTTACCCACTGCTCCTTTCTGGCTCGCTGTGGTGTTAGTGCGGGTTCGGGTAAATACGAATGGGACATATAATTTCGTGTGGAAAAAGCATACAAACATTTAGAATCGATTATTATCAAGACTCTCTCTCCCTCTCGCCATCCATCCGTCCATCCCATCTCCTCCCCCTCTCTCTCTCCCTCCCTCCCTACCCCCTCCCTCCCTCTCACTGCATGCTTTACTAAAATGACTTTACATGTAATTTATACTACACTCCAATTTTCAACCACAGATGTACGCTACATGTAATTCGGCATTTTTCAACCAATTATAGGCATTGAGCAAGTCGCAGCCCCCTCACCCCCTCGCTCTACTACAACACAGTGCCAGTGGAGTGGGGCTAGCGTTAGTTTCGTGTGACATCCTGCTGGCTCAGACCCCTATATTCAACCTATCTCAACAAACATATACGGAGTTAAAAACATTTTCAAGGCTAATCAGATCCGGTATACCTAAGTACCGATCAAATACCGATTGGCACTTAGTTCTGATTTTCGAAAAAGGGTGCCTGTATTCAAATCTAGATTGGTCGAACGTCGTTGCACAGCCGATGCCGGTGGAAAGATTAAGAAACGATGCCGCCGCTTATAATTGCTGTGACCTAATGAGATCTCAACCAGATCCATACGCTATTAAGGAGACATTACACTTTGAAAATTTCAAATTTTCAATTTGAACATTTCACCTGAAAAATCGACGATGATGAGCAATCGGAAGGGATTTTGTACGGTGCAGGAATTGCCGATTGAGTTTAGATAAGGGTTTATCATAGTATAAACTTCAAACGCGTTTTCTCGAAACGTTTTCAAAATCTAGCTCCATCGTATCTCTAAAACTAATAAACCGATTGCTTTGAAATTTGAACCACATATTGTAAACATGATTCGCAACAAGATGACCCTCGATGGTTTTAAAATTTTGATTTTTTACTCTTTTTTGCGAAAAACTGCGGAAAAACGCGTTTTTTTAGTTGTTTCGTTTTTCATCTGCGATTTTTTTATTTTTTGATAAAACTTTATATCCGAGGGTCATTTTGTAGCTCGTGTCATACTGAGTCTAATGGACTTTGATTTTTTTGTTTCAGACAAGCCGTTGCCGAGTTGCGATGGAGCTATCTAGCCCACCTATTTTTGATGCGTTACGTTAAACTATAGTTTTTGTACTTAAAAATGAATAAAAATGAATGAATTTTTTAAAAATGTTTTTCAAGACTTTATTTATCAAGCCCAACAACTTTTATATTTATATCTTGTATAAAATCGTCAACAAAAAAATCGCGAAAATAGCCTTTTTTCGTGGCTCCAAAGTGGACTGGCCCCTCAAAGACGGGCAACCAATATGAATCCAGTGATATCATTCAAGTGCTCCCTTGTATCCGGTCATCCACCAAGAATGAACTGGATGGTCGAGGATGAATCCGGTAACAACTTGTCCAATGTAAATGACGTTGCAGCTTGAATCGTTGGAATGCAAACCGGTTTCCTTCATTTGTGTCACTACCTAAAATCGTTTTTTGTAGATTTAGGCGGGTGATCTCCAATGAGGATTATAAAGAATAATTCAGTAATCTTCGCAGCTTAAAACTGTCATGAAATTCTAATGTTTTAAACGAAATGAGTTTCTATTGCATGCCAACGACGTAGACTCCAACATCGTCAAAGCTTAGACTTTGAACCATCGAACCACGTACGAAATTCACACGCTTACGACGTGCACTTCCATTTTTGATCTTTGTAAAAGAATAGGTATCAATAGAAGCTGATACTCATGATCTTTCTTGGAGGATGAGCTCGTGGTGGTCACTCGATCCCAACAAACCCAAACAAACTCCCTCTGACCATAAGCTGTGTTCTCTAAACCCTCTCTCAATTGATAAACTTTTTTTTCCAATCTGACCGATAATATTCTAGGTTATTCTTTTTCTTCCACCTTTTCTATACATTTCTTGATATATTTGACACTTCAAAAAATATGTCATCATACCTTCATATAAATGGGCAAAGCTTGAGTTTACCTGGACGCTCTTACAAGTTGCGAACGGGACCTCGACGTATTTCGATTGGGAAAAGGGGCCCTAGTCAGAATCCGACTCTCATCACCAGAATCCAAACTGGAAGTTGATGCTTAAGTTGGCATCATTCAAGAAGTAAATTACATTTACCTCCGAATTCCAATCGACCGTCGCGATTACATCCCAAACGGTCTATCTATTACGATGATTAAGAAAAATGTGCGTCCAAGCCGGGGGAAAGGCCAAAAAAATGGAACAAATTTCGTAAGTGAAAATGAAGTGATCCGTTTATCGAATAAGAAGGACATAGGCTAACCCACAAGTGTCACAGTTTGCGGGTTGATCACTTTCGCAACGATGTACGAGTCAACATTCGCAAATGAAACAAGGGCAAAACGGGGATTTCCAATGCCGAGGCCGAAGGCACAGCAGCGGTGTTGACGCCTCTGGAAACTCCCTCGACGGGATTCCGGGATACAGCCAGGAGGGGACGTAAAGTCCTTGCGGGCAAAAATCGCGCCGAGTGAGCGTTAAAGTTTCTTAGCGAGTGCCACTCGCGCGAGAGTTCTGCTGCTTTGCATTCGATCAAGAGAGCATCCCATGCGACGTTTCCTCGGGGCTTGCGGAAAGACCGAGGAAAAAGGAGAAGAACCTTCAGCGGGATCGCTTATATACCGTTGCTTTTCCAGACACCCTTCCAGACAGACAGGAATTCCTCATGGATCGCACTTTCACCCTCCATTCTCCAACGGGAGATAAGTCTGATCGACACTAAATACTCGGATCCTGAAAGTTCTGGGCTGTTGCAGCTTATTCGGTGAGCTACTAAGAGGACTAACAGGAGAATTAACACATAATCGTGTTAGTTCTGAGGTGACAGATACGACTATGTTACGCTTGTTTTCACTATAGGAAAAAAACCCACAGGAGGGTGTTTCAACCCAGGATTCATTTTCTCCGCAAAGGTCTACCAATTTTTAACGATTTCCCATTGTGAAATAAATTTTTGACCACAAGTCTTCAGATAATTGCTCACAATTCATTATAACGTTGATTTGAATCGTCTTTCCTTAGGTTCAAGCACATTGTCCCTATCCCTGATCGATTGCCTACTCATGTGTTTTAGTAATTTTTCTCTCTCGATTTCAAGTAAAAATGTAACCCGTCACTACATTTGACGCGTGTCGTCCGATATATTCACTGTCAGGAATGCATTCTTACCAAAGCGGGTTACTTCCAACATTCAGAACCCCATGACTATCTTTTGTTTGAGCCTACGAAAAAAAGTTCAATTGCGACGTACAACGTACCACGTGCGCATGGAACGATCCATGACAGAATTTCGTAAATGTTTTACGAATCGGCGGGGACCGTCGTCGGACCAGATGTCAAGCTAGAGCGGAAGCCGCAAGCCTCGTTTGAACTGTAAACTGTCATGAGCCTGCAGAATCACGGGGCTGCAGAGAGAGAAAGGGGTAGAAGCAGAGAGAAAGGAAGAGAGACCCGTGTGCGCAAACAGTCGCCTCCCTGTGGTTGTGAATTTGGGATTCTCATCTCGCTCGCCTCGCACCACTCATCTCGATCTCCAATAACGCGCAAGCGTTTGTTGTTCAACGACACGAGGATATTGGAAGCTGTCCGTAGGCTTCCGGGCCGAAACTCAAAGGGCAAAGCTCTGTTAGAAATTAAAAGGGGTGCAACGTCGAACGATCTCAGTCTGGTCGTCGATGTACGAGCGATCAATATTTACGAGCTATCGAAAATTGATAAGAAGCTATTAAGATGCGTTTTTTGTTGATTACACGGAACAGCGGCTCCCTCTAGTCATTTTTCCATGTGATTTTTTTTAATCATAATGAAATTTGTTGCTTTTTGACCGGAACTTCTAGAGTCCAGTTGCCCTTACATTTATATAAAATCAAAGATATCCCTCTGGGACAAAATAGAACGATTCAACTCTCCTTCTCTCATTCCAAAGGGTTGATATTTCATTGTGGGCGTATAGACCCTAATTTGTTGAGGTACATTTTTTAAAATGTTTACGGAATATGCCATGCCATTTTATTAATCAGCATTGGAATATTTTAACCCCTTCAATATGTGAATTAATGAAGTCGAGGCGTTCGTCGTCTTTAGAGACAGTCATGATCATTGGCGTAGCCAATGCGCCAGACAAAAACGATCAAAACTAATTAAATTGAAAGAATCGATTTATTTTATTCAAGTTTTGCCAAAGCAAGAATAAGGCAATAATTTTATAAAACTTGAATTGTTTCCTTCTTCATAATTTCGCAACTTATATGAAAAGTAGCTACTTTATTTCGGAAATTGGATAGATATTCAAATTTCACAAATAAGTCAACTGTCGGCAAAAGCAATACATGATATTTGTCAGCCGATACACAACTAGAAGAATACTGAAAGATCAACATTAGTTAAGTTTCACCCAAGGAAATTATTAAGCCTAAGGAAATTATTTCATAAAACTTGAATTATTTCCGTCGTCGTGATCTGTATATTTCTATAAAAAGTAGCCATTTCATTACATAAATCAAATATTCAAATTTCACAATTAAATCGACTGTGAGAAATGGCAATACATTAGATCTGTCGGCCGATACACATCTAGAAGCATACTGGAAGATCAACATTTACAATATCATTGTAAATCTGAACCGCCGATTTGAGAATCTACCGTTACTTCGCACAGTCGACGCATATTTTAAATTGCATCTGAAAAATGGAGAGGATTCCATCAATAATTATTTTTTAAATCTTAATAATTGATAATTCAGCCTTACAAACTCAAGCGATGGTTATTAATAACATACTTTAATTTAAAAATAATTGGATAAATGCTAAAAATCGGAGAAAGCATATTAAGAAGGAATACTGTCATAATTAATATCACTTTTCTCAAACAACAACAGTACTCCCACGGAGCTCCGCCAGCTGTGCAGGAAGTTTTTCGGCTATGAGGCGAATAAAACGAGGCTTACAAGCACAAGTTTCAGGAACGATCCGGCCAAACGTCACTGCTGAATATAGCGAATGACTTGGTTAAAAAAAAATTTAATGAAAAAAGTGGCCAATTTGCAAGCAAAAATGGCAAACTAAGACATATTTAATAGAGTACCAACTGAAAGTAAAGTTTGTAAAGACATGTAACTAAATTGAAGAATGATGAAATGTTAATTGATCATTTTTCAAGGTATTCCTAGTTTGATATTACTTTTAACATATACGTGTGATTAAACTGAGTTTCATATTTTAAGCATGTTACGTGATTATCGACTATTACGTACATTTTATTTTGATAAATGATTGTGAACAAAACCATTTTTTGTCAGCCCCCTCCGCTCCTCCAGCTCCGAAAAAAACTGGATACGCCAATACTCGTAATGAAGTTTGCATCGTTGGGTTGCGATGAAAATGCGATTTTTGAAATCTCCCTTTATTCGGCAGCTTTAGCCAAACGCAAACAATAATCACCGAACTGTTTGTTAATGTTTCAATTGGAGATCTGCAATTCGAGTCAGCGGAATGAGATTTTGAAAAATAATAAAAATACAAAAGTAAATAAGAAAAAAGAATGTCCATTGCGATTTTAACCATGTGACGTTCAACACCATAAAAAACTGATGTCCACGACATCCTTCGCAGGCAATTGCTCTACGTGTCAAGTACGAAATGTCACCCCGAGTAATTTAGGTTATATTCTGCCGACATTAACTGTTTGTGTATAGCCAACCAAGGTCCTTTCTTGATGCCGTATATAGCACAGCCGACCACTCACAGCAGCGAAATAGAGTCGGCAAAATGAGAAACAGAAAGTGTACCACCAGCCGGATGCAGACGCGCGAAAGAAACGCGGAAGAAAAGGAGCCGAAGAGCCGAGATGGAAGCGAAAGAAGAACGGTGCTACATCCACATACATTCAAAGGCGTTTTCTTCTTTAGTACTTTATAAAATTCAACGCTCTCTTTCACTGTTTTGTAGGGGTGAGTGAGCCGAAACGGCCACGTCGAGTTTCAATCAGCCACCCTCTTGTAGCACGCGCTACCAACCTTTTTTTCCCTCGTTCTCTCATGTCCGACGTCCTAAAAATCTTTTTCGGACGTCGCATTACATTTGGAAGATTTTACGGAAGCTCAGACATTTAATTTTTGCTTATTGTATATTTTGTGTCACGAATGTCCACGGATTACTTATCGTTTTTCGTGAACGTACGTTATTGAGAAAAAGCCGTTCTGAAATGTCTACCAAATTTGTCCTAATCAGCTTCCTGCATAAAGAAACGTCACAAAAGTGGCCGGGTCTACAAAAAAATGAGTGACAGCAATACGTTCACTTTTTAGAGCGTACACAAGCATTTCACAGTCGTAAAAACCAACAGTAGCACTGTTTCAAATGGGTGCAAGGTTGCAACTGGAGAAGTCCATATCTTAAATATAGGAAGGTTTGAACCATTTGCTCAAACCTTGTTCAAACCCTGTTGTGAGACACGGATATGTTATTTGCTGTTAAAGCTTGGCTAGTTGACGTGCAACGAAACCAAAAAATTATGTATTTCCTTATCTGTATCATTGATCAGAGGGGTTTTTGGCATATCCGTAACTTGCAGATCTCTGATAAAGATCCTAATAAACGTTTTAATGACATCTGTAGTCGAAATCTGCCGAGAATATATTCACCGATGCCAAAAAATGATGATCATAGTAACATCATTGAGTTTATTCAAACTCTTTTTTCGCAACGAAATACCTTCTGTCACCCGAGATCGATAATCCATCGAATGGCAATGTTCAATCGTCTTGTAGGCTAACGGTACATAGCGACGACCGCGGATTGTATGGCGGCTGCATACCAAGTTGCATTGCAAAAGCCAACATCTGCCCACAATCGGCATTTTTTGCATTCGGGCATGCGAGTATGCAGTAACAGTACGACATCGGGATAACCGTTGGATGCCAGTCGCTTGTAATTCAGATGCCGATACTGGCTACAAACCGGTAGTTTATGAGACTACCGATACCGATTGCGACTACAGAATAGACAGCTACAGAATTGCAGCTACAGAATAGACTACAGAATGACTATAATTGGCGTAGGTCCGGGTCTAACATTGGACAACCATTTTTGGTACCCAATGTCCTACCAGCCTTTGTGCATAGTGAAGGCATTGGCTGTACTGTTCCGGACAGTTGGACGAGAAGAGACTACGTATGCAGCACGAAAGTCGGGGAGTGCAATTTCTCTGACGCAGTCGCGGCTTGTTTTATCGCGCCGTACCGACGCCGGGGTGAAGAAAGACGCTTTAGAGAAGAAAAAAAGAGAAACAACGAGGACGACGACGCCGACACTCTCGTGGCTAAATTATCTCTCCTCTACGCCCCCAACGTGTATGAAGGATGGACGAGTGTGCAGCAAAGAACGTATAGCAATTTTTTTGTTTAAAAAAGGGTAACGAAGACGAAAGTTACACCACTAGCTCGTTGATAACCCAGTTGTGAACGGGAGGACGGCACAAACAATACCCCATTAAACGTGTACATAACGCAAACTCAGAGAATGAGGAAAGCAAGAAAAATGAGAATAAATCGTGTGAAAGAGGACAGTATTTTCATACAAGTATTAGTCGATGAGAAAAACAAACAGTGAGATGGAGAAAGAGTGAGGGAGAGATGAAGATGATAAGAGACACAAGGAAAGTCATTACCTTAAGGCCTTAGGCCACAGTAACGGGTATAAAATCATGTGCAAATTTAACAATTTTTTTCATATGAAAAAGCGATTCACTCATAAAATTAATTACACATCTATTTAGTATGAATATCAAGCTGTTAGAAAATATATATATATTTTTTTATGTACCAAATTGCCGGCTAATCGAAACTTCTCGAAACAGTTTTTTTTCCAATTGGCGTGACAAATAACTTCAACAATTTTCACTCGATTTACTTCAAATTTGAAAGTTATGTTCTTAATTGCATTTCGCAGAGAAGCACGTATGGAATTTCTGATTAATCGAAAACTTTTCATTTCATGAGCAGTTATAACGAAATTTTTCACTGAAAATTCATTTCTTAAGTTCAAATACCTACAACTTTTGAATAAAACAATATTTTTTAAATTCCGTGCGTACTTCTCTAGGTATTCTAATGTAGATGGACGAGAATTTTTGTTTTTTGTTCTAGGTCAAAAATTGTGGATGCTAAATGTCACGCTGTGCGGAGCGCCTAAACAAAAATAACAACAGAAAAGATTAGTAGGCGGCCATTTTGTTCATCGAAAAGAATTGTTAAATTCGCACATGATTTTCTACCCGTTACTGTGGCCTAAGGCCTTAATGCAAATCAACGCAATTCACATATCGATTAGTTTCTTTTAATTTCTTGAAACACAAAAAAGGAAAATAAGTTCAACGAAGAGGTATAAAATCGTGGCATGAAATATCTACCGAGTGATATTCTGAAAACGCGTGCCAAAATTGCATCGCAACGATTAATTGTTATAGAAAAGCGACAAAAAGGGACCCTCAGAATGGTGCCAGCAAAGAAATGTAATTTCCTCGAGTAGGTAAACAAAAGAATTCCAATTGGTAGCACGTGAATTAATTGTTGAATTTTATGCGAAAACTGTTCAACCAAGTACGGTTTCTGCGGAAGCCTACAACGATTACCGATTCCTCCATTTGTTTAACATTTTTGCGAGAACACACAGAAACGAAAAGTAAAGTCATCGAAAAGAAAACGATTCATCGGTCAATATTCTGAAAGGCATTGGATTAGTAACCTACAAATTAATTGTTCAATTGTATGGAATAAAGAAGTTAAAAATATTTGACGAAGTACAAGTGCTCTTGAAAGTGTAGAACGATCACCCACGTCAAAGTTTTAATTACCTGCAGAAGTTTCGTTCTCCCCATAATTTTTTTACAGCAATCCTCCAAGTCATTCATTGGTGGTAATAGTATTTCTAAAAATCAGCAATGTCGTGGTAGAATATTCATCCAAGCTCATTTGACAGACTCGTACGTGCGAATGGGGTTTCAATTGATCATACAAAAGTTTTACGCTCTTTCATGCTAAATAATACACCTATGCTATTACACGCTCTGTCGAGGTTCTCAAAGTCTGAACAAACCAGTATGTAACTAGCACACCCACACATCTTTTCCCCTCACCCCAATACACGCAGGCACCCACACTCACATGTGCCAAAGACACATGTATGTCTCTTTGCCATACAATGTCCACAAATCCAGCGGTACACCTGCACACATGAATATATACGCGATACAAAGAGGATCAGTGTCGAGGGACGAATGGAATAGCTGCTATCGAAAATCCGTACGGTTCTCGCTGTCACTTTCGTTCTCGAATCGATCTCAGGACGCAATAGTCTGCATTCAAGCTACCCTATCTACATGCTCAATGGAGACACGTACGTGGGTAAAGGATCAGGGGAAAATGGAGACGTACATCGCTGCCTGTCGAGCTCATATGTGTGCGTGAGTGCCGATGAGTATGTGACATTTTAGATACGCACGAGTACCATATTCGCCCCAACAAACATATTTGTACAGTGGTACGGGTTTTTCACGAAGGGATGGCGAATCCGCGGATTTGATCTACCCTGGGAGCACAATGACTGAGAGGTGAAACGGGAATTCCGTAACTTCTATACGGTACGATAGCTACTCGGCCTATAGTTAAAAGTTGATACAGTTTTCACATTCCTTTTTCGAGTCTATCCACACACTCGACAGACTACGCGCCCCACACACCCGCGCACGTAAATGTGTGCGTGTGTATCGTCTCTGTCAAGTTCTAAATCAATATGGGACGTTGAGCGATGAGTTGACAGAGACAAAGGACAAAGCTACGATACAGTCGACCATATCGACTTCGTACGTAAACTTGCAGAGCAGAGATTTTTTTTCCGGCAAAAGTTTCGTACTTTCATCACCGTATACTTTTTTCGTAATGGTTGTCAACTTTCGTGCAGTCGCGGTGTGTTTTTGACGTGGGTATCGCTTTTTTTTTTCTTCAACTGTTGGTAGATATTCCATTCAGAGGTCTCGAGAATTCTTTGGAATTTGGTACTGTCGTAATGATGTTTATGTATTACAGCTTGGAATAGTTATGTGATACACCTTGGAATCGTTGGACGTGCTCTCCGAGCAATAATACCCGAGTCACGGCAAAGTTGAATTTTTTTCAATGGCCCTCGCAGTCATTGTGCTGTGAGAGCAATAACTGACATTGAAAACGACCGTGCTCCGTACTATTATTGGTCGCAACGCGAACTCTTGCAGAGAAATGGTCTCGATATATCGTCACTTTCTAACTTGTAACTGCAATGCATCCTCTGAGCTTCGCCACGCCACCCTCCCTTTTCTTCTCCCCTTGCACGTCGCGCTTTCTGTTCCTATCAAAAGTTACACAGCACGTACCCATCCTAGTTTGCCAGACTCTCGAGAGGGCCGAGGGAGATACAGTCT
The DNA here is from genome assembly GCA_951751655.1 of Ophion costatus. Taxonomy (NCBI): domain Eukaryota; kingdom Metazoa; phylum Arthropoda; class Insecta; order Hymenoptera; family Ichneumonidae; genus Ophion; species Ophion costatus. The sequence continues at coordinate 3,942,249 of OX632361.1, read as the reverse complement.
CCCTCGGTAAACCCTGGCACTCTATTCAATTACATCGGGGACTGCGAATCCCGATTTCACCTATCACCTTCTTCCGATGCAACCAGACACACATCGAGTCCTTTTACATTGTCGCAGTGTCGTATGGAAAATTTAACCTCGCGTAGAAATTGATGATAAAAGTCGCATGAGAAATACATACCTCGTTACTATAACGAATCTCTTTATAAGACGACAATAAAATTTAGACGTCGTCGGTGAAACTCGGACGGGCTGGAATTACGAGAGAAAAAAACATGCAAATTTGTTCATTGATTCGTCGTCACGCGTTGCGAAGCCCGACGAGTGATCCCAAATGAATATTTAAAATTCTCTCGTTCGCGAAACTCATCCATCCATCCCATCGTTATTCTGTACACCGCGAATGTATATATATATATTCCTCGTCCTCTAGCCAACGCTCCTTTGTGTCTCCATCGGCCTTCAATCGCGCTCCGGAATGGATAGTATGGAACTACGCGCCCCCTATCGTCATTACTTTGACTCAAATGAGATTTTATCGTAAAAGTTTTCACGCCAAGTCACCGACCTCTCGTCGCGTTGGAAAAATGAGGCCCTCGATATACCAGTGAAAAATCTCTTTTTAATCGCATAATTAAGTACGCCCACATTACAAATATATATATATATATCTATACATATGGATCCAACCACGAAAACGTACGTCACTGCACTGATAAAAAACGATTTACCGAAATCAAGTAAATGCGTTTAGTTGATTCTTTTTCAATCGAACGAACAAAAATTATTGTGAAATGAATGGTTTTTTACTCGATCAAGACCAATTTAACACTCTTCTCATTCCGGTATTTGGTATTATTCACTAAAACAAAATGCAGTCGTTGAGGGTCATAATGGATCTATTTAGATTTTTTATTTGAATTAACTAGGAAATTGATAGACGTAGTAGTAAGCCCTGTTGCCATTGGTACTGCGAACGAGGGTATTAAAATTTGCATCGTTGGAATACAACGAAAATCGTTTTTCACTTTTTCATTTTTATTACTATCCAAACTCTACTTTTACAGTTTTAGGTTATGGATCCGTAATAAGGATTTTGAGAAATATTTCACTGATAATTGTAGCTTAAATGCGCCAGCAAACATTGGCCAACATGAAAACAAAATAATAATTTCGTTGCATTCCAACGATGCATTCTAATTTCAATACCATGAAGTTGGCACCACGAGTTTTGCACATTGTCGCTCATGGTGAGCCAAGTGTATTTCGAAAGATGTGGGAATTACACATCTTTTGATACTGACGCAAGAGAAACCCCCTCCCGGACATGCCAAAAAGGCGGTAATACAAGATATTTTGTATAATTTTCACCATCAAGAATTGTCAGCAAGTACCGTTTGTTCATAAAACACACAAACATTTCTGTAAAACGATAATAAATGGAAAAGGAGAGTCCCAAAGTGTCTAAAAATGATCTGAAATTTTTAATTGCGCGCCATTTTTTGTTATGGTGAACATAGCGTACCCATTTTTGACAACTCGCATCTGGAAGTATTGAGGTTTAGTCATGGAGAATTACATGAACGAGCAACGCATAGTAATTGTGAAAACTCACTACAATTCAAATACTAAAAAAATATTTTAAAAAAAGCTTCTATGTAATGTACTAAAAAGTAGAGAATCATTTTTTTACCGAGTAACCTATATGTGGCTATAAATAAAAGCTACGTGCGCTCAACCTTTTAAATGTTTAATAAAATTGATAAATTCAATTTCATTAACCGTATTTAATTTGGCACAATAGGATATAGAGAAATTATTATCACACGTTTATACTCAGTTTCAGGGTTTTTTTATTTAAGAAATCGAAGGTTGTTTTACAGTAAATTAAATACCGTTGATATGTTGACGGATTTGTGTAAATTAAAGATTATATCTCTAAATTTTGAGCGCCCCAATCTTTCATTTATAGTCATATTTGGGTGACTGGGTGAAATAAAATTATTTCCAACGTTTCAATCCATTAATTAAAAGTTTGTCTTTTTTGAATATTTTGTCAAATACAAATTATTTTGTACTTTTTAGTCTTTAAATGATTTTACTTTACTCGTAGTTTACTAGTTCACGAGTTTGTACGTTAGGGACATGGAACGCTCGTAAAAAATGACAAAGACTGTAATTGGGATTAAACTTACGACTAATTCCTGCAATATAACCTTTTCACATACAAACGCAGTCGGCTACGAATTTGTTTGTATGCGTTAGTGAGATTTTATATGGATGATGAAATTTCGCTAATTTTACATGAAAAGTTGAACAAATTGTCTGGATTTTTTTAAAGATGAATCATGTATTGTCACCTTTAAGATGCATGTTTGCACAATTCCAGAACTCTAAGTAGTCGGAAAGCGGGTGAAATATCGATTTTCCGTTTTGCGTTTCACAGAAAGTCAAGTCAAATAAAAGCTTATAAAAATGGTGAAAATTTTTCCAAGTATGTCAATAATTCGCAGACCATTCCAGAGCCCAAGGAAGCAATTGGACGCACCATTAATGAAACTAGTCCGCAATTATGCCAAAATGTTATTGAAAAATTCGTCAAAAGAGCCCATTAACCGGATGTTGGGTTCGTGCTTCAAATTCGTACTATTCAAATAAATAATACGTTTTATTAGTCATTTTAAATGCCAGATCATTTTGAGACACCCTATACTTTCAAGAAGCACGACAAATAGCAACAACAACAAAAACATATCGGAACTTTTGGTGCGTATTACTTTTCACAAAGGGCACGGTATATTTAGTGAACGCGCTATGCATTCACCCTTCATTGTCGTCACGTCCTGAAGTTGCAACACCAAATTTTCCCTTCAAACTTTGGCGAACGTGTATACGTTTGTGTTTGCGATACTTATACGATATGCTCGGGGCGAATTGTCGTAAATCGATGTTACGTCACGTTGCTGTACAATGGTTAGTTCTATACAATTCAGTGGGTATACGGAATGCCCCGTTGGTTTGCGATGCCTTTCACCAAAAGCTCAGCCAGAATGTAGCCCGTTACATCTAACGATGTATCACGCGCCTCGAAACTCTCGGGTGCCGCATTACACGTGCATTTTACACGAGCACAAAATGTATACCGTCTGGGACGGCTCCTTCATTCTGACGGGCTACGTACAACAAAACTCTACAGGTCTAACCGACCAATTATTTTTCACTCTCATTATTGTGATAGTGTTTTAATTTTGGCAAAAGGATTTAGCTGCTTCCTTGGAGGAGAAGAAGCCACTAAAATGACGATGTTGAAGTTTGCATCGTTGAAATCCAACGAGAGCTCTTTTTTATATTCTCTGCATTTTCTTTATTATTCAAAAGATTTACGTGCGAATCTAGACTATAGGTCGGCAATAAGAACCCCGAAAATTCACTGACAAGGAACATCCCTCAGGTGACACCCTTCGATTTTGTTGAAATTTGGATATGTTATAAAGCACCGAAAAGTAAGCGATACGTATTTTTTTTTATCGGCGGAAAAACGGTTTTAAGGGGTGAAACGCGCCCTCGAAAATAGGGGTGTTTTTCGTTTTTCGTCGATAATGGTATCGTTCTCATCTCCAATGTATAGTACACGAAAAAATAAACATTGTTGCAATTTGAATTTTTTTTATATCTCATACCGTTAAAACGTTATCGACGAAAAACGAAAAAACATCCCCATTTTCGAGGGTGCGTTTCACCCCTCAAAACCGTTTTTCCGCCGATAAAAAAAAATACGTGTCTCAAAATTTTTGATGCTCTATCACATATATGAGTTTCAACAAAATCGGAGGCGGACACCTGAGGGATGTTCCTTGTGAGAGATCTTCGTAACCGAAGTTTGGGAAAAATGTCGGCTACCAAATTGTCGTTGCGTTCCAACGACGCACACTTCCATGTCATCCAAAATGAGGATGACTCGAGTTCTTTGAAAAATCGAAAGGGATGAGAATTAAAACTATTAGATACGTTTTTTTTATTGGCGGCAAAATCGCCTCGTAGAGTGAAGAATTTGAAGAGTTGATTCTACAGCTTTAACAAGCTTAAGGTGTCTTCTCACTTTAGGAGCGAAAAAGGCTATTTTCATGATTTTTTAAAATAGGTTTATATTGTGGATAGTGATATAAAAGCTGTTACACTTAACCCCGTCGTTGGTATTGACGCAATAGTGCGTCATATAATTCCGTGCCCTGTGTGGCATTGACGCAATAGTGCGTGAACCTTTATTTCCCTATTTAACTTGCTCTGATTTGAAATGCGAGCCGCACTTTCGGAAATCGGAGCCGGATTTTTGGGCTTGCTGAATCCGAATTTAAAGTCAAAATTTGAAAATTCAAAATGGCGGCGCCAATATGGCGAACCAAAACCAAAAACTTTACTCGATTTAGATGAAAATTAGTACTCCGGGATTTTTTTGATCGCTTATTACGAATCTGAACTTTACATTTGAAAATTCAAAATGGCCGCGCTAGAATGGCGGACCGTAATTGAAAATTTTATTCGATTTATATAAAAATTGGTACTCTGGGATTTTCGAGGTCGCTTCTTACGAATCTGAACACAAAATTCAAAAATTTTTAATGGCGGATCTAATATGGCGTACGAAAGTGCAAAAAAACAGCTCGATTTGGAAAAATCTTGGTACTCGGGAGTTTTTCGGGGACGCTGAGTGTGATGTTGAACTCAAAATGAAGGAATTTTTCATGGTGAATTCAATAACATGGAGCATAATACAATAAATAAGTGGAAATATATGAAGCTTGAGTACCGAGTTTCATCTAAATCAATCTGTATTATTTATATTTTCATTCGCCATATTTGTGCGTCATTGTGAATCCCTGAATTTTGTGTTTAGATTCGTAATCAGCACCCCCAAAAAACCTAGAGTACAAGTTTTCAGAATAAAAAAATGTTTCTGCCATTTTAAGCACTTTTTGTCGAATTCTCTCTGCCAACGAAGGGGTTAAATAAATACACTTTCGAAATACATTAAAAATTTTATTTATTTATTTAGGACACTATATATAGACGAAAAAGGTAGTTAAAAAAATGTCCTAAATAAATTGTAGGTCTGCACTGTTGATGACATCTCGGAGATGGATCATCTGAAACAAAAAATCTGACCGGTTTTAGATTCAGTATGTCAATGGCAGTGCATATCATACGATTTCTGATATATGCAAAAATAACAAAACGGCGGACCTTTTTTGAGAAAGACGTGTTTTTATACAGTTTTTGGCAAAAAAAAGTAAATGTCAACATATAGAAAAATCCTTGATATGGGTATAGCTATAGTTGTAAAGAATATGTGATTAAAATTTCATAAAGATCGGTTCAGTGGTTTCGAAGATTTTATCAACAAGCCGTCGAAAAACGTCGTTTCGAGAAATACGCATTTGAAGTTTTTTCAAATGAAAAATCATAAAAAAGTCTTACCTGTGCTTAATCAGCCATGCCTGCACCATAGATTATGCATTCTACTTCTTCATAGTGCTCATTCTGCGTTTTGTTCTGGCTTCTTTTGTTTGAGTTTGACGCCCATCATCTCCAAAATCTTCAAAACCGGTTGTAAATTTTGTTGCGAGTACTTTTTATCCATTGTAACAATCATGAACGCAGAGATGTTGCCGTTTCGAAGTTTCAAACTCGACTAACGTTGAAAGAGCAGTATAGCGTCGCTTCCAGTTACTTTTCCCTCCAAAAATGCACGTGTAAAGATTCAATTCGAAGAATAAGAAACCATAACGAATAGACTTGAGCAGGGGTACTCGATTCATAAAAGGTAGTGACTGCTCAAGTGTATAAAGCCAGGTACGCGGCACCTCGCCGAACACAGCAGATGAACGTGCTCAGGTAGTAAAGTAAAGGTCACACAAAAATGCAGTTAGACTCCTCCGATGTTCATAAAATTTTAGTATCATACTTTTGGATACGTATACTTTCGAAATATGTTATTAATGGAATCGATTTTTTGAAAATTGTAAAGTGAGAAGACGCCTTAATCTTCGATAGTTTCTTTTCTGCTCCTATGTGGAACTTTAATCTGTACTCACGCTCTCCGAAATGGGTGCACAGTGGCTTGACGTAGTTCAGAAAAACTAAACTTGCCTTGTGAATAGAAAAATTGCCAAACAACACCATCAACTTCAGGTCGATCTTACTTTTTTGATCTTGTATTTTAAAAGTGAGATTCCCAATAACGCTAACTCAACTCAAAGTATTAGGTAGAGCACCAATGATGGAGGCAGAACCTGAATATTGGTCTTTTCATCAACAACTCCTCATCGTTTTTATTATTATGAATATAAGATGATGGGCACAGAGGCGCAAAATTCGATGGATTAAAAATGTGAAATTTTGGTTTCACGCGCTTGGCACCGCCGCAGTAAAAGGGTACGGAGGCTCGGAGCAAGAGAGGGATGTGACGCGCGGCATCACGTGGGGGTATTGATCGTCCAGAACGGTGGGAAAAGAGAGAGAGAGAGAGAGAGAGAGAGAGAGAGAGAGAGTTTGCGGCCGCCAGCATCCGAGCGAGATGCATTTCAGGTAAACCTAGAGTATGACATATTGAGGTGTATATAATCGAGCACATCCATATATGTAACTATGGAAAACGGATTCCCACACACTTCGAGTCTACCGATGAGAAACGGCGTACCTGCTCTTTCGTCAAAATTTAACTATTTGCATATTGAACTATAAGAACGAGTCTTTAAAAAATCAGTCACGTAATAAGCACTTTTGCTGGCAATTACCCAAAATCAAAGAAAGCAATAGTAAATTTATATGGGTATAGAGAAAATGGGTTTACAGCGTACGAGGATGATTGCTGAAACGATGTGACTTTTAAAATTGCATTATTGTAATACTATAGATGTTTTTTAAATAGCCCAAATTTTGATTGTAGATGCAGCCTAAACAAACATTTCAAATATTTCAGTTAATAATAAAAATAATGAAATAAAATTGAGTTTTTGTTGAATTCCAGCAATGCAAACTTTAACACCCTACATCCATGTGCCATTTCAATGATGAGATTCCAATTCCTTCACAAATTATGAAGTTAACATTGCTGGAATGCAACGATTTTTTTTCTTCCTTTTAATCATTATCCAAAGTTTTTTTTTGCAATTGGAGGACTCACATGTCTCATAAGAATACATAAAAACGTTGATGTGACTTTTACAGCCTAAATCAGCCAAAAAAATGTAACACTTAACTCTTTATATCACCGGGTGACAGTTCTGTACCAAACCATTTGAGTCCTCACAAAATCCTCTACTGACATTTAATGGTTTTTGAAATCAATGTCAACAACGACGGCTTTGTGCTACAACAATGTAAACGATTGCTTCGAAGCATTCCATACATCATAAAGGAATGAAAGGAATCAATGTAACATGTCTGTCACACTCCCTTCATTGATTTGAAACTAGCCTTCGGAATGGATTTAAAAAAACCGAAGAATTCCCGTTTTTTTAATTCAACAAAATCTACGATAAAGTAACCTATGTTTAAAAATGTACGTTTTTGAGTTGTGAAGAGTTAAAAAGAATTCATTTTCGTTGGTTTCTGACGATATGAACTTCAAAAATATTTCGTTCATCGTCGATCAAGAATTAGAGATGTTTCTATTCCAATCGTATCAAAGTGCGATTCGCGATCGTGAAAAACACGTCTCTGTGAGGTTGGACACAAATGTGTAGGTATTTTGGGGAAAAAGGAATGAAAAGCTGACAAAGACAGCGATGAAGGAATGACGAAATGGAGATTCGAGCTTTGATTCCGGACAAACTCGGAAGTTCGATATAATATTATTACTGAACTCTGTTATAACGTGAATTTTTTTCAAGTAATTCGAAGATCGGATTTAACAAAGATTGAATCACTTTTTTCCTCTTCCTCTTCCCTCATTCCCACTGCAATCCTCTCTTTTTTCTATTTCTTTGCTGTCTCTCTCAATAATACGCTTTTTCTCTTCCCGCTTTCTCTTCTTCTCTCTATCTTTTTTTCATCTTTATTCCACTTATCTACGTTTTGCGGTGCACGATCTATGGCTTGTGGATCTCGTTCTCGGTCTCTACTCGTTGAACGACATAGTCAAGGGGCATATTTATATTCGTAAGGCAGAGGGAAAGAGAGAGAGAGAGCGATACGGTGAAGCACTCGACAGAGGGATTGAATGGTTAACCGGCGGACGATGAGTCTCGCTGCACAAACTCTCTTTACGTCTCTTTATACTCGTTGCCTGACGCGAATGCGACCTCTCCAAAGAGTAAATACCATCCCTTGTGGCGCTACTGACGATACGGCGACGAGCTGTTTATTCTTGGAATATCGCAGCTGATATGCTTACGAACCCGCGATTAAATTAAGATTCTTTTGTTGAAATATGCAGGAAATTTTACGCTAAATATTCGATAGCACTTGCATAATCAGGATGAAAGAGGGCTCTGCCTCGGTACACACGCGACTTCCAAATAAAACGCATACCTACACGGTGAAAAGAAACATTTTCCAAACTGTGCAATTTTTTTATTTCCAAGAAAATAGTCACCGCAAGACTATTCAAAAGTTTCTCGCCGGGTAAACATATTTTAATAAAACAAATAACATATGCTAATATACTCCAATATTAAAGCATTATAGAAAAACTTTGACGAAGGTTCTATAAAATGATTATCCGGGGGGTTTAATTTTATCCGGACAAACGGAGGCGAGCAGCGAAACCCTCAACATTTTCGTTCAATTCAAATACGAACGACAGGTAGAACATTTTTCGTATATTTTATTCGAACTCGCGGCTTGCAAATATGGATTTTTCGTGCCCATAACGAAACTCGTACTCCATTCCGATATTTATACCGCTTGGGGTGTTTGAATGGAACAACAAGCCATCCACACTCTTCGTTAGCTCGCGTTTCCTCGCTATTTTACATTTTTTATTTTCCGCCATTTGCCCAAATGTGAATGCTCGTATACTGGAAGCATTCACATTTTCATATCGGCCGCGATCGTAATTGTTATTACGTCCAAATGATCCAATGTGTGATCTCTATGTCTATTGAAGTTTTAATCCTACATAGAGATGTGGTAATGCCCCCATGTTCTTAGTTACGATTCCAAGGACATGAACATCAGGAAAACCATTTTGAAAGAAAATAAGATGTATGGGTAATTCTCCCGAAATTATCATCTTGCATGTGATATAATTTTTTAAATAGATGTTATTCCCTTGCTTTGTAGGTTTTTTAATGGAATACAACAGTTTGAAATATTTCAAAACCTTCCTACAAAACAGATTGACAGAAAAATCGTCTTTATTAGGGTCCCGTACCCAAAGGGCGAAACGGAACCCTATCAATGCTACTCTGCTGTCTGTCCGTCCGTATGTTTCCGGTCCTCTAGCTCGTAAACGGAACGAGCAACAGACCTGAAATTTGGATATTTTGTGTAGAATGTTGACCCAAAACCGAATATTGAATTAGAAATTCGATTAAGTTATTTTTCATGGGGGCCTATACGTGAAAAAGGAGCAACAAAAAAACTTCTTTCTTACCCTGGCATGTGAAGTGTAATTTTTTAGAGCCCATTAAATAGAGACAAATATGTTTTTTTTCTTCTTTTTTATCTTCATAAATAAAGAAATAGCGAGCCATCAAAGTTGTCATTTTTAAACAATTTTTGTTATGGAGTCTATCTCAAAAACTAAACTAGTTGGGAATTTCGAATTTTTGTATATCATGTACGATACGCTGTAGTTAAACAACAAATACTGAAAACGCCGTTTCATAATGTAGTATATATAATACTTTATTGTGTTACATAACACAATACATTTATAATGAAAGTATGTAAAATTGTTATTTAAATATGTACAATACGAAATGACTTATTTTTGGAGTCGGTGCAAGCCAAGAACGAGAGATTGATGTCACGGAAGAAACGAGATTGCAAATTAAAAATAGACTGTAGATCGTATATTTCATTTATTTGTCTTCTCCTCTTTTTCTGCGAAATATGTGACAATATTGGCAATTGGCTGGTACCGACTCCAAAATTAGCTTATTTGGTATGGCAAATATTTAGATAAGAATAATTTAATATATTTTCATTATTAGCTTACAGTAGAAGTATATAAATCTTTCTTCAACTATCATCACCCCATATGGTTTCATTTTGGTACTACCTAAGAACTAAGACAGAAAAACAGCATTGCCTAATTAAATATCTAGTTAAAAAGAAAAGTTAATTGGTCATATGTACGGAACCCTACGGAGCAAGGCCCGACTCGCACTTGGGCGAGCTTTTTTTCCGTATTTTAGCTATGAAATCATTCCTCTGTAACTATTCAGATACTAGCAACCTGGAAGGTACTAGAAATTCAAAAACATTCCTTGAAACCATTGGGCATTTATTTATTTCCTGCCTGAAAAATAAAAAAATTATAAGTACAGATATCTCACAATGAATAACGAAATTTTGTAATTGTTTTTCTCAATCATTTCTCTGGTAAGCTGTAAATCAGTTCATGTGTCCTGGCGCTAGCTGATCATACTTGCCAAAGCTGTGCCTTCTAGATCTACTTTTCCGAAGAGACTGATTGTGTTGTATCATTTGCGAAGCTTACGTTTTTTTCCTTCAGACCTTTTGTGTTATCAGGTGGTGGCACAGACGAGGGAGTACGTTTAGCGGTCGTTCTTAACTACACCATTTTTCAATTAAATAAGTCACTCTTTACCTGTTCAAGTGGAAATTTTAGACACCTGCTCACCGCCCAATTTTGAGATTAGAAAAACGTAGCATGCCATGTCCATGAGACCGGTTGAATCGTCATTCCTCTGGCATTATACCTCTGGGTTCGTCCTGGCATATGAGATCCAGAGGCATGATGGATGCGCCAGAGGAATGACACCATCTTGGTTACGCACGTGTAGATATGCATGAGTTTACATAAAAATGATGCTCTTAGGTAACCACGATGCTACTATCGAAGAAAGAAAGCCTCCGTGGAAAAGGAGAAGCTTAAAACGGAGGTACGAATCGCTTAAACAGGATCTTGTTGGAAGAGAGAAGTCGATACACAAAAATCAAGATCAATATACAAGGAAAAGGAGAAGATATTAAGGAATTACTAGATGGATATTAAAAAATCGAAAAAAGTTTAGAAAATTTGAGGAACGATAGTTCTGAATAGAATACATACGTTATTTTAGAATTTTTCACTAAATAATTGACGAGTTACACACATATGAATTGAACACGGTCGCTTATGAGCAAACAGCTTCTGCAGACGTTAATGGTTGCCAAACGAATGGAATTAAATGAGCGTAAATTCTGAAAATATTATATCTTCAAGATTTAGGGTCACGCGATTGATTATGCTACGTTTCAAATAAATCCACTGAGTATTTTTTGAGAAACGAATAAAAGTAATGAGGAGCAGCACCTTTTTATGAACTGCGCTGTGTAGCCGTGGCAACGTTGTAGAGTAGTATGATAATTATTCGGTCGGTATAGTAGAACCGCTTTGCTATACCGTGGTGTGTATCCATGCTAATGACCGGTTTTTTCACCCCTGAATAAAGTTATCCGCAAGATATCCTATACCTTTAACATTGTTTACTTGCCGGATCATTTTGTCTGTAATTCATCCGTGGTTAACAAAACTGAGCATTAGTTGAATTCATAGTTTTTTTTTCTGTAGCTTCCCTTATCGTTTTTAATAAATAACATTGCTCATTAATTAATGTAGTCAATATTTTTTTTGGATCATATATAGTTAAGTTTTGTTATAAGTTTTTTATTTGATATAAGTTTGTAATTTTATTTTAAATAAGTTTTATTATATACTATAGATAGTTAGGTTTTATTCCATTCAATTTTTGAAAACCTAATTAGGATAAAGCGCAGTGAAGCCACTCTTTCCCACTCTATTGTGAGGTTAGACTTACTCACTGCTACTCACGAAGCAGCGTCAACGTGGAGAGCACAACGTTGGCATAAACAGGTCGAAAATTGCTACCACGGATGGAAAAAAAATCAGACTGCTGCGTTGTCGCGTGTAGCAGTTAATTTATAAATTGTTAAAGATTCATTTTGACAATGAATTAATTAGCAATCATTGGAAAACTCAATGTATATATATATATATATCCATTGATTTTTTGGTAATTGTTGATAATAATAAGATGATCTGAACGTATTGATTAAATGAAAAAATTGAGAATTTTTTGTTGGATAGTTGAAACAGATGTACACTAAGTGACGAAACCTCAGTCGAGCACACGCCAATATCGTCGAATTTGATTTCAATTATTATTAAAAGTGGAAAAATCACATTCACAATCACACGGTTCGCTCATTTTGGACTAACTTTTTGCCCGACGGTCCATCTTGTAATACCTTCATAAACAAATAAAAACTTGAGAGGAAAAGGTTTGCATCATTCCTCTGGCCCTACTATGTCTTTCGATCATGATAAATCTTTCAAAACTGGAAAATCAGTGTGATCCATACAGAATTATATTATATCGATTAAAACTGAAGTTAATTGGAATTTTGAAATGAAAACGATTACACATTTTTCATTCTAAATTTTGTTGTCCTGCAAAGTGACTATTTCGGGAGAATCGCCCATATATTAGCTTATTATAGTACAAATGTACAATCAGATATAACTATATTTTTAAAAAACTACCGCAAACTTAGACTTAAATTTAACCTCTCAAAGGAAATTACGGGTCCGAGTTGAAATAGCTCTGGGCCCATAATTTGGGCATGAAGTTTGCGTAGTTGAAATGCAACGAAAATTCTTTTCAATTTCTTGTTTTGATTATTATCTAAAATCATATTTTGCGGAACCAGGTTGTAGATCGCTAAACAAGAATCCTGAAAAACGTTTGCTCGATTTTCGTAACTCAAATCTGCGAATGAAAAATTGAAAAAAAAGCTTATAGTTGTTGCATTGTTACGATGCAAACGTCAACGTCATGCAAGCGCACAGGAAGTATACATTTTTGCAATGGCCGAGGCTACCCATCACTTGAGTTTCTGCCTTTTTCCATATATATATATAGACCACATGGAGGCTTGTCATTACATGTACGTCCGGAGTAACCAGACTCAACGTGAAATAATGATTCTTTTTCAGATATTTTTTGGCCTCATTTGGATGTCGAAGCCATATATTCAACATATATGTTGTGTGTGTATGAAAAAAAATTGGGTCGATCGGACGAGAGACAGGACGAGAGATACATTGATGCACGTAAACTAAGCCATTGATCTGAGGCAATCGGAGCGACCAGCGACGATTATGTGCAACGCTTCCACAGGATATTGGATATGAGCGATTCTCCCACGTTTCCATACACGGTATGGATACACAGCTGTACCCCCATATATATGAATATGTAGGTACACGTCCGTTTGTCCCTGAGCACACGTCACGAAAAAGAGAACCTGCACGTATCCCGGAATACGGCGATCGTCCGATGGCCACCCGAATCGTACGTGGAATCTCCTAATTGATCAATCATCGACCTAATCGCCGCGATAAACTCGTCATACAACGGGGGTTAGCGGAAAGAGGGAATCGAACGAGGGATGAATTCGACTCAAGCCGGTATAAACATGTGGGAGCGAAGATACGCGACAATCAAAGGATCATTCTCGTCAGCCGTTGTCGGTAATTATCGATCGATGACTTCTCGTAATGCCTCATACGATAAATGGGCCGAGAAAACTTAATAGGACGCTTCGGGTGTTGAAAACGGTTCTTTTCGCGAACCTCTTTATATTGGAATGATCGAATGTGCCAATGTTTTTATTGGCAGTAGGGAAAAGGTGTACGAGTTGACTCCATGAGGTAAGATGATCATTTTCAATAGCGACAGAACTCTTAACGCTCACTAGTGATATTCTTTGGTGAAACATAGCGCTCGGCAACTCCCCCGTTAGTCAATTCATGATGGCGGTATGTGCGACGCACATGTTTTGACAGAAAAAACAATTAAATTGTGAGCTGCAGATCCAAAGGAACATCCCTCAGGTGACACTCTTCGATCTTGTTGAAATTTGGATATGTTATAAAGCACCGAAAAGTAAGGGATACGTATTTTTTGTTATCGGCGGAAAAACGATTTAAGGGGTGAAACCACCGCCTCGAAAATAGGGGTTTTTTTCGTTTTTCCTCGATAACGTTATCATTCTCATATCCAATATATAGTACACGAAAAAATAAACACTGTTGCAATTTGAATTTTTTTTACATCTCGTACCGTTAAAACGTTATCGACGGAAAACGTAAAACATCCCCATTTTTGAGGATGCGTTTCACCCCTTAAAACCGTTTTTTCGCCGATAACAAAAAAATACGTATCGCTTACTTTTCGATGCTTTATAACATATCCAAATTTCAACACAATCGAAGGTTGTTAGCTGAGGGATGTTCCAAGTTTATTCTATACTGTTAGCTAGAATCATTGTTGTGTTTGTAGCTTTATAATGTGCTCAATTTGGATTGTGGTTGGCGTGGTAACAGTGGAATACTTATATGTTATGTTACCGCGTAATGAATGAAAAAGTTGAGCATTGAGGGAAGATGATCTCTAGGGATTATCTTGCCTCAAAACTTGGCCTAAGATACCTACTTTCTTTTTGTTGAATAGATTGTCCACTTATGTTCACAATAATAATTGATAGACCTAAGTGATTTAAAACTGGCTGTAGAAGACTAGTTAAGTTTAATTCTAGTTGGGTGAGATAAAACTTATGATATAAAGGTAATTTAACTTGTAAGTTCAGTTTATTTTGTATACCTATGATTTATATGTATTAAGGTGTTTCAAACTCGAGCTTATTATTATTATTATTTACATTTATCTAATTTCTCCAAAATAAAAAAAAACCCAAATTATGGATCATCTTGAACACCGGGGTGTGCAAGATGATCCTCATGTGAGGTTTGAAAAAAATATATTTTTATTGAAACCCTAATAAATTGAATATTTTGAATATGCCAATCGTAAAATAGATACCAGTAGTAAACGCTTTCAGATCTTAATTATGTTGATTATCCTTCAAATTACGAGCATTCTCCCTTAGGAGGATCATCTCGTACACCTTTCCCCTACGTTTGATAGAATGGGTCATCGAGTTTTTTAAAATTGTTATTACGGATGAAATAAAAAATGGCAATAACTAATTTTGCTGGCACTCGGCCGATAATTCTTGCATATAAACATCATCGATAATGTCGCTTTCCAACACCATCAATAATGCATCGGCATCCGATAGCTTGTTGACCCACCGACGTTATGACAGCTTCAAGCGCCTGTAGTACAAAATGGATGCTGGCGGACTTTTTTCGAATTAATTGAATACTAAATACGAATCGATAAGTAACGTGCCATGCCAAGGACTGAAGAGAAGGCAAGAGGCCCGGAAAATAGGACAAGAGACAAGTCCTTGATTTTTAAACGCTGTAGCATATCGTAAACGGATGATCTTGCATGTGCTTTGAGGAATAGCTTGCGCGCGAGGGAAAATATTTTTGAAAGGTGGTTAATGTTCATTCCGAAATCGTTCTACTTCAAGAAAATGTCTATCGCGGAAATCATGTCAAAATCTGGCCTAACTCCGCCGTGAGGATATCCTGTCCATGGACGTATGTAGTCCAGTGGCAATAAGCATGACTTCTGTTCAACAAGGTCAACATGTTGCGAACCCTTTTGCTGATAATTTGGACCGCCAGAAATGTATCCGTAAAATATCTCCCGATTCTAGGGGGTTCTGCGGTCGTCGGAATTTATTTAAATAAAAAACCGTTGGATGCAATTTTTTTTAAATGGGTTTTATCAAAAAATGCTTCCCGTAAAAATTGTGCGCCATCATGTCATCTACAAAATAAGTCCTAGACAAAAATCACGTGGGATTGTTAGTTAAACGGTTAGTTATCACGGTTTAACCACGAATTGCGCGACCGATATATTTCTTGTCAACGCGGCCGACGGACGCGAACGTCCCGTAGATAATGCCGTGCGCTAAATTTAAAATTAGCTACCTTTAAAAATAAACAATAAAAAATCATCGTTCCAAGAGCAGGGAAAAACTTTTTTTTTCAATTACAAGAACGCAGGAACTCACCCCCTCAGGCCAAACGTCCTCTTTGCAAGCTCCAGCTTGAGGCTTCTATGATTATCGGTCTCCCGATGTATCTCAAATCGTCTTTTCACTGAGAACGTTCACGTCCGGCACACTTCGCTTTTTCGCGCGCGTGTTCAATCTGCACAACAAGTAGCGAAAGGAAGAAGAAAAAACACTAGACGAAAACGTTTTGGGACAACGATGGAAAGGCTCGCACTCTTTTCGTTCCTTAACGCGCACGTGTAAAATCTCGCAGAGAATGGTACAAGAAAGAGTGGAAAATGAGTGGAAGATGAGTGCGAAAAATATGATACGTTGGCGAAGGTTGAGGAGAATTACAGGGGCACGATGGCCGGGACGGGGACTGGAATATTAGCCGTCGTCGCACTCTCCCAATTTCTACACGTCGATCCTTGACGAACGATCGCTACAAATCTAAAGACGACGATTTTTCAGGTTAAGCGAGGGCCCTTTGGATATCGGTGCGCGCGAGAACGGCCAACAGTCGTTGAATCGACGAGGCCCTCTGGTGAGCGCGTTCTTAACTTCGCGAAACGCACGAAACGGAGGAAGATCGAGAAAGAGAGAGAGAGAGAGAGAGAGAGAGAGAGAGAGAGAGAGAGAAAGGAACGCAACGCGAATTGAAAGGGGCAACGCGACGATCAAAGAACCGTCTTTGCGAATGTCCGTGTGTCGAAAGAGCACACACTCGTTTACGTACTGTTCACAAGCACCGAATAAAACTCTCGGCAATGAGAAAAGCTACTAAAGAAATGGCGAAAATCGAAGATGAAGAGAGGTTAGATTTCGCCGCGGCGACCAAACGACGCGAGACCGTGTCATCAAAGCTCCCCTGTCCCTCGCGCCGCGTCCTCCGCGCTTATCCCTTGTGTCTAAGTTTAGAAAATACCCGAAAGAGAAAGAGCGAGAGGAGCTTTCCGCTCCACTCTCGTCGAGATTCTGCACACCATCTACGCTTGAGTGACATTCGGACGAAGGGAAGAGCGAAAGGGGCAAAAAAGAAGAATGGGAGGGCAGAGACAATACAAGAGATCGCGACGAGCCAAGTGCCGCCGAGATATTCTTGAGACGCGCGTGCCGCATTCGTATTGACATACGTGCATGCACGTACGTATATGCGACTGGATACGTGACGTAGGGTCGAAAGAGGGCTATGCCATACGGACGGTATCACGAACGAGAGTAAAGAGAAGAAAAATCGCGCCGTCGGAATAAGACGGAGAAGACGATTATTCGGGATCCAAAACATCTACGGGCGACCGTGCCACCGGGGCTAAAGAGGGAAAAAAAGATCGTGGACTCGTTGCCAAAGTTGCGAGTAGCGAATGGTAATGCGAGAAACAGAGTGATCGCGCCACGTCTTGGCCAATTGTAGGCCGAGTTGATTCAAGACGATCTCTACCACACGAATAAACGTACGAAGAACAAAACTACGTGACGCTTCGATCTTGTCTATTTGAACAGCATTTCAAGTGGTTTGCGAGGGTCACCTTCCTCGATTACTTGTTTATGAACATGCATTCGCACCTAGACGTTGGGGATCTGATACAGGTAGATTGACTAAGTGCACTAACAAGGAACTTCGCATTTGTGGCTCCCGTCGATTTTGTTGGAACTCGTGTATATAATAGAACATCAAAAACGATTGGATACGTATTGCTTATTATCGACGGTAAAACGGTTTTAAGGGGTGAAACCACACCGCAAAGTGAAGCATGTCAAGGGCTGCAGTTTCGCGGGCAAGCAGTCCACGGATTTCGGTGAAACAAAAACAAAAATTCTTCTAATGCAAAATGATTAGGAATCCACGATGGGTACATCGAGAACAAAAATTAAGAGATGAACAACCCCTTCACTTTTTCTCTCACCCTACATTAAAAACGGGGTGTATTAAATAGGACGTAACGGGTAACTCCTTGAAGGGAGGACAAAATTGGGATTTACGTATTCTTTCATTTCTGCTGGGTAGCAAAATTAAGGGACTTTCTCGTATATTTTCGACGACTTTTGATGAGAATTTAGGGTTTCGGGAGAAATTAATGGCAAATTCGTGTTCACGGGGTCAACATACGTGGATATGGACTTGTAAGAAAAATATTCAAAATCTCGACGATAATTTTTTTCTACTCCGAGTAAGAACTTCACTTTGTGCTCATTCTTTTCCATACATACCCTTTGCATCTTTTTTGGCAATTTTTCAAGTAGACTTTCCGAGAAAACTAATTGAGATATCGAGATAAATCAAACGACATTTTCTAAGTGTATTAAAATCCTTTTCATTAACCCGCATTTGGACGGTTTTGGGAAAGTGGTCATAGAGGTCGAATTTTTTTTCGACTTTTGAATTACTCCAAAGGCTTACCTAATGAAAAACGTTCCGCCAATTATGAATATCACGAAGCCTTCGTCGGAAGCTCAAAACTATGCGCGCTGACTGCAAAGAAACGTCTTTTTACACATTTTTGTCGATTTTTAAATACAAATTGACTTTCAGAGGATGAAAATACATCGATCTGGATTTCGAAAAAAAATCACATTTTTTTCACACTGTGGCCTAAAAAAGTTTCTTCATTCAATCGCCGCTCATTTATTTTTCGTTTCTATAAACATCAATTCGGAGTTTGTAAAAATATTTGAAATCGGCATACGCAAGTATACCCAGAAAAAACGGCTACACGGAACTTCAAGCAAGAGGTGGTTACCCATTTAAGCTTGTTATCCGGCAAAAATGCAATAATACGTAATTTTTAATTTTATCCCCTCCTCAAAGTGTTAACCGTTGAGTTAATTGAATGAATTTCTTTTAAATGTGGATTGAGAGAAAAAATGAAAGCCATAACTCATAGTGATAACCTAAACAAATCCTAGATTTTTCAATGTACTCATAATGGATTTTTGATTGTTCTGCACAAGAAGAACTTTCCTTCTTGTTTCACTGAAATCAGTGGACTGCTTGCGAGTGGAATTGCAAAATGAATCTTTGACATGCTTCACTCTATAGTGTGGTTTCATCTGTTAAACAGATTTTTTGCGGATTAAAAAAACGTATCAAATAGTTTTTAATGCTCCACCACGGTGGTGCAGGATGCGGCACAAATGAATCGTGTATTCGGCAAAACTTTTACCCGAACGTTCACATTTTACTGATTGTCCCCAAATATTTATTTTATTCGTTGGTTTGCCAAAGTGTACACTTTACCGGCCATGCAGTGAGCTCAGAGCTGCTATACCAAGATAGGAAAAGGCTGTAGGAGTGTTTCATATCGACTTTTCTCCGATTTACCCCCCCCCCCCCCCCCCCCTTGAAGCAAGTCCTGGGTACGCCTTTGCTCCACTATATGCTCTAGTTTTAACGAAATTGGGGAGGACACCAAAGTGATGTTCCTTGTAAGAGAAACGATTTGTTTGACATTCTAATGCGGTACATTTGACAGATTTTTGTTTAATGCAATTATATTCTTGATTTAAATCTATTGAATTTGAATACGATAAATTTGAATCCCATTGTATTTTGATAGTATCTGTCATTTTAAATGAACTTTCATTGAATGTTGACTTTAGAGAAATCGGTGGTTCAAGTAAAACGAATGTTTCAGTAGAGTATTTGTCCATCTACGAAATTATTCATTACATTCAAGCAATGATTAATACGCTGTTCAAGACCGCGCTGTGTCACCTCAGCAAGAATATCGTCTCGTATAGGAACCGTTTTCAAAATAACCTTAAAATTTAACCGTTGATCGAACAGAATGGAACGAATATATTTATTTTTTTTTCATTTTTATTATTTTCCACAGTCTTTTAACTGTAGGTCAAAGCCGTAGATCTCTAATAATTTTGCGAAGAAAAAAGTTCGAGTGATGTTCGTAAAGTTCAAAAAAAGCATCCAAGAGGTAAGGAATAATAATTTCCGTTGCACTTCAACAATGCACACGTCAACACCATCAAAATTCCATTTTCTTATTTGAATTGTAAGCCCCATTTCGAATCGGCTATCTTATGGCAATAAGGTCTGAGAATTTTTGGCGAAACACCGAAAGCAAAAATATTTGTCGACAGAATGAACAAGGTTGCCAG
This sequence comes from Ophion costatus, assembly GCA_951751655.1. Lineage (NCBI taxonomy): Eukaryota > Metazoa > Arthropoda > Insecta > Hymenoptera > Ichneumonidae > Ophion > Ophion costatus. Next base: position 3,921,963 of record OX632361.1, on the reverse strand, counting down.
ACTTCCATTTACCATGCAGCGACCGTGACACTTTGTTTGAATAATAATAATTTTATCGTCAAACAATATCTTTCGATATTGATCGATTGTGATCAAGGTCTATCTCAAACTTGAGAACTTATGTATTGATTGTGTGTCAAATTTTGACTTCGTCATTCCAATACTGTCACGAGGAAAATGTAGCGAAAATTGGCCTGTTGTTTTGTCTTAAACTTATGCACATGCGTTAAATAGTTTTGCACACTCGCCGTAATGATTGCAGTTTTATTGTACGCCCAAAATTTGAAGAAATCGATCAAGAATGTTATGGTTTATTATACTCGTCGAAAGGGTGTCTTAAAATGACCTGACATTTAAAATAGCGCGCATTTTTTTTTGTAGTGAACATATTTTGTTATTTGCTGCATTGTTACTGCATAGTTATTGCAGACGAAGTTTCATGGTTGTGTTATCTCGCGCCGCGGCGATGTTAATTGGCCACCGGGACCACCAATAATGCCAAAATGTTATTGAAAATTTCGTGAAAAGAGTGAACGTTTGCAAACAGGGACGAGGTGGCCATTTATCGGATATTGCGTTCCACACATAATGTCCATGTTTGTACCTTATACTAAAATGAAAATATTCGTACTTTTCAAATAAATAATACGTTTTATTGATGAATAAAAATGTCAGGTCACTTTGAGGAACCCTATAGTAAGAGTACCAGTCCATTAGGGGGAAGAACCAGTTCATTGGGTTCTACTTGCCCTTATACTCTTTCACTAATAACTCATAAAAGGCATTGACTTCTGTAATCCTTGCAATTTCATGCATGGAAGAAAAGGCAAGAGCTTGTACGTGACCGCAAAGAGCCTTTCTTGCTATGTTGGTTGTGCAGAGCTGTACTTGGACTCTTAATTGAGCTCTTGCGTTTGATTATTCGTCGAAAATCCATGACTTATTTTTCACTGCCCCGAGTACAAGGGACAAGACGTCAACGACGACAGGGACAAAGGGGCGATTCGGACGATAAATAGCGGACCAGTTTTGGGCGGGACAATACAGTCTGAATTAGATCGGGTACAGGCACCACTAATAGTAGGACGGAAATGTTCAGAATGAATTAAACGCAGAATTCGGTTTCCAAACGATTTTATTTCTACTCTCCTGCATTATTATCGATTAAATCACCAGCTATACAGCAATTCGATTTATCCTCAATTCGAATATTATCCCAGTGATCGTTTGCGAAAACGCTTTTTTCCCTCAATTCTTGAGCATTTCAAGAGAGTACGACGGCCAACTTTAGTTTCGTAGCCTTCTATCGAGAGTACTGATTCACAATACTGAAAATAATTGCCGCACAACGAACAATTCAATATCCCAAGAATATACGTATGCAGACTTTTTCGATAAATAATATGCTATAGAAAAGTATCGTTGAAGCTTTAAAAGATCGAAGTGATGTCTTATAGAACCCTCTATATTGGCATTTCGTACTTTTGGCGTTTAGTGTGAGATCACTGCGAGTGTGAGGAGATTCTGATGAGCGTGACGGAAGAATATATTTCTCGAGGCGAACCCACGACGACCGGATTAAAGGACGATAACTGCATCGTAATCTCCGATTCCCAGCTCCCATGGGAAATACTCTTCACCGTGCACTCATTTCTCTTCTTTGCTCTCTCTCTCACTTTTCTGTCTTAAGAAAATGCGAGATATACGTCGCAGGTAATATATCAGAAAAGCCTACAACCAGCCGAGTATCTATCCATCCAACTGTCTCCTTCCCTCATCCTCATTCTCGAGAAAGGAATTGGATTCCCAGATACATCCGCACCGCTAACCAGAATCCAGAGGCTTCACTCGACCTTCCCCCTAGATTGCCCGAATTTGCAGTTACTGCTGTCAAACCACGATGATCGTTAATCGTCGCATATATTGAATATTTTTTATTTATTCCAGCAATTTTCCAAAAAATAATATCTATACTTTTTAACTTTAATAAAGGTAGCTATACTCATATTAATTCGACATACTGTATCTGACAAGTATGTGTCGAGTATAATTGGAATGTCATTGCGTCCCCATTTATAAACGCCCTCAACATGTATCGAGTGAAATCGGGCAATACTTCATATTTTACCATCCGGCAAGGATATATGTTTACATCAAGAGGTGCAGCAACACTCTGACGGCACGTAATTTAAAAAAAATGACAATAAATTCCCATGTTTATGTTTATAGATTTAGTTCGTTTAATTATATTTCTCCAAATGTATTTATATTTATTTATGTTTAAATATAAATAAGTATAATTAATTAATGTATATACATTTAGATTTACTTCGGCATTGGCGTATCGACATATGGCCATATAGAAAATACTAAAGGCGTAATATATATATATATATAGATTACGCCTTTTGTACCATCTAGCTGCGCTCCCAACGCGTTTACATTACGGTTTAGTCTCAAATATATTATAAAGGTATGAAAATCGGAAGGGTAATGTTAGCGATAGAACAGTAACGGTAAGTTTCGTGAGAGAGGAGGTGGGGAGTACGATGCGTCGGGGCTGTTCCCCCGACAGGAATATTCTCCGGGTGCAGTTTATGGTGGACGTAAATCGCCCGAGCCTCCCTCCGTGGCCCTCGTTCACCTGACTCGAACCACTATCCCTGACTCTACTTTCACAGCCTCTAAACGTTTATACGGATAATGGAATACATTCCACGTGAAGCGACCAGGGAAGTCCCGACCGGCGGTACGTTCTGGAATTCTTTTTTATTTGGCAATATTTTTTAAAAAGTGGCCAAAAAGACTTACTAAATGCCATTTTGAAACGAGTGCACTTATATTTTTTTTTTCAATTTGCAAGCTTAGTTCGCTTAGTTTAGATATGAATGACTTACTCACCATGTTCAAATTGTAGTTGTTACCACGTTTCCATGTACGAGGATAATCTCGTTGCAGAAGGAACTGTTGGTATATTGATTCAACATTTAACATTACCACGTAACGGCCCATATTAGTACACGGAGAGCAATGTTTGGTGTTTTCAACCATATTTTAACTGTATTTTATGTTGCCTTGAGGGGACAATAATATTTTATAGCCATAGCTACTGCCAAAAGTACAATAATGTTTATTGATATTTTAGCAGTTGCATTAATTATGCATATGTTGAACGCAACCACCAACCTTACAGGCGTCCGTTTATCGTTCAATGCTATATAATATAGTAGGCTTTCATAAAATGGATATTCCCTGACACTATAAAAAATGTACTCGCCCCGGACTCTGATAGTGAACAGGACTGAACTATATATATACGTTGATTAAAAAAGTTGCCTGTGGTTTACGATGATGTTTATAGTGATTTGTGTCATATTATAAGATACGACCTGCTATATACTTGCGTATTTGTTGTGTTATACGAGTATTTTTCATACACTGCATGCGTGTTGGTTCAAGGCATCATCCCGTCTACTTAATGCATAGAATGTTTTATAAATCCAATATAAAATGAAAACTCAAATGATTGTGAGAGTTGTACGTCAACGATTTTCATTGCCATTCCTCGTTCCCTGAACTCCTGTAATCATTGATTTCGAAGAAAATATTTCGCCTACACATGAAATCGAACCTACAACCTGCCTGCCTATCGTCTTCCTATACTTCGCACGCTGCCAGTACACTATTGAGTGCTTGCTGCCTCTTAAGTAGCAGTTACATTCCATTTAGGAGAAATTTTGCGCAAATCGTTTTCGTACAATCTCTGCTTACGTCTCTGCTTAAGGATGTTGAGTCCCTATGAAACATGTGAATGTTAATTGTTCAATAAATAGCTTTTTAATCGTCATGAAATTTTTACACGACCTCCTGAATACTTCATGTAAAAACATACCAAATTTTCAGAATTCTATCATCATTACTTCAACCTCCTTAAGGGTTGAAATAAAAAATGATAAGAAAGTTTGGTATGTTTTTGTATAAAGTATTTAAGAGGTCGTGTTAAAATTTCACGACGATGAGGAAGCTCGTTATTAAAAAATAAACATTTTGTTAAAAACAATTTTTAAAAGAAATAAAAAAAAATTTATCAATAAACTTCGTTTTGTTTCCGTTGCTTTCAGTATATTATAGATATTACAAAATTGAGAGGTCAAAAAAAAACTTATTGCAAAGTAACATCAGTTTTCATAAGACAACATTTAATTTGTGAATGTTAATTGTTCGATAACGAGCTTCCTCATTGTCGTGAAATTTTTACACGACCTCTGAAATACTTCATACAAAAACGTACGAAATTTTCAGAATTTTATTATCATTTGCAATTTGGGACTCAACATCCTTAAAGGGACTTTTGGCGTATCACAAGAATTTTGTATTACATAATAATGATTTATACCACATTACATGACACGACCTATTATGCATGGTGTGTCTTACAAGAACAGAAGGTAAACTACAAGAAAAAGTGTTGAAATTATATCCTATAGGGTGTCTCAAAATTATGTGACATTTTAATTCATTAATAAAAGGTATTATTTATGAGGAAAATACAAGTATTTTCATTTTAATATGAGATAAAAACAGGGAGGTTATGTGTGGGACACAATATCCGATAAATTGCCGCCTCGTCCCTGTTTGCAAACGTTCACTCTTTTGACGAAATGTTCAATAACATTTTGGCATAATTGCGGGGTAATTTCATTAAGGGGCCAGTCCGCTTTGAAAATTTCAAATTTTCAATTTGACAATTTCCCTTGAAGAAATCGACGTTGATGAGCAATTAGAAGGGATTTTGTACGGTGCAAGAATTGCCGATTGAGTTTAGGTAAGAGTTTTTCATAGTATAAACTTCAAACGCGTTTTTCTCGAAACAACGTTTTCAAAATCTAGCTCCATCGTATCTCTGAAATTAATAAACCGATTCTCTTGAAATTTGAATCACATATTGTAAACATGATTCGCAACAAGATGACCCCTGGATGATTTTAAAATTTTGATTTTTACTCTTTTTTTGCGAAAAACTGCGGAAAAAACGCGTTTTTTTTACTTTTTTCGTTCTTCATCTGCCATTTTTTTATTTTTTGATAAAACTTTACATCCAAACGTCATTTTGTAGCTGGTGTCATACTGAATCTAATGGACTTTGATTTTTTTGTTTCAGACAAGCCGATGCCGAGTTGTGATGGAGCTACCTAGCCCACCTATTTTTGAGGCGTTACGTTAAACTATAGTTTTTGTACTTAAAACTGAATAAATATTTTTTTTTAAATGTATTTCAAGACTTTATTTATCATGCCCAACAACTTTTATATTCATATCTTTTATAAAATCCTCAAAAAAAAATCGCGGAAATAGCCTTTTTTCGTGTCTCAAAAGTGGACTGGCCCCTTAATGGTGCGTCTAATTGCTTCCTTGAGCTCCGGAATATTCTGTGAATCATTGACATACACTTTTCTTTTCAGAAAACCGCAAAGAAAAAAGTCCAATGGCGTCAAATCGCATGGTCTTGGTGGCCAATCCACGTCGCCGCGGCCCGAGATGACACCGACCACGAAACTTCGTCTGCGATAACTGCATTGTTTTTGTGCATTTTCACCATTTTTATACGTTGCTCGATCGTGTAATTCCCGATGACTAAGAGCGGTTTCAGACTGCGTTTTTTTTTCGCGCGTAAACGCACGTCTTTGCCACACGCGCATCTCGGTCGAGCGTAGGAGCGCTCAAAAGCTCTTATATACCCGACCCGCACCGCGCGCATGCGCGTTCGGCCTGTTAAACCACGAAATGTAGCGCACGTGAAAGCGCATATGCAAAAACGCGCTTATCTGCGCGAAAAAAAACGCCAGCTTGAAACCGCTCTTATGTGTCATGAAGAATGTCAGGTCATTTTGAGACGCCTTTTATTTTTGCAATGCAACAAACATACTATGTAACAGTTTGTGAGGCATGCGTAGTTCTTAAAACTAATGAGCCGTGGTTGCTTATCCTGCTAATGATTTACGTTTTCGCTACAAGAAAACATCACCATAATCTTTTACTACTAGACATTTTTCATAAGGTCTTCAAACAAATGATGCTCGACCAACGTTAATGACTATATAAATTGTACATACTTAAACAGAATAGTAAAAGTTTGACTGAACAGAACCTATACAACATTAGTATTTGTGCGCCGATTATTTCGGAGACAATAGATAGTCAAACACGACACCCAAATCACATGTTTAGATATACTTTTCGCTTACAGTTGTGTTAACCACATTATGATCGCGGCATCAATAAACTATAGGGAATTTCACTATCTCCTAGTTTACCATGGGCATTTTTTGTAGATACCATGGACTTTTCCCTCAGTATAATTACAATAGCAGTGAAGAGAGCCCTCAAACCTCTCGGCACGGTATTATGACATCGAAGCAATGCATAGCGCAACTCGATTTCCAAATTCCGAATAAAAAATCTTGCTATCGAGCTCGAAATGAAGATTTCAACAAATGACAAAAAAATACCGACTCATAATCAGCTGAACTCCTTCAAATCTTCCACAAGCTTAGTACGCAAAAATACCCGAATCAAACGACAGTACACTGCGACCTCTTTTATCGGAACCTCCACAGATGCAACAGGCCCCCACTATGTGCCGAAAATCGATCGGTATAGCGTATGATGGAAGACGCGCCAAGACCTCGCACGAGGCTCGAAGCATGCTAGACGAGGGGGCTTTGAGGGGTACTGTAGTCAGCTACCTCAGCTGCGCAGAGTCGGCGGAAGTGGATGGTGCGCAACGTTCTTTTTTGCAAGAATGATGCGGATCCGATCCCGCCGCTGTGCCAATAATAGAGGTTGCAGTGTACATACAAATGGCTCCATCATGGGGGGTGAATGTCGATGTCGTGTAGTTATCCTGCCTGACTGCCTAACGCATATTCAATCTTTTCGTGCGGTATCTATTGCCTGAAACTGATGGGCAAGCTCTGATATTCGTTGAAAAACAGAAACGCAAGACAAGATGCCAGCCTCACGAATTCGAGATTCATGTTCGATGTACTAACAGAATAACTACAAACTCTTCCACGATGTAGAGCCGAATTATACAAAACTACAACCATCTCGCAAAACGGTAACGCTAAGAAGCATTCCTTCCCATCAAGGGGTCGTAGGGAATAGACTTGCAGAATAAACAACAAAAGCTGCATCCCCCGGAGCATACTATGCTACAGAGAATGTCTAAATTGCTAATTTGGAATATGCAACAATAATATGCCACCAGGATAAAAAAAACGGACTGATATATGAAGCCAAGCAGACGGATAATGAAATCCTAATTATAGTTGATTACTATTCTCTGTGATGTAACTTTCACTGTGCCAGTCGTTAATGACCAGCTGACGTGACGTTAAAAGTAAGAAAATAATAACAAATGCTACATGAAAAATGTATGGGCGTCGTTCAAACTTGACAGTCGTATTATACGCCTATGGTTGAACCGCAGCCTCCGCCGCATATCCAAACTTCGAATTGCGAAGGAATGAGAAGAGAATAAAAAAACGAGACAAAGTTCATTCGCGTGTCTGGCCGCAATGCCCAAGAGAAAGAGATACCGGGATTGGCCAACTAATTAATTAATGAATTCACTCTGCGCCGAGGGATTGAAACTTGACGATTATCCACTTGAAACGATCTTATCGAGAAAAAAGAGGCGAGAGCTCCCGTGGTAAAATTTGAATACTTGAAGAGTTGGAGACGTCTGGAATTGCGTTTGGGACGATGGTATAGAGTAAAAGCTTTGGGTAAACGGATTTTCCGGACTGTGCTCGTAAATTTTCCCTCTCTCATCCCCAGTTGAGACTGCTATTAGAGCGACACGTCAGTGCTTTTAGCTCGAGAGAAGTTTGATACAAGTGGTGAATGCGTACAGCATCCGTACAGAAAGCAAGAACAACTACGAGGGTCAAATAATACGTGTTTGTGGTAAGAATTCGTGGATGGAGAGAGCGAATACGTTTATTCGTTGTGTTATAAGCACCAAAAACAAAAAAAGTAGCTACAATAGAAGTCGGATTAGCCGACCCTCGTATGAAGGGTTTTTCTGTCCTGAACGGACAGAAAAGAAAGTACCATTGACTATATGTAACATTCTTATTGACAGGAAAGACAGAACTTCGAGATATATACCAAAAATACATTTGATGTGTGTGTGTTTTTAATATACAGGGCGAGATGATAACTCTTACGCCCTCTGCTTGTGCCATAGTCGTGCAGTTTGAAAGGTGCCAGTTCGGCAGCGCTTAGATTTTAAAACCAACTGCTAATTTTCAAATACAATGACTTCTTTGCGAAATTCAATAAAGGGGCTCGAATAAAGTGTAAAAGGTACATTACAAGGGTGTCAATTAATATAAACCTAAAACGATCGATAAAAAATAAATATTACGGTTTTTGGTTGTTTAGTGCAAATTCTGCTAATGAAAACTCGGTCGTTGTTTAAAAAATGTACAGAAACACTTGAAATACGATGTTTTCACTCGTAATGCATTTTTTGACGCTCCCCGTAAATGACAAACACACAAACTCTTTCGCCATAACGATAAAGTGTGCACGATTAATTTATTTTCGTTGTTCGTTAATCTGAAAACGGTATACTTTGATATGCAGATGATCATAAACGGTAGGATTACGTTCTATTAAAACTCCCACAGATTCCCAACAAAACAGTACAAAATGTTAACAACATATTTAGCTGAATATTTTCGAAAATATTTTAAAAATCGTAATCGAGCAAAAAAGGTTTCGTACAAAAATTACTTATTTTTTTAACACAAAATTTATTCAAAAATATTGATTACAATTTAAAAAACTGAAGTTAACTTTGAATATGACCACTGAATAGAAAATATTTAACATCGTTCTTGCTCCTTGAAGCTACGAAACATTTGTTAAAACCATTTTTTCGTTAAATGCATCCCTCTCAAGATATTTCATTGTACCAACTTAAATACCCAGACCGTGTATGAAGACATTTATCAAAGATTAAGTTTTAATTTTCCTATAACAATTTCTTTCCTATTAAACCAAATCCTTTATAAATAAATAAAATTCACAATAACAAACATTTTCTCAAACTTTTGATCACATGCAAGTAGCCTAATTTCATCCCGCGGCTACGCAAATGTGACCACTGCGTTTGAATCAAGGTGACATAGAAAATCATAAATACCTGTATTTTACAGTTTCTACTAAATCGATCTATACTTCAAAAAGACTGCAGACTTTCTGACATATTTTTTAATGCACTTACTTTTTTTAGTGAGCGCGGTTTCGTAGCGTAAATAACAATAAGGATACAGTGACCAATGGATGCCACTGGTCGTACCGTTGAGGGTACAATGGACATGCCTCCAGATAAGTTCTAAGTACTCTCCAGCGTTAACGCTACTATGTTTCGAGTCTGGACTTCTACGAGCGGCTACGCTACATGCTATAACTATTAGTGATGGTCACAACAATTACGAAGTATCCTGCCGAGCCACAACCACAGCTGTGCAACTATAATAAAATTGTGTTATCGAAACTTTTTTAAGTAATTAACATGTGCGTGTCTCAACATTTATTTCCTTCGATAAAAAATCTAAGGACAAAATTTCGTAAAAAGAAGAGCACATTTTGAAGAGTGGATAAACCAGTGACCCAGTTCTTTAACCCAGCTGTGGTGGTCGGTCATGTTCAGGATTTCATAGCCACTAGAAACCCTCATTAATTCATCATAACCCTTCTTTCATCCGTCTGTCACATTAGAGTGCCCCCCCCCCCCCTATTCCTGAAGAGCTTTTCAGTCACAAATTAGAGACATTTCATGGAAGTAGCATTTAGTGAGTACTGTAAGTAGAATTATAACATTTACTGTAAAATACTTAGTTCCAAGTAAATGCGGAAAAAGAATTGTTATTTGAACAAGTTTCCACCTGTCGTACTTTCGACACCATTCGAAAAATTTAACATGTAACATCGATGAACATCGGTGTTTATAGAATATCGTTATTTTTCAAACAACAGATGCATTCGCCAACTTCTCAAAAGTAAAAAAGTTTCAAATAAATATTACATAAATTTGATGAAATATCAGATCCAAATAACATGATAGCTAACCTATCTTTGCAACCTAAGTCGACAGCCCATAAAATCAGTATACATTTATAAAATCTCGGTATTTTGTACGCGACTTTTTGAAATTTCGATCCAAACTTGTTACCGTTTTAAAGGAAAATTATTCAACTTTTTAACGATTTTAAAACAGTTTAAATTGTCGTTAAGCTTTATTTTGCCGAAATTACCAAAGCGTTAGGATTATATTCTGATAGAATTGCCTTTCCGAGCAAAGAAACCTGAGAATAATTGTCACTGTAGGAACCGAGGGGCTGTTCACTATTAAGTGGGGTGCGGAAGAGATTTCCGTGTGAAGTCGATTTCATATGATTTTTTTGATTTCATAAACGATTCAAGCTATTTTTAACGTCGTGTGATTTCTCGTAATTTCAGTTGATTTCAATTGATTTCATTCGAATTCATCAACTTAGTTTCAAGCGATTGCTGAAATCATTGGAGGGAGAAAAAAGTCCTAAAATGGTTAAATTTATTTTTTATTGACTAATCTTGTGACTGAAATTTGAATAAAAAATTTAAAAAATGAAAAATGTGGTTAAAAGAGACACAGATATAGATATTAAAGGAAATGTTTAATTTTTTCATACGGAGTCATATCAATTGACATGACTCTGTATGAACTGGCGGGTGCACTGGCGTTGAGCCGCAGACTAACCGCTCGAACGCACGGACAATGGACTATGCTATGAAAAATCATAATAACATTTATTTGTTTCGAGAATCCGATGATTTCTAGCGATTTCCTAAATCAAGTGATTTCATGCTGATATCAGACGACTTCAAAAAATTTTAACCTGATTTCAGGGAATTTCAACCACATTCGGGTAATGGTTAGACTATTCGCGATTTCAGGCGATTTCTTGTTTGCATTCGATTTCGAACAGAAGTGCTTGAATGATTTCACAAGTGAATAGCCCCTCAGTAGCAACCTGAACTCCACAGCGAATTTTTCCAGAAGCATCGTCTCTAGGTGACTGAAACTCTTCGAGATCACACATACATTTTCCTTTTTTTTTCAAGTCCTGAGTCTACCCACGATGGTGAGGGGTGTCTACGAAATTTGCATTCCACACGTTGGTGATGCGCATGCAACGTGTGATTCCGTCGTTTGCGGATGATGACAAATCCTACAATGGAAAGGGAGGAATGGATCGGTTCGTTACTAGCGCAGCGGGTTATTCTCATGGTCTCGGATGTCGCAGGCCATGATTCAGCGTGCTAAACGCGATTCGTCACTGCTAATTGACGTCATCTCACCTGGGCCAATATTTTATCTTACCGTCAACACACATCAGAGACACACGCATACACACTTTACACAACTTTTCTCATGTATACGTACACACGGTATCCATGTATGCGTATATATGTGCATGCATATCACCATGTAGCATCAAAACGTATGAGGCGCAGGCAAGAGACAACACCCAACTGGAGGTTCGTTAGTCTCGTTAAAACAACGGCACGCATCCGTCAATATTCTATTTTGAAACTTTACTGTTCTCACTCTTCAATGAATCCGCTGATTTAAAAAAAATAAGCCTGAGCGTCACTGGATGGTTCACTTTATGATCTTCATGGCTATTTTCAATATGGGGTCGAATGACATGTTTTCTTCGCATAAGCGATGATGGCCATTCGAGGAAGCAGCCAAATTCACAGCAAGTGTAGCATATAGCAGTAGTTAGCAAAGAGCAGCAGAATTTAGTAGTGACCTTCTAATGCCGCTAACTAGTAAGTTACGGAAATCCCACTGCTTTTTGCTGTTTAGAAAACGCCACCCTCGCACCTAGTATGTCGGGGGGTTTTGCAATTCTCATAGGAGACAAAAATGAGAAGACGCAGTCGCGTTATGAAGACAAGATGTAATAAAAAGCTGGCAGTATACAGGCTAGCCAGTCTCTCCTTCTCTTTCTCTCGTGAGTGGATCGAGGAAAAGAGAATATGCAGAAAAAGAGAAACATGATTCGTGTTCCAGTGTCGTGGTCTAAGACTTTGGCAAGCGAGAAGGGATACTTTCAGAAAATTACAAAGTTATTGAGAGAGTTTTCCAGGATATGAGCAGCAGCATCAGAGACACAGAGAAAGAGAGAGACGGGGGGGGGGGATGAGATGAAAGGGGGTGAGTGTAAAGGAGAATGACGTCGAAGCATGTCGAAGGATATATAGGTGAAGTAAAGAGGTGTATAAGAGGCCAAGAGACGTTTGCCTCCTAGCATTATATTTAATAACGTCCAATAAACGTTTCCTCGGGACCTCTTCGGTATTTCCAGTCCGGTGAGTTTTCCACCAGACACGAAAAGTACGAGAACGGGAGTGGTGTTTCAACAATGTCGCGAGGACCGAGATTCTTTCCTCTTAACCTTCCCTCGTCCCCATTCGCTTCGACTCGTGTCGAGCCCCGGCTTAACGGAGACACGTTTTATTTTTCTTTTGCTGCCCTTCCTCGTTCCCGCTTCCCGCGAGCTCCCTTGCACCTACGCTTTAAATCTCTCGTTTACTATTGGAAACCCGGAGCTAGAGGTTGACTGTACGTTAGTACAGCTCCGGTACACGAAATTTACAGTACGATGAGCCACCTGGTGATAGGCCGTCATACCGCAACCGGCGCGAAGAACAAAAGCGGAAGGACTCAGACAACAAAAACAGAGGGAAAAAAGAGAGAATGGCTCGAGGAGCCGAGTCAACGGATGGCATCGGGGGAGCAATGCTTGGACATTGCATAGTGAACAGTATTTATAGTATGGATTGCGTCTGCTTGGCAATGCGCCAACAAACAGTTCCCGGACATCTCTACGATCTGTGATAAACGAATCGATATAGAGTACGCGGCTATTGTCGATTCGCAACACGGCGAAGAATCCCTCAACAATTGGCAACTTCCTCTACGAGAGAGAACACCCATAATGGCGTCTCTGCCAATGGATCTACACGTCAATTCCAAGTCCTGCAGCCATTTAGATCATGCTGATTTTCGGAATACTTGTTCGGCTATAATCATGCGATACTCATAGCCGAAAGTATTCATAGAGTAAGCACAAAGCTTCGCTTCTTTGCCGGAAAAAGGGCGCGAAATACTCCAATCTCCCATACTTACATTCGTCGCTGAAGTCCTTGGACTAGAATAGACTGAAATGCTTCAAAAACCGTTTGCGTGGCTTTCGTAGCCTGCATCTGCCACAAGGAATTGGGGAAATTGGTGAAAATGAACTTTCACTGCATTCCGACCATGTGAACGACAACGTCCATATGCACTTACATATCTGATAGAACGAGAACCAAAACTGTGGCCCCTTAAGAAGAAAAAAAAACTCTCGCTGCACCCATGGAGAAAACTTTTTTGATCGTCACTTTTAGGTGACTGTTCAAGTAGCGGCGCAGAGTTCGTTAGAATCATGAAAGAACCGGCTTTTATTAGCCACCTTTTCCCAACTGGATGGGCGTATGCGAGTGTCGCTGCGCGCACATATAACCAAGAGAGGCGTGACAGGAACGAATGAAAGCTGAACGTTAAAGAGTCGAAGCAAAGAGAGGAGTGCGAGGGATCACTGCCAAACTTGGATCGGATCCGAACACAATGGCCGCCTTCCGTAAGTTCTGCACAAGAAGCAGGAAGAGGGAGGAAGTGGGGACTCCTCAACAGAAGGTAAGGAAGAGAGAGAGAAAGGGCGGGGGGCGAAGATATAGAGAGGGGGAGAAAGATCGTTGTTGTTAGTCTTAAGCACACGAAGCGATCTCTCTTTCGACTACGGGAATATTCCTATCGTTGAGCGTCGAAAATAGGTTTGGCTTCTTCGTATTAGCATCGACGACGAAACTACCGCCTCTGTCTTAATCACTTATTTGGCTGCTCTTTCCCGAGGGTTATCCCTACCAGAACCGCCAAGCCCCAATCGATGTCGAATTGCCTGTTTTTCATCAATCTTCGTCACTTATTTCCCTTGGTCCATCCCGTGCGGAAGATGACTGCACTATCTGTTATTGTGAATCTCATTAAAAAGAGGCCAACTCAAAGCCAATTCTGTTTTCCTTTGTATGCATCGCATTCCTTTGAACTTTCAAGCTCGTCTTCGGAGAAAGAATATCACATCATGATAATTCATATTATAAGTAGCTCGCGTTATAAATTTACGCATACCTTTGTCACGGTAAACTTAGCAGAGTATGACAAAACCATTAAAGTTATAATACAGGATGCTCGAAAGATCAACTCCGAGTAGCGATGTTTGCAAAGCTTCCAATCTTTGGTGAAAAGGCTTACAAAAATACTGAAGCGATCCTCACGAAGCAATTCTCATGCCAGAAGTTTTACACCAAACTTGTTTCTTCACTATTTCCAGTTGCTCAACCGTAGGGTATGGCCTCCAGGTACTCTACCCTAACGCACTCCCGTGAAAGAAATTAGGAGGGCAGCCATAAAAAAATTCGGGGCCCATGATGGTCGGTTCGGGGCCCATTGAATATGGATTCCCTACCTGCTTTCCACAACACAATCGGACTAGGCCCCGACAGGAAAATAACCGGGTTGGGTAATTTATTCAAAACAGGTCGTAGCGAGGCAAATGATAAGAGGGCCCAGACGGAATTCATCAGGACAGTGGTTGCTGCAAGGCATACAATGTATTTGCATGGTTATTTTGAAGAATTTCAAGTTTTTAGACTTACTTCCATAGATGTGATATATTTAAAATTTAAGGTATCGATAAAACACTAGGTTAGGTCACTTAAAATAAACATACACGTGGAATTTTACTATAAATAATTTTGTATTCTATAAACATTCAGAATGTTTGGAAAATAAATTTCGCAATATAAAAATAGTTTTTTTTTAAAATAATTCATGCGTGCAGAAATGACAGTACATACGTGCGTACAGCACCGTTTGGTTGCTTCGGCATTTTTAATCGAACCAATTCCGTTCAATGCTCGTGACGGGATAAACAACATCCACCGAATTTTCTGAGATAATTCGTCATTCGTAAACCTTAGATGACTTTGTTGGGTACATGAATACATTTGCTTTTCTTCCAAACTTTTGCTTCAATGTACAAACAATCTTCAGACTCGTTACGCCCGATAATGTTGTTAATCTCCGCGACGTATGCATTACGCAAAAGCACAACGTTATCTGGCGCTCTCGTATCAATAAATGTGGAATGATTAAAAACAAATTTTTTTACAATCACTTTTCCATTTTCATGATACTTCTGACCAATCTCGCTTGAAATGTATCCACTAATAAAGCTGACAATTATAGGGCAATAGTAGGGTTACTTCATGGCTTCGATCGGGTTCTGTTGAGGCAACCAGTCGGGCCCTGATCCATAAGCCTCTTTAGGCCCTCGTCGACAAAGTGTGACCGGCCTCCAAGGGACTTGGGCGGGTGCCATGTTAGGACCCTTGCAGATTAAGGGAAAAATTATCGGGGCCTACTCAAAGCCCTGGCTGAATTCACGGGCTGCCGTGTCACATTTCCACGAGGACACAGGAAAACTAAGAAAAACCCGTGTCGATACGGGCAGCTACATTTTGCCGAGTTTCAGTTGTGTTATCATCGAAAACTGACACAGCCGTCAGCTCAGTATTCGGAGACAAGCCAGTGTGCAACTAAGCGATCCTCAATCTAAGTATTGGCTCAGGTGAAGGTTCCTCGATCCGGGGATCGCTGCAGCAACCGCAGACTATTACTGTCGGCTCTACTGAAATCTATTTTTAAGGAGTAACCACACAAGTTGAACTTCATTAGTTCGTCATCGTTATTATTTCGGGATAGATTTAATTCAGAATTCACTAGCAATTGCCGTGAACCTAATGTGATTTGAACTTTCGTGTCCGCATTATATGAACGTTAACTTCACGTATAACCGGACAATACATTTATGGTTTGTATCGTAACCGCATGCTTGACAAGAATGGACGGAAAGATACCCACCTCTCTAGCTCTCTCCCTAGCATGTACGATACATATAGGGCAATTTACGAGAACGTGAGAGCGGGTCATAGAGCTTGCGGTCGTAGCTGCAAGCTCGTCTGAAGCGAAATTACCTACTCGCCACTCCAGCGCTGACGCGCGCGACTCTATGGAGGGATGCTATCAGGGAGAATTTGATAGAATACTGCGAGCAACACCGTATGTGCAACATCGACCAGACAGGTGTGCGACCATTATATACATGATAGTGGAACATCTTGGGTAGAAGGGCAATACATATCCGTGCTCTGTTCGTTTCTCTCTCTTCCCTTAGCTTGTGACGAGTCAGACGGATGACACGACACTGTGGACGACGAGATGTATACGGAGACCCAAGAGAAAAAGCCGCGAGAGACGGGGTTGCACGAGACATGGAAGATCCCATAATTCGACTAGGAAATCGAGTCGAATTACGACGCATGGGCTCTCCAGTAAATTTAATACGTATAAACCTAGATCACTAAGGGATCACTCGGGATGAGCGAGAAAATGAGGGACATCGACCATTACGGATACTGAATCAGCAAAGGGATATGATCCGTCTCTTGTCGTTTATCATTCACGAATTCACCTACGGAACGACCTTAATAACGGCAACCCCTTCGGGAATTCTCTATCCTATAATGTGGACAATTGAACGTTACAGTCCAGGGACGTCGTGATCTAATGCGTCTATCCCTGGCAATTCAGATTCGATAACTCATGCGTTTATGGGCAATCGGTGTTTGGTTTGACGACCGCACATTGATTTAGAAAAATTACTTTGCGAATACACTATACTTTGCCATAGTAGTCAAGGAACTGTGCGAAGTGCAATCACGCAAAAAAAATTGGGGCAGTGAAACCTCCGAAAAATTGCAACGAATGGAAGTTCGATATCAACTGTGTTGGCCACGTTTTTCACACGCACGGCAAATTCTTTGTTGCGATTTAACGAGTACTCGGATTGTACGAGGGTAAAATGAACGAGCCCAAATTATAGAGGTAACTTTGAAAAGTGGAATCTGTTCAAATTGCTGATAAGCGAGCACAATTGCATCTGCATAGCTGATGATAAGCGAGCACAATGTCATTCAAACCTTGGAATCAATTCCAATAACAGATATACATTTCACGTCACCTTTTCGGTGATGCTGCATCATTGGAATGGGAAATTTTGTTTTAATTTTTTAATTTCTAGTTTCACGATAATCAAGAATCTTTTTTTCATATATAAATTGCAGAAATTCACTCTATAGTCTAAAAAGCGATTGATTTATTTTTGTAAGCTAAATTTGCAAAAAAAAACATGGCGGCAACGTTAAAAAGAATGAATTTTCATCAATGCAATATCAACATCGTTTTTATCGATCATTTTCAAACTATAGCCCTTATGTTAAATAATACAAATATATATATCAACTATACATGAACAACAAGGATAAAAATGAATATCTATAAAAAGGTTGAAAAGTCGAAGTCACGGTCTCTCGTAAATCAATTACCGTATCCTGTTGCTGCAACGGAGAACGTATATTCGTATAGGTTTCCCTGTAACATCAGGAGTACCGGTTGGCTTGTAGAAGCGTCAGATTATCGTTATATCGTACTCGCAATGCCCATAAAGTTTAAAGCCCAGAACATCTCATGAGTCTGTTCGAGTTTTGGAGAGTTTCTCCTAGAGACGACGTAACGAGAATGAGAGAGAGGTTTTAGGATGAAAACGGATCCTCACGGCATTTGCTCTCTACTCTTGGGTCGAAAATATCCCCGCGATGCTTCGGCAACGAGATTTGAAGCACCACGGAGTACACCAGGGTAACAACTCTTTCTCTATCTCTCCATCTCTCTCTCGCTCGCTCTCTCCTATCACGACCTGAAAAGCTGTTTTCCTTCTGCAGCTCCAAGATTAAAGCTTCGTAACCCCTCTATATTCGCGGTTTCTCCTCCGACCATTCATCCCGTTTTACGTTTTTACGCTTATTTTATTTTTGCTCGACCTCTCGGAATCGCTTTATCGATTAACCCAACGGAGTATACGGTGCAAAGCTAAATTTCCCGAGCGGCTACGAGCGCAATATATATGACATTATGTGCCGTTCGTTAGATGTAAATATGGTGGTCGGGCCGCGGGTGCCCTGAACGCCCGGCTACCAAACTACTCTCGCGAAAACACCGACCCACCAAATAGAAATAGCATCCTCTTTTTCCCTCTACCATATTCGCACCGACTTATTTTCCCAGCTAATGTAACTATTATACCTTATATAACGACTCAGAAAATGTCTCGAAAGTACTTACTTCACTTGTTCAGAATTTTTGGATAAAAGTGACGCGAAAAAGTGAATTTTCCTACAAATTTCTATTTTAAATTTGGCGAGGAATTTTACCGCGAATATTCAAACAGATGGGCACGCGGTAAAGAGACTCACGTGCGCTCGTGACTAATTCAATGAACCGAATAACCCCTTGAATTTTTTTTCACGTATACATGTTCCATGACATTGGTGAGACTCAATATACGTTCATGAAATTCTAGTTGCGAAGCCACGGAGCTCCAAATCGGATGACGCGATAGACATGGCAATTCCTCTATCCCTTTGATCCCACAGCCGGGACTTCCCTCTCTCTCTCTACCTTTTATCCACATTGAATGCGAGGGCCTTTTTCGTTATTCGGTCAATACTTTTCAAGGTTGCGAGCCTGCTCTAAAAAGCTCGTGAAACGGAGTGTACACGGCATAGCGGTACTCTGGACATGAGGTCTATCTTTTGTCGCAGGTGGCCCGTATAGTCCAGTCATTACGTACATTCAAAAAAGAAAATGAATTTGCGCTTCTAATTTTTTAATATGTTGTAGGGGATACCTAGAAAAGCTTAACTTGAGATTGTCGACCAAGCTTTCCTAGGAGCTTTCGCCGCCATGTTGAAAAAAGGGGTAAAATTTGTTTCTCGGCAATAACTCGGCTATCCGATGAGATTTCGAAAATTTTTGTAGGACACTTTTTGTAGCTTTCTTTGTGCTCTACAATAACGCCTGAATCATTTTTAGCGTTTCATGCATCGTTATCGAGATATCGATCGATAAAGTCAAAAATTTAGGACATAATTTTTGTTTTTTGCTTTTTTTTTCTTTGGGTCTTAATAAATATGAAAAATTGTGGAATTCAAACTTGTAGAGCATATTCAGACCTACAATTTCCTTCTTGGATTTTTTTATGTTGGACAAAAATTACGATCTCCAGCGCGCCGCAAAGTCGGTGAATCCACACTCAGCGTCGAGCGAGCTGCTCGCTCGGTTGTGTCTGGATGTCGAATCGAATGGGAAATTGTTCAGGAAATTGATGGGATAAAAAATAAGTACATAGAGCAACAAATTAAGGATCACACAATAGTAATTTATTAAACAAATAATTTGTTTGTGCAGTAAAAAATATTATTTTTTTACAATACAAAATAAACAAAACAAAATAAACGGAAAGAAAAATATTTTTTTCTGCACTCGAGACACGAACGATGGACTTTTTTCATGTCTTTTTTCGCTTGGATGGTCCAGGCTGAAGATCTTCGTCCTCCGTAAACTCTTCGAGTTGTTGTGTCTGTTGAAACGCTGGAAATGATGCTGATTCGATGAGAGCATCGTCATCATCATCGTTACAGACATCGTCGTCGTCGTCGTCAAGCAAAATGTCGACTCTGGCGACGTTACTGCATGTTTGCCCACTGCAGTGCATGCAAATAACGGAGCAACTGATTCCCGCTTTTCTGCACCCACAGGCGGCCTCACAATTTCCTTTACACTTACAGGAAATGAGCTTTAATAGTTCAGGCGGAGCGGGTTCGGCGGTGCTGGTGATTGGTTCGAGCCCTCGATTGGTCTGTCGCCAACCCCATCCTTGTGGATCCTTGAAAAATCCGAGCCAGGTTTGAACTTGGAGATACGTCCGGAAAATGTGTTGACGCACAGCGCTTTTGGTTGGCGGGAGTAGTGAGAGGTGATTCACTTTATTCGCTGTCATTGATTTTGCGAAGCGATGGAATCGCAAAATATTTATGGACTTCTCGTGCTTATCACCACCATATAGGGCGATAAGGAATTGCTCTCCCGCGCAAGTGAGAACCTCCGGATCGACCTTTTCTTGTTTGAATAATTCCACCGATGACCGTAGCTCTGGATTTTTCTCGAGAGTGTTAATGAACTTCGACTTGCCGATGTTATAGAAAGATGATGTCGTGTCGCAACCGCTAAAAGCGTGAATGAAAAGAATGTGCTCCAGAACTGACTTGTGTTTGAAACTGTGCGCCCAGAATATCGGAACCCTCGATTTACACTACGCACAGCAAAAACTCAACACGATACGATATACTAACTTGAGCGCGCTCGACGCTGAGCGTGGATTCACCGACTTTGCGGCGCGCTGGAGATCGTAATTTTTGTCCAACATAAAAAAATCCAAGAAGGAAATTGTAGGTCTGAATATGCTCTACAAGTTTGAATTCCACAATTTTTCATATTTATTAAGACCCAAAGAAAAAAAAAGGAAAAAACAAAAATTGTGTCCTAAATTTTTGACTTTATCGATCGATATCTCGATAACGATGCATGATACGCTAAAAATGATTCAAGCGTTATTGTAGAGCACAAAGAAAGCTACAAAAAGTGTCTTACAAAAATTTTCGAATCTCATCGGATAGCCGAGTTATTGCCGAAAAACAAATTTTAAGCGTTTTCCAAGATGGCGGCGAAAGCTCCTAGGAAAGCTTGGTCGACAATCTCAAGTTAAGCTTTTCTAGGTATCCCCTACAACATATTAAAAAATTAGAAGCGCAAATTCATTTTCTTTTATTTGCCTTTTTTTCGGACGAAATGACTGGACTAGTACGTACGTGCATTCGCCGGCATCAGCTATGTCTCCGCAAATTTGTAACTTATGGCCTGTTTTAAAAATGTACAATATTCTTTTCCTCGAACTATGTAGAGGACTGCCACGCAACATACGACTCCAATGCCATATACAAATCTATTCTGCTAAATAGCCTAGTGCATAATTATTTATGTAGGACTAATATTGGAAAACACGCTAAAATCGTACGTACACACGTACGTGTGAGGTATTCAAGGAGTATTCAAGAGGTATTGGTTCCCTAGGATATGTTCATCCAGCGATTTTGATCGACTAAACAAACACTCAGCGGCCTGTCTCTATAATCTACCGTGTTCGTCATGTTTTACTACCAGCAATGAGTATACCTTGTCATCATGATATTCGCGGCTGTATATTGCCTCGTCTAAATTTCGGAAAATAACGCGAGCGTTATGATATCCACGAGATCGAAAAGAGGGGGAAACAAGTCAGATGTCTATAAAAGAGAATCAAACTATGTAGATATGTTTGGAGCGATGTTTATCATACCAATTGTATATTATAAAGGGCTCCTATTAGTAATGGAATCCTAGAAGAAACTTTTCTAGCCAGAAATAATTACTTCTTGCAACGACCTTTGGTTATGTCCTCCCATATGGCTATTTGGACAATTCCATACGAATCAAAAGCGATTCCTTCATCTATGCAAATAATACTTCGAATTAGGCTATGAAGTGGCCCAACTTTAAGTTGGAAACAGTAATTATGTTGCAATTTGCAGCTTGGAATAATCACACATTAAAGATTTTTTGGGATCCTTATAAAAAAAGGTCTACAACCTAAATTTGCAAAAAAAATGTTGAATGATAATAAAGATAACGGCATATGAAAAACTAAGAAAGAATTTTAGTTGCATTCTAAGGATGCAAACTTCAACACCGTGAGCGGTACATCTCTCAGCGTAGGTATGTCTTAGTTTCAGAGAATTCTATTTGAAATTCCAAAATGACGGTTTTTCCAGCACAAAGGAGACGAAAATTCCGCTAGGATTTGCATCAATTCAAGATCGTTCTTTCGATGACGTATTAGCCGTTTGGGGAAAAACTTGAAGAACAATCTAACTATCTCCTTCGAACTGGTTGCGGCTAACATAAAGAAATCAATGGAACGTTTTCGGAACTTTTCTCAAAAACGCTTGGACTGAAAAACTTGAATTTTGCACGCTGGACGCCTAATTGCTAGCGAAAGGAGCTACAGCTTCCCGATATTCGTGATTTTAAAGGGAAAAGGGGTTCATTTACCACAAAATACTGTATTCAAATTAGGTAAAAAGTAACTTCTACCTAGAGTAGAAACACGCATTTTATTCAATTCGCATCGCATTCTGTGAAACAATCATTGAGAAAAGTTCGTAAATATATCGTGAAGTCGACAACTGTGACAAAATGCTTGTGCATTATGGCATCTGGCGACAGACAATGGCGCCTCATCAATAAAAACCAGCCCAGCGTATGTCAATTCGGCTTGATTTTCCGATGGAGTAGCTAGCGAGTTAAACTAAGCTCGTGGTCGTAAAAACGAAGAATTGTGAATTTTTCTGGGAATACGTGGCAGAATTTTCAAATTTTATTTTTGCACTAAAGAGTATGGTTTTGAGTATCTTTTGCAAGTATTGTATTTCCAAATCTTTATAATAGTGGTAGATACGATGGTTTGTGCAGACCGCTGTTTAAAACACTTCCTTCGCCGGTGACTGCTGCGCGGGAGCAAATCATCCGAAATGCAAAAATCGAACGCATATTATTTTTGTGTGAAATTATGTAGTGCTTGAGTGCAGGGTTTAATGAAATATTGATTTTTGAAAAGATGGTCGCAGTCCAAAGCGAAAGCAACGATTTTCAGTGAAGTACCCTCTACTTTCTGACAAAAAAGAACTATGAATCGAAAGAAAAATTCCTTGTTCAAGCACTGCTTTTTGATATGTAAAAAAAGTTTGTAAAATTTGAAATTAATCGGTGCAGTAATTTTTAAGATATTACGGCCACCAAACATGAAGAGGTCATATTGAGAAAAAAAAAGCGTTCCAAGTTCGGCAGTTCGCGAAACCTAGCTATAAACGCCTATAACTCCCCCAATTTTAAATCGACTTGAAGATCGGAGAGAAAATTTAAAAAAGGTTGTGTCTTAAGAATCCGTCGAAAAAAAAATTCGATGTTTTCGAAAACTTTCAACTAGCTGAAGGCCCCTAAATCAAACGGTTGATCAAAGAGCCATAAAAGTCATGCAGTCGCAACAACGTCGAGTACGGTCGAATGTTCCTAACGAAAAATTAATTCGTTGCATCGAACTTGGACATTTCACCGCTAGGCTCGCATCGATACGTACACGTGCATAATCCTAGCTGCGACGTTATGTAATCCCACTTCTACGCGCACGTGGCGCAATACTAACAGCAATTGAGGTCGACGGGGAGAGAGAGCTCCGGGAGGGCACCGCTGGTTACACACGAAGATGGGCACGATAAATTTCGCCAGCCGAGCATCCAGCGCACTTGAAACACTATAACCTAACCCCTAACTCATCTCGCGTTTGTCACGTGTACGTGCCTGGGCTATCTGTGTTCGTGTTTGACTGGTGTACTTTCAGCCCAGTGTGGTACAGAGTATCATGCGATGTATGGATCAAGGTGGAGCAACTGTAGTGTGGTATTCGAACCGTATGCGAGAGCTTCCTACGTGTATCAACCTCTCCATTGTAGAATATACGGGACGGTTCACGTCGTTTGGCGATGTAGGCAAGCGAAGGCAGAGAACAAAAAGAAGAGAGGAGGGAGAGATGGGCTATAGGAGCGACGTCGCGACGAAAGAAGGGAAAGCTCTCCGTATACGGTGAGAGAAAGAGCAACAGAGAAAACACGTGCAGTGATGAGCACACGGTTACCTTCGTGCACGCATGAACGCTCGCCCGCAACCAACGAACACGCAAAGGGGATTATTTTTAGTTCAATTTGTCGCTCGAATAAAACCATAAAGCTTATATGATGTTGGCCACGTGCATGAACGAACACACACAGCCTTGCCTCGACTAGGATTGTAGCTCTGGGTGCGCAAACCTGCCCGGACGCTCAAGGGAACGAGAGAACAAACGCCAGAGCTGCAGCAGCCCATGTGCAACGTAAAGCGCGAGATAGAGGTCGCAAACGAGAGAAGAGCGGTCGCGCAAGGATTTTGCGAGTGTCGCGTCAACCAAGGCGGAGATATGTTCTAATGTCGATGCACCCGATTCGAGACGATGTCAAATAGAGTTCTTGTTCTATCCTATTGAACGAGCATGCATTGAATATTCTTATTTACAGACGGATTATAATCAGTGAACGTGCCACTGGCTATAGTACGTGGCGAAGTTTTCGATGCTCTAATTTTATTTTATTTTAACGATCGGACGTGGAGGCCACTGCTGCCATTGATAGGTATTTGTATATTTTTATATTCGTACAAACCGACCTAAGGTTTCTTATGTGATAATGTGAATCTACTATTGTTGGGAATCGAACACAATTAAGCTAGATTTCAAGTTTGGGAAAACGTATTTCGAGGGCTAAATTGCCAAATTGCTTTCGACAAACTAGTAATCTGACAGAAATAAAAAATCGAATAATCAATAATATAATAATGATAATAGAAGTAATGTAACAATAAAAAAGATTCGTCTTAAATGATTAATTTTGATGTTGATCGATGAAGTTATACCCTTTGTTGCAATGAGAGTGAGTATTGATCTATTGCAAAATAACTTCGGCTTCCGTACTCTTTTAGGTACGCAGATAATTATTCATTTATTCATTTTATTTTCTGAGTTCCAACGTATACCCTCATGGGTTTTTACATATAACCCCTTTGCAATTGAACCCTTTCCTACTACTTCCTACCCGCCCTCGTTAATCCAACCCAACTTCCATTGCGTCCACAGCTGCATGAAGCTACACTATACCGAAATTGCCGAGGATACAGGGAAACTATGGAAAATCCGTATCGGTATCCATTTTCTTCTCCATTCTTCTCCCTTCTCCATTTCTTCTCCATATTCTTCTGATTCTTGGTGCACAGACTGTAACTCAAGTATCTACAACACCGTCTAAGAAGTATCGGCCTTCCGCTCACTGGTCGATGCGCTAGCCAGTGCATGGCTAACGATGGTCATCGCTACGAGTATCGGCCACACACACCTCTGCTTAACTGGCAGTACCGCCGGAATCGAACCCCGACTGCCCATACACCAGTGTTGGTAAGTACGGACATGATTATAATATCAAACTACAACTTGTGATTTAATCTGTTGTCTATAACCAATATCTTGAAAATATCGACAATCATCAATATTTACCAAGCAATTCGTTTCAAAAAGCGTTCAAAATGTGACGCAGCTTGGCCGTGTCAAATGGAAACCACTTTTGCGAATTTCTTCACTACTAATTATTATGCAGTCACTTTCCGTAGTTTGCGTAATGTCGCGCAACGGCAAAACGCCGGGGGATTGATTATTGATTCATTAATTGGTTGATTATTTATTTTTATTTCATTAATTTTTTATTTATTTAATTATTCAGCAGCTCTCGCCTGAAAGGAGAGTTGGTTACCCCGTGTCGCTGGAAGAGAGATACAAAGCGATTGGATTATACGTATGCATTAGGGAGAGGGAGACATGGGGCCATCGGCTCACCTGTGTGTAAACTAAAGATAGGACGCTTTGTCTCCATGTAGAGGGACACGTACATTTCATTTAACCATTCAACCACTAAAGCGGTTGGGTTTGTATGGGTAAAATCCCAAACGAACTCAACCACTACAAAAGTCTTCGAACGTCTCACGAACGTCTTCGAACATCTATCTATCTACTGAGAAACGCTTCTAAGAAAGTTTCTTGAAGTTCGCGGTAAATGCTGCTTCCATTAAATATACATGGCATTGACGTGAGAATCTGATGAAAATAAGTATTTCTAAATTGCTTTAATTTCTTTCGGCAGATTTTGACTACCAAAGTACCTCGACTGTTTTTTAAACACCTATTCCTAGATTAACAATATATACCTGCAAAAAAATGATTGTGTAATACAAATAAGGAAATGTAAATCTAAAATATATATATATTCAATAGCACAAGTGTATGAGAGTTTCGAAGCGATGTGTATAGATAGAATGATTGATGATCAAATCTTGGGATTTAACGATAACAGTTTTAATTAATACAATCTTCCCAGATAATCAGAGTTCTGCGTCACCTAACTCAATTGATAAATTTAACAAATATAGCAAAGTCTTTAGAATGGTGATCGCGACTGGTAACTACGCGGTCTAAGTACAGAATGGCCCTTCGTTGTCCATTCCTAGGCGCCTCACCTCGGACCCTCAGGCCTTTGTATGTTGTCTTATCCCTTAGCTCCAGAATGGCGTTTATGACCCACCCAAGAGTCATACAACCCGATATCCGTCTAATTGTGAGGCTCATCGATTCATGAAGAAAAGCAATGAAAAACTTATCCCACAAGTCTTACAACAGCAACTTGAATCAGAAGATTGCCAAGAAAGCTTGGCAAAAATGTCCGAATATCTGCAACGACTCTTTGAACGTTTCCTGATGAAGAAACGATTCGTTCGCTCGTTGTCGCTGTGCACTTCGGATGCTTTATCTAATCTGTTTCAATATATCGTCCAGCCACCGACAACGAGAATTCATGCATAACGTGGGTTAGAATGTGATCATCGAGGTGTATGGCTTCCGATAACGTTTACCTATTTGACGATCCAGGGCAGACACACCGACAGGACAATAGTATTGAAGGAGTCATTCCAGAATTTTCACGTTATATATTCGCGCAACTCGATGACTGCATGACGACATTTAATCAGGTCAACGAGTCATCGAAAATTGTCGCGCGGTCGTAATGAAATATTTGTTAGCTCAATCGATGCAAATTATTACTTCTCATTTGTACGTGTTTCCGACAGCTTCGAACATCATGTTAATGCATTCTCACGACATTTAATTTTCCCCACAATACCCTAAATTTTCGTTTCTTCGATCAACATACAATTTCAGGGCTTGCGGGCTTTTTGAATTTTCGTACCTGTACATACGCTGCAATTGTTTGGCCGTACCTGCAATTACGCACACGCGTAAAATTTACGTGCTTTCCAGTAAATTAAATATTGACACGGTATAAAATTGGTCTACGCGAGTGTTGATATTTCGACAACGCCCACTGAATATAATTCAACCGCACAAATGTATATCCATGGAATATTTGACGATATAAAATGACGATAGAATGCGAAAAATAATTTATCAACCCGGTGCTCCGTGTGCTGAATACATAAAAAAATGAATTCATGAACCAGTTAATAACCACTATGTGGGTGTGTGTGTGTGTGTGTGTGTGTGTGCGTGTGCGTGAGCGCGCGTGAGTGTGTGTGCGCGCGCGTGTGTGTGTGTGTGCATGTGCGTGCACACATGCATGTAGAACCATATATTGGCAACCAATTGAAAACATTAAAGAAATTCCCATTAAAACTTCATTCAATTCGAAACGCTCGTTTCACTGAATAATTTCCCGCACCGGCAGAAAATAGGAAGAGCGAGAGAACTTTGAAACAAACATTCTTGAATTTCACAGTCTACCGGATTGAAAATGGAACACAGCCGGACCTCCAAACGGAACAAGAGGTGGAAATGTGCAACGAAAAGAGCAAAATTGATTAATTCGCTATTTGGATACCTCAAAGTTTTTCCTTTTTCCTGAATTGCGACCATAAGTCGATCGATGGCACGGGGAGACCGTTTTAGTAGACAACAAAATAGGACGTTAGCAAACAACATTAAGGGATTCGTAAATTCATACAATGCTATTCAAACGCAAAAATTGAAGTGAGATCTAACTCGTCCGGCGGAGAAATGAATTTATTTCAAGTCATACTGAAAATTCAAAGTACACACTTTTCTCGCTTTCCACGGGAAACAAACAACTCAATAAACTCAGATTACCGCTTTGCCTAAGAAATCTTACTAATTAACCTTTCCTTGAGACACGAAGTCATTTTGATCCGGACAAACTTGAAATGAAATGCTTACTTTCCTAAAACCGAAAGTTTTTTATAATTTCTTACAACATTTCAATTTTATACTTTCCGAATTTTAATTACGCAGACATATTAAGAAATGTTTAAAGTGTATCCTGGATTTTTTCAATAAACACCGACCGAAGGGTCGTTACCCGAGTGGAAAACGTAAGTTATCACCGCCTAACCACAAGCTTGTAAATTTATGTTTCGAATCGCCATTAGCTAGCCGTTTTAGCTATTGCCTACCCAGCCTTGTAACGCTTTGGTCCTCTAGTGACTGAATACAACAAATTATATGCTGACTAGATAGAAAGAAATATCTCACGGCTGCATAATATTTCCGATCTATCCATGACTTACTTTTCTTTAGCTAGTGACTGGGAATAAAAAATTAGGTGACGGCTAAATACAAAAATTGAATTTTTGTATTAACGATGTTTACATCCCTGCAGACTATTTCGATGGGCTTCGTGGTGTACTGATTACAAATAGGGTATGTTTGATGTAAATAAATTAAACAAATTAAATTTAAATTTTATTAATAACGCTTACGTGTGAGGTGGTTTCGATCCCGGGACTCTGGATTGGGGGATGACGACGGTGTCCACTGAGCCAATCCAACTTTTTAAATTATGATATTTCGCATCGGGTACATTCTCGTGTGTGGCAATGCACAAAATTGGGTTAAAGAAGTAGGCGTAGTGACAATGTATACAAATAAGATTATCGAATTAACATGATAATTTCTCTTATTGAAAGCGATATGCGCGTGGAGTTACATAACCTATTAAATTTGAGCGTACTTATTTTGGTTAGTGGCAAATTGATAGTGTTGGCATTATATGAGCGATAATGTTATAAGAATGTAAATGTATCGTCAGTAAGGAAGTGAAAAAATTGTAGCGGCCGCTAGCGCTGCTAGCGTGCTGGTCTCTTTGTTTTTTTTAGGTTGGCTAGGCAGGTACGATGTAAGGGCTGCGTGGAATTTTAATCATAATGCAGGGACATCTATAACCACGATCGGCGGGACGGCGACTAGCCAAGGAACACATTGCCGCCATTACGGAGTCTTGGCTAGTTCATGGCGATTTACCCAACCCAACTGATTTTTTTTTTCTATTCGTAGCGCCATCTGTGGCTCGAGTTGGCGGGGTAGGTGTGACGTAGACACCAAGTGGAATTTTGACCATAACGCAGCGACGTCTACCTACCACAATCGGCTTGATCGTGACTAGCCAAAGAACCCATAGCCGCCATTACATAGTATCGGCTAGTTCATGGCGAGGTAGCCACAGGGAATGTTTTTTGCATTCGCAAAAATATCTGTGCCTCAAGTTAGCTAACCTGCCGTGAGCTGATCGTTAGACGGGACCACGGTCTTATATACAGGTCTGGAAACACCTTGAAATTTACGGTGGTGGGGGAAGGTCCGTTAAATAAATTTTTTTCTTTCCCAATGCTGCCACTACTTGGCGCAGTACGAAATAAGTGCCCGAGCGTGGGTAATAGACATAACCTATTCTCCTTCTCCGTTACTGCGTGCATGAGCAGCTCCTTGTATAAATTTATTTGCTCATCATGCCGACTTCGTGCGTTGTACCTGGATGTAAGACGGGTAATAAAAGTGAAAAAACAAAACGATCGGTGTTTCGTGTGCCAAAAGATATCGAACTGTTAAAAAAATGGGAAGCCGCAATTTCTGGGCATAAGCATTTGCGGCCTACGCACGTTGTATGCGAAAAGCATTTCAACGCCCAATGCATACAGCGCGAGTGGATTAAATATGGTTAAGATGGAGAGATCATTGCAAAGGTACGTTCTATACTTTTTTCTCTCACGTTCTCTCCCTTCTTTGCGCTGGGTCGTCATTTCAAATTTCTTCATCGCACACGCTCACTATTTTGTTTATTGTTCCTTTTTTGACTATATTTGATCGATTCGTTTCCGCGATTGTTTCTTGCCCTTCATCGAACAGTCCGCTCCATTTTGCTTCGCTTTTTCATATGACATCACCGACAAGATCCAAGCACTTTACATATAATAAAAAAACAATGTTTCAACTTACATCGAGTCGTCTATTCTAGGGCCATATGATAAACCCTCCGCCCCTTCGGCAGCTTCTAATAACTCCAGTTGCTGTTGTCGGCGGACCATTCTTCCCTCGCGTGTGCTCTCATGCGTTCTTCGGTCGGAGATCCTCATGCGCTGTGCATCCTCTCTTTCGGCATATGAATGTGCATCGGGCCCACGTGAAATCCTTATTGTGTTTATATAACCCAATAGTGATGCTGTACCTTCATTGAATATGCCGGCAGCTATGTATGCAGCCAGTTCCACAATTTTCGAACCAGACGGAACGATTTTTGGAGAAATTTTCCATATCAATTGATTGTAGCTCTCGTTGTTGTTTTTGATGAAACCGCTCACACATCTTTCTAGTAATTTTTCATTGCTGAGATCTGTATAAATCGGATACACAGCCTCAGCAACATCCTGCAGTAACGACTGACAATCATGCTTAAAAGTAGATAATTCATTCGCAGCTACCCGTGAAAGAAATTAGGAGGGCAGCGATAAAAAAATTCGGGGCCCATGAGGGGTTGAATATGGATACCCTACTAGGGCTTTCCACAACACAACCGGAGTAGGCCCCGACGGGAAAATAACAGGGTTGGGTAATTTATTTAAAAAAAAGTCGTAGCGAGGAAAATGATAAGGGGGCCCAATGATAAGGGGGACGAGATTCATCAGGGCAGTAGTTGTTACAGGGCATACAATATATTTGCAAAGTTATTTTTAAGAGTTTCTAGTTTTTAGACTTACTTCCATATATGTGATATATTTAAAGTTTAAGGTATCGATTAAACACTAGGTTAGGTCACTTAAAATAAACATACACGTGGAATTTTACTATAAATAATTTGTATTCTATAAGCATTCAGAATGTTTGGAAAATGAATTTCGCAATACAAAAATAGTTTTTTTAAAAGTAATTTATGCGTGCAGGAATGACAGCACATATGTACGTACAGCGCCGTTTGGTTGCTTCGACATTTTTAATTGAACTAATTTCCGTTCAATGCTCGTGACGGGATAAACAACATCCACCGAATTTTTTTGAGATAACTCGCCATTTGTAAACTTTAGATGACTTTGTTGGGTACATGAATACATTTGTTTTTTGTCCACACTTTTGCTTCAATGTACAAACATTCTTCAGACTCGTTACGTCCGAAAATTTTGTTCATCTCCACGACGTATCCATTACGCAAAAGCACAACGTTATCTGGCCCTTTCATACTAATAAATGTGGAATGATTAAAAACAATTTTTTTAAAAATTACTTCTCCATTTTCAAGAAATTCCTGATCAATCTCGCTTGATATGTATCCACTAATAAAGCTGATAATTGTAGGGCAGTAATAGGGTTGCTTCATGGCTTCGATCGGGTTCTGTTGAGGCAACCAGTCGGGGCCTGATTCATAAGCCTCTTTAGGCACTCGTCGACAAAGTGTGACCGGCCTCCAAGGGACCTGGTCGGGTGCCATGTTAGGAC
Organism: Ophion costatus; assembly: GCA_951751655.1. Lineage (NCBI taxonomy): Eukaryota > Metazoa > Arthropoda > Insecta > Hymenoptera > Ichneumonidae > Ophion > Ophion costatus. The sequence continues at coordinate 3,890,317 of OX632361.1, read as the reverse complement.
CCTTGCAGAGTAAGGGAAAAATAATCGGAGCCTAGTCAAAGCCCTGGCTGAATTCTTTCACGGGTACTGCCCGCTGCCAACAGCACCATGACTCCGATCCGATCGGGCACTTCTCGTGTTAAGGATTTTCGTCTGTTGAGCAGTAATGATAAAATGTGGCCCAGATTGCATTACGCAAATTTTAAACGGAATCACAATTTCTTGTAATTGCTCAGCCGCTGGTCTCGACTTTTGCATTTTAGAAGATGCCCTTATTTCTCTGCTACACTTCATTTTCGCGAAAACATCACAGGAGAAAGTATAAACGAGCTCACAAGTTTACTGCTTGGCTTGCCTGTTTAGACTGACTAATCCTCTTAAATATTTGCCAGTTTGGGAACAGAAAAAATTAAATCTACCTCGCAGATATAAATATAACACTACTACACTGTCACTCCATTTATCGGAATACAATAGAAGGGTACATTCACAATAGACAGCTGGCGCTCCGGCCTCCTACTTTCAAACGCTCTGACACGTAATTACAAATGTGTGTGTGTAACTTCGGGAATATCCGCCGGATTGACAAGAAATTTTCTGTGTGTGTACTTAAATGTATGTACATTACGAAAATAAAATTTAAAAAATCGATTTTTCGAAATTTTGTCTGTATCAACCCCTTAATTAATTCCTGGGTTCTAACGTATACCTTTTGGCCCCTGTACACACGGCGTATTTTCTACGCGCAGACAACGCGCGATTTTTCAGTCCAAAAAACGGTGTATCAGGTGTATGCCGCGTTTGTATCGCGTCGTCTGCGCGTCGAAAATACGCCGTGTTCACAGGCCCTCACGGATTTTGAGGTATTAACCTACCCAATTGAACCTTTTCCGATTATTCCCTACCTGCACCATGTATTTTTTTTCGATGACATTATGACCTTGTGTTGTAGGTCGCTGAATTCGTCTTAAAATCGGTATTACCGTCATCGAAGAAATACATGGTTCCATTTAAGAAAGTGGAGTTGACCTTGACGTAGCTTCAGCGCCTCCACCGATAAAAATATACGGTGGTTCAGTATGACGGCCTTCTCGAACACTGAAACTTTTGTCTAAAATATTTTTGGATATGATCAATAGTTTGCGTGCTATTGCTCTGTAACACTTTATGTGCTCCACCCTGTGTATATATTGGACCTGTCCTTAAGAAGGGCAAAATCAAATTTTAATGGTCTTACCCCCCAAATTGGTTCGCAATAATTTTTTTTAAATGTCAACATTTTTTTAAAAAATTTCCCTCTATATTTACCCACCGCTAGGAAGCCTTACTCCCATAAGAAAAGCATCGATTTTTCGTGATTTTTAATCTTTTTTTTACCCTTGCCCTAATTATCAGCTAAAAAATCGTAAATTCTTAGAAAATGTTGACAGTAATGTTTGTCGGATTTTTTGGAATTCGATACAAGCATTTTTGGGAACGTTTTTGGAAACATACGGAATTTAATCACATCTTTATTCTCTGTATGTTGCGAAGAACGCGGAAAAAAGTCGAAAAACGTGATTTAGAGAGTTAAATATCGAAAGAATTCAATCGGAGTAGTCTTAAAACATACGGAATTCTTTGTACAAAATAATTAATCACGTAAAAAAATTCAAGGCCACCTCTGCAGTCAAATCGATTATGCCATGATTTAAAATTTTTCTGTTTTTCCTACGTCACTTGCTGTTCGAGCACGTCGCACCCCCACAAAAACCAATTTCAAGAACCCGGCATCGCGTACACATTCTGATTGTTTGTCCTGAATGTTCATTCGTATTGTGTTTTGGAAACCAATTATAGTAATGAGAAAAAGTGCATCAAGATTTTCCATCATAAGTTAACGAGAGTAGGATGAAATTATCCAAAATAAACTGTTTGATATTTTAACTTCTATATTTAGACCTCTGAAAGATACTTTTCGACTTTTTTTTCTCTAGTTTCAGCGATTTCAGAGAATGTATCATTTTCGGCGAAAAGTGTCCTATTTTTTTTAACCTCTGCTATTTTATTCCTCCTACTATTTTTAGCTCTCAAAGCTCTTTCCGCGTTCTTCGCAACATACAGAGAATAAAGATGTGATTGATCTAGCCCAAAAATGCTTGCATCGAATTCCGAAAAATCCGACAAAAAGGTAACATTACTATCAACATTTTCTGAGAATTTATGATTTTTTAGCTGATAATTAGGGCAACGGTAAAAAAAGGATTAAAAATCACGAAAAATCAATGCTTTTCTTATGGGAAAACGTAAGGCTTCCTAGCGGTGGGTAAATATGGAGGGAAATTTTTTTAAAAATTCTGACATTTTTTAAAAGTTATTTCGAACCAATTTGGGGGGTAAGACCATTAAAATTCGATTTTGCCCTTCTTAAGGACAGGTCTAGTATATATATATATATATATATATATATATATAATACTTACGAAGATATGGCGAAACACAAGAAAAACACGCCGGTTGGTGTAAACGAGGGATCGTAGGTAAAGCGCACATAACCCGTAAGATTGTCGAAACGATATCATAAATGCATCACAAAGATCGTGTGATTTGACGGCATTGGACTTATTTCTTCGGGGTTTTCTGACAGGAAAAATGTATGCCAATGATCCATAGACTATTACGGTACTTAAGGAAGCAATTGGGCACACCATTAATTAAGGAAGTTGGTCCGCCAGAATGCCCACATGTTATTGAAAATTACGTGAGAAAAGTGAACGTTTGCAAACAGGGTCGACGCGGCCATTTATCTGATATTGTATTCCACATATAATCTCCTTGTTTGTACCTTATATTAAAATTAAAATATTCGTACTTTTCAAATAACAAGTACGTTTTATTAATAAATGAAAATGTCACGTCATTTTGAGACTCCCTGTATTAATTATAATTGTCATGGTGTCGAACTTGATCGAACGTTTATCTCTGATCGTCGGTTAAGCCGCCCTTGTTTTCTTCCAGGGATACGAGAACGTGGTGCAAGGTTTTCGATATCGTAAATGAGAACACCACGCGCACGAGCAGCAAGGATGAGAATATCCACTCGTATGTACGTGTGTCAGTACACGTGTCTATGGATTGGCCCATATGCGCGTGACGTCAAGATTCATGGAACTCAAATTGAAATCAATAAGCCGATTATAGGCGCTGCGTGTTGTGCACGTTGAACGGAGATTACATTACTTCGAATTGAAACCGACTGATGGCTGTGCAGCAACGAGCTTTCCTCGGTAACGTCACTGTGTGTATAAACGTATCGATAAGGGGAAGGGAGTTCCGCACTGTAAAATTGGACCCGAAGGCCCGTTAACAAAAAAGACGTACACGGAGACAGTCATGCTTAGTTTTTGAGATACGGCAAGTTCATTACATGTCAACTTTTTTTTGTGTTCCACTAATTCTTTGCTCAATAACCCCTCCGTTGTCACACACTGTGGAAGCTCCGCGCTTGCCAGACTGGGTGAAATATCCCAGCCCTATTTTCAACCATAGTGAAATGTGAAACTTATCCACCCGATTACAACAAGAAAATCAATGCATATAGATTTGACATTGTAAAACATGTAAGAGAAATTATTATAGAGTAGATCAGAATGCAGCTTGTTTTTGAAAAATCATAGAGAAGTCGCCGTTTCATCAGAATGACGTTAAAATTTGCATCCGCGAAATGCAACAAAAATTAATGTTTACTTTTTTAGTCCCTTATTTTCATTGTTATAACAAATATTTGTTTGCAGGTTTTGATTGAAGTTCTCCATACGAGCGTCCTAATGGGTTAGACTACTGTGACGACCTAAAAATTAGAGTTATTCGAAGAAGTTTATTTTGAAGGAACATGATGCTTCAAAAATCGTTCGGACATTTATTTGTATGTAGAATGACGAAGTTTTGTACCGAATTGCATTCAAAGAATATTAATAATCAAAGAAGTTGTAAACAATTTCGTCGAGAACTTTTGAACGTGAGGGACTTAACAGCGTACTTGATTTTGGCCACCCGGTTGACCCGAAACAAAAAAAACAAGTTTCTTCTAGATAAAAAATAGATAATACTGGTTAAGACTTGGTAGAGCCTTTTTTTGTTATCGTGTTTCAATCGTCAAAAAATAATGTTGAATTTTTCTTTGGATTTTTTCGAGGGAAAGTAATATCATTATTGTTAATAACTAATTCAAAAAAGAAGGAACCCGTTGGTCAAGCCTAAACCAATATTACTCTGCATGTGTACCAAATTTCAAGTCAATCCGTTCATCACATGTCGAGAAACCGTGGAAACCGTGTAGAAACCGTGCAATTTGAGTTCCGTGAAGTGACGAACGAGACGAGAACGAACGGGAGTTCGTCATTTTCACAGTTTTATCTTAAAAAATCATTTAGCGATTTTCGGCGCTAAAATCTGCTAGAAGAAATCTTCTAGCAGATTTTCGCTCCGAGGAAGCGAAAAGAAAATTATTGTGATTGCATTCCAACGACACCCACTTCAACCTCATTCACTAGATGGGCGCGAGATCAGTTTGGTTGAAGTTTGTGCATCACACAGCACAAAAATAAAAGTAAACAACGAAAAACAACAGAAATTAAAATGAACGACAAAAAAATTGTACTTTCGAATGAATACAGGTCGCGAATGTAAAATAAGTTCGTATAACGAGTGAAATATAAATGGTCGTTCCACCTTGGAAGAGGCATGTTGCGACTGATGCAATGCGAATTGAGGAATACCATATTGATATATCGGAGCTCGAAGTATGGTTGACAGTTTATAAACAGAAGAACCCGAGCGAGGTAACGTTTCACAGAGCACAAGGTCTGGTAAGTAGTGAGAGATATAGCAAGCGCAAATTTATATAGAAACTGATCAAATGACAGGAATAATTTCTACGGAAAGATATTGGGAAATATATTATCACACGAATTCTTAACCCTTATTTTTTACTATCTATTTAAGCGAAACAATATTTACTTGTTCGTTTGTAGTGTAACTAAATCAATAAATCGGTGGTCAATTAGCGTTCGTTTGTGAACTGAAGTGGAAAACTAATGATTTACCCAAATTCTACCGAACGAGATTTGACCGGGCCCATTACCCGTGAAAAAAAATTGTAACAAATGACGCAAAGGACAATATTATCAGTCATGAGAATAGAACCAAAATGGACGCTTCCCACTCAATTTCCATCCAGTCCAAGTATCAAACAAGACTGACAACAATCTTGTTGAGCTATCTAAATTTAATACAGGCAGTAAGAAAAATAGATGCTACGTTATTGCGATTATGTGGTGAAATTTGAATATCCCATCTTGTAAATTTTGAAAACTCTCTTCACCTGCGAATAATACTGCACTCAAAAATATTCCAATTTCCATCTTTGCGGGACATATGAGAACCACTATAACATAGTTTTTTTTCACCAGAATGGGTGACATATTAAATTGGCGTTTTTCAAAATGGCGTCAGGATGCTGATGTATTTACACAGATAGTGATTTTTTAGGCAGGTATACCAAAAAAAAGTTCAACACTTTTAACCGGCAATCGGAGGCTGGGACATATATTTGAAAATGTTGCAATTCAGCTATCTTTGCCTGGGATTTTGTCACCCAAATATCCTCAACATTTGTCAGTGAAACGCTATATTCTCCTCAAAACAAATGATAATCAAACGCCAATCACAATACGTCATAATCGAAAGAAAAAAGTTATTCTTTCACTCTGGCTAACCAAATATTTTTCCTCTTTACGATAAGTAACGTTGTCCCGCATCCCTCAGTAATGATAAAACCAGGAGAGGACGAGAATGGGACAGAAAATAGGACGTCTGCCGGATACGTGGAATGAATTGAAAGAAGAAAAAGATCGCGTGCTGCACTGGAGTTCTGAAATACTCGCTAGAGTCGACGACAATATCAAAAGTGAAGATGCTTTTCTGAGGGACTACGACAACGCGAAGATCGATGCGAAAGTTGATCGATGGATTGAAAATCACCGACAAAAGTGGGAAGTTTCGTCACCGAAGTACACACAGCAATATCCGCGAAACACTCTGAAGATCAACGTTACCGAGGTAAAAATATAAATGCATGCTAGAAATAACAAGATTTTTGTCTACAGTCCCAATATCCCGTCTACGTCCAACTGTTTCTGTAATTTACACATTCACTTATATTGTGATGAACCTTGCATCGTTACAATGAAATGAAAATGAATTCGTTAAATTTCTTTTGGCACATTTTGCCAATGAAAATCCCTCAACTATTTTTTAAGATATTTATTTAGCGATCTACAATATAAGTCTATGAAAAAACAAAAATCTTCTACATTAACAAAAATTAGAAAATAAAATGTAAGAACGAGCACTCGGTGCGTTGGTCTGGTGGTTAGAGTGTTGGCCAGCGGATCGGGTGGCCGCGGGTTCGAATCCGAGTCGCGTCACTTTCGTCGTGAAATGTTTTTCTTCGACATTTCTCGGCGAAAGACGACTAGTTCCGTGACTGGGAGGCAAACTTGGGGCCGGCTGTATCGGTATAGGTTTTCCGCAGTTTCCCTATGCCCATGACAGATATCCATGGTGAATAACGATACAGAGGAGGAAGTCGGCTGCGGCCGGAAGGAGGGGGGAATGATGGAGGGAAAGCACAAGTGTAGAGCGGTGGACGTATAACAGTGGAGCCTTGTTAAAAGTTAAAAGCCGGCTGTGCAAGTAAAACGTTTTTTTTTCAATGTAAAAAAGAGCTTTCGTTGTGTTCGAAAGATGCAAACTTCAACATCATTAGGTTATCAATTTATTCGTATTGACACCCTCAATATTCATTCACTTATTCATTCAGTTGATGTATTTCGTATCTATTAACTATATAGATAGTTTCTCCTTGAATTCCAGTATATACCTTTACGAGTTTTAATGTATTATCCTTCCAAATTGAACCCTTTCCTTATTACTCCCTACCCGCACTTCACTCACCCAACCTAACTTCTGTTGCATCCACAGCTGTCTTGAGGCAGTATCGTTATCAAAATCGCTGTTTTGGAGGTGATTTTTAGGATGGAATAATCATAAACCTGTTCGAGTTTTCTTTCTGAAATGTTTACACATGTTCATTGATCCTTCAAGAATATCTACGAATTTAAAAAATGTATATATCATCATCTAGTTATGTACGGTTGTTTACAACGGTGCACGGGAAACGCTTCCAATTGACGACCAATGTTGCGGACGTTTTATGAAACTGAAAAAAACAAACATGGACTCAATCTGTATGAGTGATGTGATGTTTGATACCAGATTTAGCAAAAAAACATCACGAAATGGCGGCATGCTAAACTTTGATTATCAATTTTGCCCATTTTTCTGACTCTATTCTGCTACCAACGTTGAAAAGCAGTCTACTGAAGGTGTATGCCAAATTTGAGCGGAATCGGCCAATTGGTTATCGAGATAGCGTGGTTGCCGATTTGAAAAGCACACTTTCGAGAGAAACCCGGTTAAAGTTGCTGGTTTTCACGAGACGTATTCACAAAGGTCTGTAGAATAATGAAATAAAATTCGAAAAAAAATCTTTTTTTCCCAAGTTTCAGGACAACAGTACTGGCTTAAATTAAAGTATAGCGCATTAGTTAAAACCGGTATCAGCATAGGTGGCCCGATATTCCCCTGATTCTCTGGTGCACAAACTTTAACTCAAATATCTACACCAAGGCCTCAGAAGTATTGGCCTTTCTGGTTGATACTTCAGTCGGTGCACGGCTAAGCTGTCACCGCTCCGAGTATCGACCATGTAAGACACTGCTTACCTCGAAGTACCGCAAAAGCCGAACTCCGATCGCCCATCCACCAGTACCCATTTAACTTATCTATTTCCGAATGTATCGTTTCATTTGGTGAAAAAAATGTACAGGTCGCCGACGATCTTAGACACAAAATGAGAAGAGACTATCAAGCCGCCTACGCGAGAACGAAAAAATTAACAAAAAGAATCGACGCCATGGGTATAGACGAAAGAAAAATACATACGGAGTTACAGAGCCTGGAAATCACGTGCGACAATGACCCTAAAATATTCGCAACGAAATTTGGGCCCCTGAGAAGGAGAGTCTTCGAGAATCTTCGCCAGTCGGAGAAAATGAGTTTCGAGGACAAAGGACTCAGAGCATCCTTTACGCGAAAGGTAAAGGACAATTGTAGGTACAGAGAACATCGCTAGTTCAAATTCTTGTCGGTGATGAGAAGAAAAAATGTTTTCAAACGCTATACGTGAATCGCCGTCACGAGCTGGCCAAATCATAAATTATTTGTATCGGCCTTTTTTAGATTTACGACATCGATCGCAAATACATCGAGGAATGCGCCACACGGATCAACAAACTCGTGAAAGATTTCGAAGAAGCTGTTGAGAACTCGGGATAATAATGCGAGAAAATGCAGCCCGGTAGAGTTGATTAAAATATTATTGTCAACCGTAGAAAGCGTAATTGATCGATTTATCCAAGCTCGGAATAAGCAGCAACGAAATGGAGCAAACAACATCAGTGAAAATCGATCTCAGAACGAATGACTCGAGGAAATTCAGGGAGTTGAAGAGAAACCGTGAATTTACATTAATCAAGCCTAGGTACCAGGAGAACAGAGTACAAGCCGTTCTCCGGGACTTCGCCATACTTACGAGTCGTCCGGAAAGCGCGCAAAGGGGTACCGAGAATTCTTGGAGTACGGACTCGAAAAGTCCTATATTCCGCTCACCGTATTATTAAGGCAACTAACTTGTAACCTCCCGCTATTCTCGAAGAGGGATGTTATTTTACGGTAGACGTCCCGTTCCGATCACGCACTTTTTGTAAATCGATAACTTGTCATTCTGCGATACTTACATTTGTTATATTTACTATCCGATGGAAAATCTTCAATCACGTCATTAAACTTCCAAATAAAACATTTTGAACACAGACCGAGCAAAGGTTTTTCTGCCTTTTTTTATTCTCTTTAATCGAGGAACATCTAATCAAACTAACTTTTTTTCCCACTCTACGGTCTTAATACAAAAAGTGGACATTGACCTCGATACCAACGATAATGATTCGCAGTGCAAAGCATCACAGCGTATTTGCAATCGAAAATATTTTACCGTTACCTAAAAAATTCCTACGTTTTAATATATTATTATAATCATGAACTATTTATTTATTCTCTCCTAGATCGTCATGTTCGATCGGAGAATCATTCCAATTTTTTGCTTCTCATATAACTTTCAAACTTTGCTAATTGTTTTCTATTATTGACTCACAAATTTCACAACGAGTTTATTAAATTTGAATATTAATCCCCAGTGTATAAAGAATATATAAACAAATTCACTTTTTCAGTTTGCACTGGAAAACATTTTATTAATGATATTGAAGTTTGCATCGTTGGAACGCAACGGAAGTTTCGCAGTTCAATTTTTTTTTGGCCCATTTACCCCAGAAAAATCACTCAAACCTTTTTCAGGATCCTAGTTAGAAATCTCTAGCCTAAATATGTGAGAATAAGTTTTGAATGGTAATAAAAACGAGGAAATAAAAAAAATGGACCAGAATTCTCGTTGCAATCCAACGATGCAAACTTCAACGTCGTTATTTTTATGAGGATTATTATTATTATCAATACGCAGGTTACGGATATCTCCAAATTCAAGACAATAACAACAAAAAAACGATCAAGAATTGTCAATGTTGAAGCAGTCTCAAAAGAGTCACAATTTTGTTTCGCTTCGGAAAAAAATCATATTCGTTTAAGAATGATTAAGGGCAGATATACACCTACGAGCCGGAACAAAAGGTAATTTTTGTGAATTTTTTCAAGGAAAACTATTTGAAATTTCGGATTTGGGATTTAATTATCTAAAAGTATATACATTCAAAAATATGTTTAATTTTCTTCATTTAAAAATATCCAAAATATACAAGGATATTGTATGATCCTTGGACCGTCGTAAAAAAATCGGTACCGAAAATTTCTCGGAAACCAATGAACCGATTGCCTTGAGGTTTTTTGTGGTTATTCTATACACCATTATCTAGTACTTGTCATAGGTTTTTTTCCGTTACTTAGTTTTTGTTTTATCGGGGAAATAATAACTAATTGTTGGCCCAAAAATCACTATTTATGTTCAAACGTCCACCATTTTGTCATAAATCGATATTTTCAAAATCGGCTATGACAAGTACTAGATAATGATGTGTAGAATAACCACAAAAAGCCTCAAGGCAATCGGTTCATTGGTTTTCGAGAAATTTTGAGTGCCGATTTTTTTACGACGCTCCAAGGATCATACAATATCCTTGTATATTTTTGATATTTTTAAATAAAGAAAATTCAACATATTTTTCAATGTATATACTTTTAGATAATTAAAACCCCAATCGGAATGTTCGAATGGTTTTCCTTGAAAAAATTCACAAAAATGACCTTTTTTCCGGCTCCCAGGTGTATATATGCCCTTAAGGCGATAATTAAAAACGTTTACGAACCGCTCGCGAATAGAAAAAAAGAACGGCTATACAACGCGGGAAAGTTGAATATAATTTTTTTTCCGATTGGATATTCAAAATGTATGTTCTCTGCATATCTCTTTTTTTCCTCGCGAAACGTAAGAGCGTTAAGGGCGGGGTAAAGTTAATTCGGCGAAAAAATGGCATGTTTTAAAGATTTTTTTTGGCGTAACGAATAGTGTTCGTTTATTGAAAAATTTACATATAATAAAGTAACATTTGAACAACATTCTCCTAAATTTGCATTGCAAAATATTCAAAATTGAGCGAGTGAAAATTAAACCCCGGAGGCGCCTCGAAAAAAAGTTGGTTTGCGGTGTGCACCATAACTCGCAACAGAATCATCTGAAACAAAAAAATCAAAATGCATTTGTTAAAGGAGATGTTTCTCGAGGTAATGACGGGAGGATTTTTTTTTCTTCGATTTTTCGATTTTTCGTAGCACTTGGGAGCCAAAAACCCGATTTTCGCTAAAAAAATCGGCTAATTTGTTGTTGAAAAATTAGTAATTATTTTAAAAAAACACAAAAAAGCTCTCGACAAAACCTGGTGAATTATGTGAAGAAGTACTGTGCAAAATTTCAAAGCGATTGGTCCAGTAGATTTTGAGTTATCGTGCACACGGACTTCAAATATGACAAGTCTCAGAAAAACTGTTTGCAAAACGCAGAAGAGTTTGGTCGCTTAGCGCTCATTGCACATAAGTTTGAGAACACTTCTCGATTGCATAAAAATCTGAGAAAATTCATGCATATTAAAGGTACTCAAAAGATTAATTTTGCATAATAATAATTCCAAAATGTTATTAACAAAATGATGAAAAAAAAAAATTAGTCAACAAATTTCCCCGCAACCCAATTTTTTTCGTGATTCGTTCATTTTTCTGAATACGTATGAATTTTTTCAGATTTTTCAATTATCTTTGAATTTTTAGAAATTCAAAATAAAACTCGATAATTTTCTTATACTCACTCAAAGTCGTCGATGCCAGGTCCGTAGAGCAAAAGGCTTCCATCAAGATGATCGAGAGCATCTTTTTGCGTTTGTCTACGCAAAACTGCTCAGCACGGCATGCAGCGGTCAACTGATGTACAGACTAATGTGTATACTAATATACACCATGCCTCGAATATACATAACGGGACCGGAACAGGCCCGTTTATCAAGAAATTTATTCGGGGTCGAAAAATACAATAGCGCGCCGCGCAGCTGCCGCTCAGGTATAATACCCGGCATGGAGCAATAGACGCTCAAATACTCATAACTTCGTCAATTTTACTCCGATCGGCTTGAAATTTTAACACAATATTCTTGATATATTATGCATTCATTTAAAAAATTAAAAATAATTTTTTTAATACTTTACCCCGCCCTTAAGATGTAGAATAATCGCTTTGAAAAACGTATTCTACTTTTTAAATACATTTATTTCGTCGCATAATTTGCTGTGTGTGTAGGAAATTATAGTCGTTTCTATCACAGGCCATTAAATTTATATCGCTGTATTGTGAAACAGCACTTTGGTTTATGGACAGGCACCTGTATATATATATATAAGACGTCGCCGCGTCTCTCAGTATGCATATGCATGCACGCTCATCGTATATACGTACGTTCTCTTACACGATACACGCGGGTCTCTCGTCTCCCCCCACCATGTAACGCGAGCGAAGTATAACGTTCGCGAGCACGTATACGATCCTCTCGCGTCGTAGGGTAGGCTCTCTCGGAGACTCCTACCATCAGGAGTCCAGGAGGTCGCAAGAATATCAAGAGCGCTCTCGCACCGTCTCTCGCGCCAGCTCATCCACACGTCGACTCTACACACACTCTTTACATATCCCGCCTATTTTTACTCCCGTCTTTCCTGTTCTCTCTCTAGCTTACTCTCTTGCACTCCTGTATTTCGTTTGGACGAAATTTAAGACTCGCGTCTTCCGACTGGTGCCTCAACCAAAAGCGCCAAAAATGAAAAAGGGCGGATTTTGATATTTTTCTTTCCGAAAACAATTCATACGGGTCTACGAAATGTGTAAATGTTTTGTTTTTGTGATTTTAGATTTCTTCCGAGTTTACGAAAGCTACGGTAACGTGGGAATTGCAATGGAAAAGAGCGATATTTTGAGGGTAACGAAGACATATAAATTGTATTACAAAAATAATATCGAGAGCATTTAATGAAGTTTGCATATTTAAAATGCGACGAAAATGATTTTTTTTTTCTATTGCTTGAGGGCGTACACCTAGTCGCAATTGCAGAAAATATCCATTTTTGTTTTTCGGCAGATTCTCAAAATATAACATTTCCAAAATATTCTCTGATAATTTCAAGTCGATTTATAGGTAGGTTCCGCGAACCGGCCGACTTTAAATCATTGCACCGATCAAATTTTACTAGCTTCTTTTAAATATCAAAAAGCAGTTTAGATATATAAAAGGAACCCGACCGAAGGTATTTTTTTCGGGGCGTATTTTTTTTCATCAACAAAAATAGAACGTTTTTGCACCGAAAATCGTTACTTTCACTTTGGACTGCGCTCATTTAAAAGAAGAAACAATATTTTATTAAAACATATGTCCCATAACTAGATAATTCCATGCAAAAACTAAATGCGCTTGTTGTCTTTAAATTTCGGATAAATTGTTTCCGAGCAGCAGTGGTCACCGCGAAGGACGTTTTTCAAACCAGCGGTCCACGCTGTATCCATCGTATCTACCACATTTATGAACATTTTTCATTACGAAGATTGTATAAGATACTTAAGACGGTCATCACATGTGACAGACCCAAAAAATCGAAAACTTTTCTGCACAAATTGCAAAATTGCGTGCGTGTTATCTGGACCCGGTATAGCAGACTAATGGTGAGTCAATATTTTCTTTGTGTAAATCGTACTTGAACTTTTAAACGGGTTTTTCGAACAACTGTATTTTTCAAATCAGCTTCCATGATATCTCAAAAACTATTGAACGGATTTCGCTCAATTTTTATGGTTTAGTCAGCACGTCTATAGTTCTCGCTTGAACTAGAATATTTATGATACCGTTCATAGTTTATTTTAAGGTGAAAAAGTCGAAACTTAGAACTTAACTTTAAAAACCATGCCAAAAATTCAGTTCTCGATATTTCTACTTTACTCTAGTTCCGGCGATAGCCTCAGGTCTACAAATTAAAATGCCGTTTGATTTTTTTATTTCAGATGAGCAAAACCTCCGGAATCATTGCAGCCGTGAACCAAATTTTTTTTACACACGAGGGTCTTCCGAACGGTGTAAAGTCGAATCAACTCGTTATTTATTGTTTGATAAAATTCTGACGGCCTATAAAAACGTTAATAAATGTCTGGTAAAAATTCAAAGATAGCGTGTTTTAATAATACATTTAAAAATTTCCAAAAACTTACTACAAACTTACTTCTACATTACATACTCGGTAATGTAGAAAAAATTTCCGAAAACCTACACAAGTTTTCTCAGAAAAAATACACGAAAATTCCGCTTTTTTCCACCCACGAACAAGGTGTAACCCGTTAAGTTTCTTCTGGCAAATTTCGCCTACAAAAATCCTTGAACTATTTTTCAAAGGCGTTTGTTTGAAGATTTGAAATTGTAGTATGCAAAAAATACTTTTTGTCGTATAAATAAGGGAACAAAAAAAGAAATTTCATTGCACGCCATCGATGTAAAAAATAATTTCGGTCATATAAATGAGGATACAAAATGAAACTCTGTTTTGTTTCGGTTTTTCTCCCAGAATCGAATCACCGGTAGGTTTTCATTTCACTACGCTCGCGAGAGTACTTACCTGCTAGAAAAGTACGTCAGTTTTTCGTTGCAATGGTAAAATTGGAAAATTAATTAGTATAGAGCGATACTCCATCAGCGTAGAGTGAGTATTTTTAAAAACGTATAATTTTTGTCGTCCTTCATGTTGAGAAACTATAATCTGCTGTTTGTTATAACGAATGAATAATTTTGCTGCTGATCATTGTTGACTGTGCGGTGTGGTGAGTTTTAATCTTCTTTATTTATTTTAATGTGTATTTATGTTTTGTTTATTTATTTATAATATTTTATTTATTAATATTAAATATAATATTAATATTTATTTATTAACATATTTATTTTAATGTTCATTTTTTGTGGATTTATTACTTTGATGTTTTATATTTCTCGCGTTTTTTGAGAATTATTTCTGTTGAAGAAATCCGCCATTGAGCGATGTCAACGAACTATTTTAAAAAAATGGAATATTACGTTATTTAGAAAATGATTTGTTTCCATCGAGGTAACGTCTAAACCCCGGAATGATCATCGAAATTAAATATTTTAGTGTCTCATTTTAATATTTCATTGACTTCGTGTGAATGAACAATTTCCTTGATCCAAATGATTTATCTCCCTATAATTAAACACCCCACTATAACCAGATCGGTAGAATTGATAACCGAGTTAATGTCAAAACGTAACTGAACGTTTCCGCTGGGTAAATTATTCTTATCCGAACTACCGAATAAGCATTCTGTCGCTCGCTACGCCAAATTGAAAACGGGAAGTGCAAATTAGGTATACTAGGCGTAACGAACGAATCAATCGGTGTGTTGTATTTTCCGCTTTTTCCGTATTGTGTCGTAAGAAACAACGAGGTGGAACAAAAAAAGTGGTCAAACGTGGCGTAGGGGGTGGAGCGAGAGACCATCTCTAACGATAGCAACGGCGTTCGTAGCCGCCACGCGGCTACCAGGAGAGCAGAAGTAAACAAGAAGCGAAGCTTCGAATACGTGAACATGCGCCGGCTCGAGCGCGCCGGCCGTTACTGCTCTACGATAAAAATTGCGCCACACAGAAACGAAAACATTGCTGACGACGATATTTACCATCGAAAAAGCCTTGTGCATACGTTTTTCGTGCGCGAAAACATATCTCGACTGGTATTGCACAACAATGGCTTGCGATTTATTATTGCGGGCAAAAACCCGTCGACTTTTATATTACGCAGTTTCAAGGAGGTTGACGCGGTCCAGTTATATAATAATCCAAAATATATTATTAAAGAGCAAAATTATGTATTTTTATATTTTTTTAACGTGAATAAGAAAAACTTTTGTGTCACTACCAACTTAAAAAAGTATAACATTATCGTAGATTATCATGAAAAAACGGCGTCAGCGAATGTTTTATACAACTTAGAATTCAATTTTGAGTCATTTATAATTATGCCTATTTATATTCGTCAGGAGATTATTCATTACCATTCATTAATATTATATGTTGCCGAACCATAGCAACTTTGCGGATATTGAGGTTGGCAGCAGTGCCCTTCATTCACCAGCCAAGATTCATAATCTTTTATTTATGGATTTTGATGGTCCAATATTGAATATATATGGTTTACAATGGGCAGGATGGGTTTTTTTCTGAATGCTTACAAAGGTTTATTTTACGTGTTATCCGCGAAAACAAATATTTCATATTCAGATTCTTTAGAGCCCACAACGAATTCCAGGCTTCGTTTGAATATCGATGAAAAGTCGATACAGAATTTACGAGCGGCTATAGCGGCGCCTTTCTACTCGCTAATGACGTCGCGCGGCAACAAAAGCTCGCGTTGCCGAATACTTCCTATGCAATTTCGATTTTACATGGTATGAATTAAGGGAGCTGGATTCGAGCGCACGAGCCGCTCGAAACGATTTGGAATTACACAAACGACAAAAATGACTGAGAAATACAGTGGCTGCATCGCGTCCTTCGCGCAAGTGGAACGCCGGGCTGTAAGAAAATGGCCGGTGAAAGGATTTTGGAAGCAATTACCTTTGATCATCAACGGAAAGATTCAGCCGTTCGTTCGATTCTCTTCGTGGACTCCTCGCGAAGTTCTTTGGATGGAGGGGGCGGGCTTGGGACAGGATTCTTGTGAAGTATAGAGAAATAAGTTTGAACCGTCGTGCTTTTCAAGAACGCTACGCGTCCGGATAGCGTCGTACCCTTACGAAGAAGAAAGCGGAAGCGACTTTGCGCCAGTAGCAAACGCTACTGCGCATGCGTTTTCGCGCGCTGAGTGAAGCGCCACGGCGTGGCGGTGAGGGTAATCTCCCAGCTATATATATATATATATATATAAATGTGTGTGTGTATGCTGCCACATGAGCCGTCAAAAAGCCACAGAAAACTGTTGTTAATGAATTACAACGAACAATCGACAAAGCTCGAACCAAAAATTATTATTTCAGTAACGTCTGTCAATTTATATGCATTTGTATTATTCCTAGTACGAACGAATATTCCTACCATGTGGTGATGTGAAACTCTGAAATTCATTAAATCTCATATCATAATTACCGAAATAATATATAGCCAAATATACTAAATATTGAAGGATTGTATATTACGTTCGTTATCCTCGTTGTTGCCAATACCCGATCGAACAGGTTGTAATTGACGTTAAAAGAACTTTTCGTATCGCCTTCGATAGCCGTGATCGTCTAGTGGTTAGGACCCTACGTTGTGGCCGTAGTAACCCAGGTTCGAATCCTGGTCACGGCAATGTTAAAAACATTGTCACGGTGAAGGCTTTTTTTTCTTCTCAAAGATGTGACTTTATCCAACAATTGTCCTTAGTTGATCAAATCAATTAATATCTCAATATATTCCTGTAACATTCGTTCCGGAATTGATACATATTTGTAACTCACTCTTCAAGAAGCGAAAATTCCGATTGTGCGTTACTCAATCAGCCAAAAAGTGTATACTTTGGTGCGAATTGTTTCAAGGCTACGACCATTGGCGTAGCGATGAGGAGGCGGAGGAGCAAGTCCCAGTCTAAATTCACTCCAAAATAATAAAATTCAAATAACCGATTGATTATTTTTATTTTGTCAAATCAAGCATAACGAAATAATTTAATGAAACTTGAACCATTTTCTTCATCGTAATTCCGTAACTTGAATACAAAGTATCTATTTCATTATGTGAATTAAATAGATATCCAAATCTAACAATTATGTTCAACGTGGGCCAACAGCAACACATTAAATTTGCCGGCCGATACAGAGGAAGAAGAATACGGGAAAATCAACATTTACTACCAAGTAATAGATAATATCATCGTATATCTAAAACGCCGATTTCAGAATCTGCCGTTAGCTCATGCAGTGCATTTTTGGAATTGACTATACAGAACGGAGAGGATTGCATCAATAATTATATAAAAAATATTAATAATTGATACGTCAGCCTTAGGAGCTGAAGCGATGGTCATGAAAATCATACTTTCATTTCAAAATGATGAAATAAGTACTGGAAATTTAGAGGAGCACATCAATAAGGAGTACTGCCCTACCACGTATAAACTTTTCTAAGCAGCGATTAGTATGTGACGGATAAAACCGTAGCTCAGAAGCACAATGCTTCAGGAACAATTCTCTCGTATGTCACTGCTGAACGTAGGGAATGGCATAGTTAAAAAAATGCCAACAAAAAGGGTTAGGCCAACATGCAGGAAAAAATAGAAAACTAAGACTTATTTCATTGAGTACCTACTGAAAGTAGAGTCTGAAGATTGGTAATTAGATTTAAGAATGATGGAAAAATAGTTGATTATTTTTCAAGCTATTGCAAGAGTTCGATATTAGGGTTAAGATGAACGTATGATTAAAGCTTCATATTTCATGTGCGTTACATGATTATCGACTATTATGTAAATTTGATTTTTTAAAAATGTTTGTGATGAAAACCTCTTTTTCAGCCCCCTCCCGAAAAAATGCTTGCGACATTAATGACACGGGTGTCGCGTATTTAGACTCGCCGGTGACTAAAAATTCGATGTATGCGGCGTACTGTTGGTTTATACACAGCTTCGTGTCCTTTACCTGCAATGTAAATCCATTGCGTCAATGTGTGAAAATTCCCAATCGACGGTTGCGTCCATAGTCAGCGAATTCCTCGATGCTTTAAACTATAAATCACGAACGCATATTCGAAGTGAGGGCAGTATATTTTCGAGTTTCAGTGCAGACTGATGTTTCTCTATATAAATATTTTTTTTTTCGTGAAAATTAGCCCGATTCCGGCGTCGTTCTTGATTTTTTCCCCTTTGCTATAATCAATATTCACAACTGCATTAGTCAATTTATCCCCAATACCGATCATTATGATTAGGAGTTATCAGCTTTTGTTGGCCGTAGCTCTTCTCGTGAGCACAGGTACAATCGAATAATTTATATATATATATATATATATATATATATATGTATGTATATTCCCCAGTAATAAATTCTAATAGGGAAAATGAATATCTTCAGCAAAATCGGAGATTTTGCGTGCGAGCAATCTTCAAATCTGCACGGATCTTTGTTCCGACTGCGGTGGAACGTCAATCTTCAACAACGAGATCTGCGATTGTCGAGTGGCGGACAACGACGAGAAAGGCGCCGAGTGCATTAAACACATAACAAAACGACAAAATGACAATTTCAATTTGGACTCGATGCATGATCAAGAAAACGCTAATCGCGAGACGCGCTGCAGTTTGTTGAAGCGAAAAAAAAGCATGCGATCAGGTATTTGAATGGAAAATCTCATAATCGATTTCTACGAAAAAAAAACGATATCTTCGGAAAATATTGTTTCAAACATCCTTCATATTTCACGATTTTTCGGCAATCAGAAGCGATTATTTTGGTGCTAAATTCTTTCGTTCCAAAACCTTTTGTACTCTTTTACTATCTGTACTCCGTGTGCACCCGGCGGAGACATACCATTTTTTGGTAATTGTTATTTCGCAGGTGACATCGATCGCGTGGTGAATTATTTCGTGAGCAGTAGCTCCATGGCGGATGTGCCACGCCTTGGTGCTGCAAAGCCGAATTGCGAGTCCAGCGGAGAACAAAGTGCAGCGGTTCGTGATTCCGAGCCTGCGAAAAAGGTGGATTCGCTGTCTGGTAGACGCGGATCGGCACGAAAGAGCGAAGAGAACGTTCCGACGACGGAAAATAAGGCACCGGTTGATCCTAGTCCCAAATCGTCCGGTCGACTTCAGAACAATTTGGTCCCGGCTCCACATCTTCTCGAACCTCGTTCTTTGCTCAATCACCGTCGATTTCTAGGTGCCATACCCAACGTGTTGCTCGAAATTCCACAAGCCATAGCCAGCGCCGTAGCTCCAAGATATGGGGGAGCACATTATACGCCGCTCTTAGGAGCGGCGCACAATTCACACTTTTTCGAAGGCTCGCAGCAACCGTATTTACTTGGCTCGGTCGCGACTGGAATCCCTGGACTCATTCGAAACAATAATGACGCCGTCCCGGCTTACGTTCCTGCAATCAATCACGGAAGCATGGTAAATTCGTTTATGAATAATCGAAGTTGCCCATCTCCATTGGTTCAGTTGATGTCGTCAATATTAATAAATTTATACAAACTTATGTTAAAAAATAATCTGATATTGACCGAGCACATTATTTCAGCAGTAATATACATTTCTTTTCATTTAGTATGAAAGGTGCATTCAAAGGGGGAATATTCGGAATAACTTAATTCGATTGATCGAAAAAAGTCGTTTTTTCGTTATTTTTAGTGAAAATAATTCATCTCAATCGTTTCAATTTAGATACCGCAAATTCGATCAGCATATCCTCAAGTGGGAATTCCGAATGGATTACTGACCGGAGCGGAGACACCATCTTATTATCCAGGCTTGTACAGAGCTACGCACTATGCTCCTGTGCTCGGAGCTGCCGCGCCACAAGCCACCGACGTTATCGGTGGCAATCCAAATGCGGATTACACGAAAACGGTAAATCAGCTAGACGTTTTTTTTCGGCAATTTCTGGTCACTCCGTTGGCCCTGGCAAAAAGAAAATCATACGTCGTTC
Organism: Ophion costatus; assembly: GCA_951751655.1. NCBI lineage: Eukaryota > Metazoa > Arthropoda > Insecta > Hymenoptera > Ichneumonidae > Ophion > Ophion costatus. The sequence goes on along the minus strand of OX632361.1, from coordinate 3,869,901 downwards.
CAGTTAAACATTTTAAATATGCATGGGTCGTGAGGCCGGTATTGATAAAACAATTTTTGAAAATTCGGGTTTTTTACTTTTTTCGTTTTGCAGATTTTAATAATATTTCTACATTTTAGACAGTTTTAATTGTATGCAAAGGGGATAAGTCAGAAATGATGTATCTGTTCTTGTGCCCTGTACATTTATGAGCGGAATCAATGATAATCAATGAAGCTTGCTTTTGCAATGCGCGTATAACCCAGTCAGTGATGCTTATGGATTGCATAATTTTTTCCTTTTATTAAACGAATCATTTAAGGAACCATTTCAGTGTGACAGGCTTGAAATTTGCTGAATTTCAAGATCGTTTTTTTAAATCAAATTCTATAATGATTCCGTTTTTTGTTTTCGTTTATTCAAATGACTTATGTTGTACATAAAAATACTTTTTATTAGTTTAGTTTTATTTTTTTACATAACTTTTTTGGCCACTGCAAAATACCTAAAAAATAACGCCTGACGGTGGAAAGTCGTACTCCTCCAAAATTAAGGGTTAAAATGTGCCTTTTTTCGAGTTTTTTGTTTTAAAAAATATGAAACTTTCAAACAAAGAAAAAACACTTCTTTACGCCGTTAGGGAAAGGCGTGAAGAATTGTGGCGAAGAAGGAATTTTTGCACTATCCAGCGCATGTCAAAGTTGCTCATGAGGCTGTAACGTATTGCCTGTGTGCTCACACGCCCATATCTAATGAAAACGATACATTCGTCGTTTTGTACACAGATAGAATATGCGGCGGCGCAATCGGAAGCCTCGCAATTGCCACAGTTGACAATGAAGGAAAAACCAACTGCGCTGCACGAGGCAATAGCGCAACAGAACTCCATCCTCGAGTCGCTGAGCCAACAACTGAGAAACTACGCTCCTCAAGCAACGATTCCGAATTACCAATATTCACCGATGCCTTACGGTATGCTCGGGGCTCCGAATCCGACGCACCAATGTTACTGCAACGATCAAGGCTCGGCGGTCGTTGGGGAATCCAGAAGTTTGTTCCAACGGCGCAAACCTGGCGAGCACGAGGAAACCACACCGCGACCGAAAATCGCAGATGATACGGATGTCACCGTTATTCCGCCAACAAAAGAGCAAAGTAAAGACAACGGCGATGTAGCGAGCAATGTCGATACTGCAAGAACCTCGCGACAATTGACCATGAAGCAGGAAGAATGCGATTGGCAATGCGTAACGAAATATTTGGACAAGCTCAATAAAGAAGGGTACATGTCGTACAGAACAAAACGAGGAAAGGCCGAGTAGGCTAGAAGAACTGACGAGATTATTCAACAATCCGAAGCTTCATAAATACTTACAACTTTGACAAGCATTATTGTTAATATGAATAGCTTCTCGCTGTTGTTTGTAAAAAATTTTGTAATCGTTTTTTTATACGCGCATATCTATAGATTTCATAAAATCTGCTGAACATTGATAGCTTTGCATCCTATATTTTCTCCCGAATGTGAAACTCGCAGAACTTGAACAAGGTACAGGCCAAGAAGGAGTGAGAGATCGATAATCATTGAGCAATTCGAGGCTCATCAAATTAGGGCGAATACGTTCGATTTCGAGTAACATTCTCATTATTTTCACAACCTAAACTATTTATGAAACGTACATTTCACGGTTTACACTATTATTATTATTCAAATTTTTGTACAGAGATAGTTGCGTGCACTTGATAATAGATGTAGAAAAAATGTATTATTATAATTATCGTTGATGATATTTAGCTGCTCGGTGGTTTTATCTTCTTCCCTTGCCCTTTCCTTTCTTGTTGGAGCTTGACGTCTGCTGCGAGGATTGCTCGCCCGACGATTGTTTCCCTTGGCGAGTCTTGAGATTGGGAATGGTCGTTCCCAAATGTAGAAGAATGGAGTCCCGCGTGGGAAAAGAAGGATGAACCGGAGTACCGTCGTCGCTCTTCAATTGCACCCTGATTCTTCCTCTATAGAGAACCTCCTTGCTCCTTTCTTTAGGGTGCAGTTTGTTTTCAACTCCGACCTTCAGCCCCGCGGCTATGAGCACATCTCGAATCTCTTGGTGAGTCGGGTTCTCTACGCACTTGTCCTTGGCCAACTTCCTACCTTCGGCCAGGGTTCTCTTGCTGTTGAGGTAGATCGGGTATATGCAGACCCATCTGTACGAGGCAGGAAAAATGGAATCAACGCGGCGAAGCACATGCATCCATAGCCTTTGTGTAGACAAATGTCAGATGGAAAGAGTACTTAATACATTCCATCGAAATGGAATATTGTCTTTCGAAGTTTTTGAAAATCACGTGGAATTCTCGCGGCTTTCCGGGCTCACGAACGCACGAATTGCCAATAACAAATGGAAGTTAGGTTATGTTGACATATGGCACACAAAAACTACGCCGAAAAACCTAATGCCTGCGAATTTTTATATTCGGGGTGTAAGCAACTGGAAAAAGTAATCACTCTATCGAATATGCGATTTGAGCTACTCTGTATCGGTTAGGTACCTTTCTCTGTCGCTGTGCTTCTTCGACGGGTTCCACGCGAGCGCCATGTCTACACAATCTATACTTGTGTATACGTGTGTGTCTATATATATATATATGCATGTATATATGCACGTCAGAGAAGTCAGATCTAAATTACGTTCACTTAATTGCGATAAAGATAGCTGGCAAATGTTGCGGTGGCTTTTCAGCATACTATTGAGATAGTTTATCCCCGGAGGTGTTTAGTTTTTGTTGTGCGGCGTAAAAAAAATTATGCCTGGGCTCGTCCGGGATTTGAACCCGGGACCTCTCGCACCCGAAGCGAGAATCATACCCCTAGACCAACGAGCCATATGACTAGATTCTTTGATATAATAAATAAGACGTTATCCTCAAAATAATCGCAAAAGATTGTGGAATTTAACAACAATTAAGGACAGTATTTCCATTATTTGTATAGCAGCAGGATGGAATGATTCCGTTACTCTTCATTTTGTAGAATATTTCCGTTGACTCTTCCATGAAGAACATTGGCGTAGGCAGCCATTCTTTTTTGGAGGGAAGGGGGTCGGAATGACAAAAAAGTTGTTTTGTTTACAGTAATCTTTTTTTTAAATATAATTTATGTAATAGTCGATAATCACGTAACAGACATAAAATATGAAGCTTGAATCACACGGTCATATTAACATTGAAATCAAACTCTCGCAATTCCTTAAAACAACTGATTTATCATCATCCTTCAATCCAGGTACTACTTTACTTTCAGTGGGTACTCAACTAAGGCGGGATATACATTTATGCGGTACCAAATTAAGCAATTTTGAGGGCATTTTTAAACCAAGATATAATTATCCTATATTTATGAAACTGTAGGTATATATGAATAGTATATTTGAGTATACAAAATAATTCTTTTGAATTTATTTATCATGGAAATAGCGGAGCTGGGGCAGTGTTACAGCAACGTTGCCGCGGGAATTGCGAATCAGCGTGCAGTCTAGCTGTCGGTGGGCTTTGGTTTGCAAAACAATTCAAACCTTTTTTCAGTTGGAACATGTATTCTATTTGACAGTAATTAAAATGAAGAAAATGCATGCAAATTTAAGAGAATGGCCCGCATTTGCCTAAAAATTACATTTCTGTACAATTTGGGTCAAAAAGCGCGAGGGGCTGTTACGTTTGAAGTTTTTGGAATTCCGCTTTGAATCTTTGGGAAATATTCGACATATATAGTTCTATTCTTTAAATAAAAAAAAAGACACCGATTTTTCGATAATTGTACATGTATATCCCGCCTTAAATGAGTATTACAAGGAACATCACTTAAGAATGTTGAGTCCCCAATCGCAAACGATAATAAAATTCTGAAAATTTGGTACGTTTTTGTATGAAGTATTTCAGAGTTCGTGTAAAAATTTCACGACAATTAGGAAGCTCGTTATTGAACAATTAACATTCACATATTAAATGCTGTCTTATGGAAACTGATGTAACTTTGAAATAAGTTTTTTTTTTTGACCTCTCAATTTTGTAATATCTACAATATACTGAAAGCAACGGAAACAAAACGACGTTTATTGATAATTTTTTTTTCATTTCTTTTAAAAATTGTTCTTAACAAAATGTTAATTTTTTAATAACGAGCTTCCTAATCGTTGTGAAATTTTAACAAGACCTCTTAAATACTTCATACAAAAATATACCAAATTTTCAGAATTTTCTTATTATTTTTTATTTCAACCGCTAAGGAGGTTGAAGTAATGATGATAGAATTCTGAAAATTTGGTATGTTTTTACATGAAGTATTCAGGAGGTCGTGTAAAAATTTCATGACGATTAAGAAGCTATTTGTCGAACAATTAACATTAACATGTTCCATAGGGACTCAACATCCTTAAGTGTCCGCCTCTGCTTTTGTTAAAACTCATATATGTCATAAAGCATTGAGAACTATAAGACACGTATTTATTTTATCTGCGGAAAAACGATTTTACGGGGGGAGGTGGGGGGGCCTTAAAGAAAAGCGTGTCACCCCTTAATTTCGTTTTTTGCAATTATTTGGTAGTAGATTTTTCATCGCTTTACATTAGAAGAAATTTGGTTTTTGTGTCGTGGAGATAGGTGAACTGCTTGTGGGTGAAACTGCGAGACCAACCCTCGACACGCCATTCTTTTAGGGGTGGTTTTCCCCTTAAAACCACCCCTCGTTTTTTCGCAGATTATAAAAAATACGTGTCTAATAGTGTCCAATGCTTTATCGCATATATGAGTCACAACAAAATCGACGGCGGACACTTAAGGGGCCAGTCCACTTTGAAAATTTCAAATATTCAATTTGAAAATTTCACTTGAAGAAATCGACGATGATGAGCAATCAGAAGGGATTTTGTACGGTGCAGGAATTGCCGATTGAGTTTAGGTAAGAGTTTTTCATAGTATAAACTTCCAACGCGTTTTTCTCGAAACAACATTTTCAAAATCTAGCTCCATCGTATCTCTAAAACTTGTAAACCGATACTCTTGAAATTTGAACCACATATTGTAAACCTGATTCGCAACAAGACGACCCTCGATGGTTTTAGAATTTTTATTTTTATCCTTTTTTTTTGCAAAAAGCTGCGAAAAAAACGCGTTTTTTAATTACTTTTTTCGTTTTTCATCTGCCATTTTTTTATTTTTCGATAAAACTTTATGTCCGAGGGTCATTTTGTAGCTGGTGTCATACTGAATCTAAGGGACTTTGATTTTTTTGTTTCGGACAAGCCGTTACCGAGTTGTGATGGAGCTACCTAGCCCACCTATTTTTGAGGCGTTACGTTAAACTATAGTTTTTGTACTTAAAAATGGATAAAAATGAACTAAAAATGTTTTTTTAATGTATTTCAAGACTTTTTTTATGAAGCCCAATGACTTTTCTATAGATATGTTTCATAAAATCCTCAAAAAAAAAAATCGCGAAAATAGCCTTTTTTCGTGGCTCCAAAGTGGACTGGCCCCTTAACAGGTTACACCTAGTTCGCGGCCGGAAAAAAGAAGAGTTTTCGTGATTTTCTTTTGGGAAATGGGTGCTGGTTTTTAACTTTATTTTTCATAGTAAAGGGTATCATTTCGAGTATTTTCGACAATTTTTTTTGGGGAAATATTTATAAACGACGGAGATACAGTAAATTGCACAGGCCGTTGTGCAAAAACGTTCCTTCGCGGTGACCACTCCTGCACGGGAACAAATCATCCGAAATAAAAAAACCAAATGAATTTAGTTTTTTTACCGTATTATCTAGTCTTTAATCGAAGAATTCAATAAAGTAATGATTTTTGAAAAAATGGTCGCCGATCGAAAGTGATCGAAATTTCGGTAAAAAAAACTCTATTTTCCTTGATATGAAAAAAAGTATTTATTGAAAAAAACATCCTTCGATTGAGGACTGCCTTCTGATATACAAAAAAATTCGGTGAAATTTGGAGCAGATCGGTTCAGTTGTTTTTGAGATATTTTGGTTATCGATTCTGAAAAAGTAATTACGAGAAAAACGCGTTTAAAGGGCTATACCAGTGACACTTTTAAAAAATCTGAAGAGTATGTGGCTTCCGGATGGAGGCCGTGTTGAGAATCAACGTTGTGCCGACGTTTCGCAAACGTTACAGTCTGCATCATCAGGGCTGAGAGCTCCGATACTGAAGCTCCCGTGTCTCAGGCATTCCTTATATACTTGCAGTCATCGTTCCAGATCACTGCACCAGCCAATCAGATGTTTTAATTGATCGGCCGGTCAATTAAAAAACCGGGAGGACGGTGTGCCAAATGGGATTGACGTGATATCCACCATCTCTGTTTAGATTGTCCGGATGTTTTCGGATTTCCAAGCCTTCTCGGTGTTTCCTAGAAAAATAGCTGTTTGATGGGGCCAGACTTTGGGCTTTATCGAACTGAATGGCATGACCAGTTTCCATCCAATGCTCGGCCAGGGCTGATTGTCCAATGTGGCCATATTTGATACACCGTTGATGTTCTTTGATCCGTGTACTGATCTTCCTCCCAGTTTCTCCTATGTACACTTTACCGCATGAGCAGGGTATCTTGTACACTCCTGGTGCACTTAATGGTGGTCTTTGGTCTTTTGCACTCGGAACCACTTGTGCTAGCTTCTTCTGAGGTTTGAAGATGACTCGCACGTTATGTTTCCCAAGGACCCTGCCTATGCGATCGGTTATGCCCTGAAGGTATGGAAGGGAAGTTGTTGCTATTATTTGTCCTTCATTCTCCCCTTCAGGTTCTGTTACCGTTTTCGGATCGGCTATGTTTCTTCTTAGTTGTTTGATCGTTCTTTCGATGTTGCCTGGCTTGTAGCCATTATCTCCTAAAGCTTTGCGTAGGTGTTCTAGTTCATCCTCGAGAGAGTTCGGTTCGGAGATCGCTAGAGCTCTGTAGACCAGAGAGCTTATGACCGATTGTTTTTGGGAGGGGTGGTGATGGGACGTAGCGTGGAGATATCTATCCGTGTGCGTTGGTTTCCGGTAAACTTTGTGGCCCAAAGTGCCATCGTTTTTCCGTTGAACCAGTACATCCAGAAAAGGAATTTGATTGTCCTGTTCTATCTCCATGGTGAATTGTATATTGGGGTGCTGGGAGTTGAGGAAGGTTAAGAAATGATTGAGGTTTTCTTTGCCGTGACTCCAAATGACGAAGGTGTCATCGACATATCGGAACCAGGTTGAGGGTTTGAGAGGTGCTTCTTGCAGAATTCTGTTCTCGAAATTCTCCATAAAGATGTTGGCGATGATGGGGGAAATCGGGGAACCCATGGCTGCGCCTGAAGTTTGTTCATAAAACTGGGATTGGAATTGGAAATATGTAGAGTTTAGGCAATGTTCTATGAGGGCTAGTAAGTTAGGAGCAACTTTTTGGGATTTTCTGACTATTTCTAGGGTTTCATGGGTTGGGACGTTTGTGAACAACGATACAACATCGAAACTTACTAGAATGTCTTCTGGTTGTACCTTGATGGACTGGATCTTATTCACAAATTCCCGAGAGTTTTGGATATAGGAGTTGTTGAGGCCTACGAGTTCCTGCAAGGGTTTGCAGAGAAAACGTGCCAAATGATATGTAGGGCTGCCTATGTTGCTAACGATGGGCCTTAGTGGGATGTTGTTTTTGTGTATTTTTGGCAGACCGTAAAGCCTGGGTGGTAGGGATTCCTTGGGTGTAAGGATTTTGATAAGGTTCTCCGACAGGCCAGCCTTCTTTAGAAGTGTCGTTGTTTTCTTTTCTACGCTTGCTGTTGGGTCACGTGGTAGTTTCTTGTACGTGTTGGTGTCCTCGAGCAGGTTCATCATTTTCCTGCAGTAGTCCGTTTTGTCCATGATAACAGTAGCATTCCCTTTATCAGCTGGTAGTACTAAGATGTCCTTGTTTTTCTTCAAATTTTGAAGAGCAAGGTGTTCTTCCTTTGTGATGTTCTGCTGAGGGGGTTTTGCTTTGTGTAGAATATTGGTTATCCGTTGCCTGATATCGTTGCTAGTATCAGGTGGGAGACGGTAGATGGCAGTTTCCACCTGGCTGATGATTTCTCTGGTTGGAATGTCTGTCGGTGTGATGGCGAAATTGTGCCCTTTTGCGAGGACTGATGTTTCAGCTGCGGAGAGTGGGTGGTTGCTTAGGTTTTTTACTGTGTGGGTTAGGATGGGTTGTTTCGTCTGTGGGCATAGTTTCCTGAATTTCTCTATTTGATTCCTGGACCTCAGGTCTGCACAGTGGAGGGCTTGTTCGTGTGTGACCCGGTCAAGATCTTCCCACAGCTGTGGTTCCAAACAGTCAGATAGGCGTAGGTGAAGTTTAAGGAGTTTTTGGGAATTTTGGTCTAAAAGCTTTTTGGTGACAGATATTCTCTCCTTTACCAGTCTCAGCGAGGCCTGGTGGAGGATAGTCTTGGCTTGTTTTGATGGAAAGGGGTTTTTTAATTGAAAACATTTCGGTACCACTTGATGGTCGCGGCACCTTTTTAGGAATGTTAACGAGCACAGCTGGATGTGCAGAGTTTTCCTGAGTTTGGAAAAGGTGTTAACAGAACCCAAAATAGCCTCTCCGTGTAGGCGTTTTATTTTAGTTTTAAGGCTTTCACGGCTCTTTATGTAATTTGAAGAGTATGTGGCTTCCGGATGGAGGCCGTGTTGAGAATCAGCGTTGTGCCGACGTTTCGCAAACGTTACAGTCTGCATCATCAGGGCTGAGAGCTCCGATACTGAAGCTCCCGTGTCTCAGGCATTCCTTATATACTTGCAGTCATCGTTCCAGATCACTGCACCAGCCAATCAGATGTTTTAATTGATCGGCCGGTCAATTAAAAAATCGTTTTTTTCTTGCCTTTTTCAACAGTGCATACTTTCAAGAATATCCTGTAAAAATTTCAAGGCCATATCTCCAGTACTCCCTGAATGGCAACCTTCTAGAGAGCAAAGATTTTTCAAATTTGCTGACATTGTAACTCAAAGAGCAATTATCTGATTGATTTGAAATTTGAACTGAGTACTCTTGAATATATTTACTCTACAATGACGTAAGATATTTTTGATTGGATGAAAATTGACGATTTGGCATTGATAAAAACGACCATTTGATAGGCAAGAAAACAGACTTTTTTCACAACGACGCCATTTTGTTAGATTTTGATATTTTTCGAAAATCCTACGTTGTTGTACAGGAAATACCTTACAGTTTGGTGACATTTGTTCCTTTTTCGGTTTCACCTGCTCAATCGGCCGGAATCAAGTCAGCAGTAGAGGAACTTTTTTTTTGGCGCCTCCGAAGGAAGTGCATAAGTCGCTTGGATCTCAATATTTTTCTACGAAAAAATTATGTAATATAGGTCAAATATAGCCAAATATATTTTTAATTTTGCGAAACATTTAATTGAGCACTTTTCTTCCAAAAAATTCCCGAAAATCACCCAAGTTTTCTGCGTTCACACTGGTCCCTTAAAGTTTTACGGGAGGTACGTATGTTCGCCTGTTCCACCTGTAAACGCTCGTAACGCCTCCAATTTCCAACGGACCGACTTCAAATTTTCAGAGAATATTTTTGAAAGGTTATGTTATAAGAATCCGTCGAAAACGAAAAATCGATTTCTTCGCAAATTCCAACTAGGTGTGACACTTTAAGTGATGTTCCTTGTTTTCTATTTTTTTTCTCCAAATCGACCCGACACTTTTTTAGTTGCAATTTTTTTTGCAATGTTCTTCTCCACGTTAAGTCGAGTTCAGGCGGTGCTTCTGGGAGTACTATTGCTGCTTGTAAAAGTTTCTTTAAGTTAGGGCAGTACTCCCTTCAATATGCTTTTTTAAATTCCCAGCATTTATTTCATCATTTTTAAATGGATGTATGTTTTTTATGACCATCGCGTCGGCTTCTAGGCTGACATATCAGTTATTAAGATTTTAAAATAATTATTGGCGAATCCTCCCCATTCTTCATGTTCAATGCCAAAAATGCGTCAACTGGATGAACTCAGGGTAGATTCTTAAATCGGCGTTTTAGAAGGGCAATGATATTATCTGTTACTTACAAGGAACATCCTTCAGGTGACACCCTTCGATTTTGTTGAAATTTGGATACGTTATAAAGCACCGAAAAGTAAGCGATACGTATTTTTTTTTATCGGCGGAAAAAGGTTTTAAGGGGTGAAACCACCCCTCTAAAAAAGACATCTCTAGAGTGGTTCAACCCTTAATTTTTTTAATGCAATGTCACTATAGTGGATTTTTCATTACTTCGGACTAGAAGAATTTTCGTTTTTGTTTCATTGAAATCGGTAAACTCCTTGTGTGTGAAACTCCTATATTACCTCTAGATATACCTTTTTTCGAGGGGTGGTTGCGCTCCTTAAAACCGTTTTTCCGCCGATAACAAAAAATACGTATCGCTTACTTTTCGGTGCTTTATAACATATCCAAATTTCAACAAAATCGAAGGGCGTCACCTGAGGGATGTTCCTTGTTAGTAGTAAATGTTCATCTTCCAGTATTCTGCTCGTTGTGTATCATCCGGCGCATCTAATGTACTGCTTTTGCCCGCAGTTGATTATCAAATTTCAATATCTACAGGGCGTCCAATAGGAAGTTGCTAAAACTACATTTTGGCAACTTCCCTCTAGTCTCTTCCCTCCATGAATTCCCTTAGTCTCTTCCCTCCATGAATTCAATAGGGGTCCGTTTTTCTAAGCCGCATACCTGAGGCCCCGCAGTTTTATTCCTGCCGTGGTTGAAGCAAGTACGCGCGCGTCAAAATGAGTGAGCTCACCACGGAAGAAAAAGTATATCTTATTGAGTGCTTCTTCTCGAGGGGAAAAATTTATAGTAATGCGTATAGAGGGTTTCGTACTAAGTTTGGAACTCATAGAGTTGCCAGCGAAAATACGCTGAAAATGTAAGAATTTAATATTTATTCATATTCATCTATCACACAGCTTGTTTTTCAATTCAATAAAACTGCATTGAAGTCATTTTACGTTAATTTTTGTAGGATAATCGATAACTTCGTGAAGTATGGTACAATCCAGGACCGTAGACACGAGTTGCCAGGTCCATCTGTTACGGTGACTACACCAGAGAAGATCAACGATGTTGAGAATTATTTCAAACAAAATCCAAATGATTCGATTCGGAAAGCTGCTCAAGCATTAATAATAACCAAATCATCATTACACAACATTTTGAAATATTTTTTAAAGTTTCATCCGTATAAAATAAGCACTCATCAATTGTTAACTGAACATGCCATGACGAAACGCATCGAATATTGTAACACTAACGGGAATGTTTGAAGCCGAAGAACTTAATGAGAAATTTATTATTTATTCCGATGAAGCACATTTTTGGATGACTGGGTATGTAAACAAGCAAAATTACCGGTTTTGGGGAACGGAAAATCCCAACATATCGCTAGCGAAGTCCCTTCATCCACAGAAAGTAACGGCATGGGCAGCGATTTCAGTAAAAGGAATTTATTTGCAATTCTTGGAATCTACGGTAACAGGAGAGAGTTACAAACAGCTTTTGGAAACGAAATTCTTCCCTTATGCAAAAAAGAGGGGACTGGTTAAAAATGTTTACTTCATGCAAGATGGAGCGACGCCGCACCGGACTCATGAGGTGTTCGAAGCTATTCATCGCGTATATGGGACTCGAGTAGTCGGTCTGGGGTACCCTAAATTTCCTCAAGGCGGACTAGAATGACCTCCGTACTCACCGGACCTGAACCCTTGTGATTTTTTCTTGTGGGGTTACATTAAACATCATTGTTACGCTAAAAACCCCAGCACAGTAGAAGAACTGATCGCGGCCATCCAGGAAGTGGTTCGCAGCATTACGAACGATATGTTGGACACAGTTTTTCACAGTTTTCAAAAGAGAATTGATTTTTGTGCACGATCTAACGGTTCGCACTTCGAAAATATCTATCCTTAATCACTGTACTTTTTCGTTATTTTTATAAGATGTAATAAATGGACATAAAAAGTATTTGACTGGGTTTTATTTATGTGCGTTTAAGACTGCAGAGTTTCCTCTATTTAAAGCAATTTGGCTTTTCTGAGTCTGTGCACGTGTTTTAAAATGACAGTCGATTAGTTTCAGCAACTTCCTATTGGACACCCTGTATTTAATTCACGTACCGAAACAATTACTTTTTACACGAGTTACAAAATACGACGAAAAAAATAGTTTTATTCAGTTATTTCTTGATGCTTGGATGGGTGAAACAAATAAAATTAATCGATTGTTTGAATTTATTTATTTTGGATCGATGTTTATCTAGGGCCGAACAGGGATTTCTCGGAGGGGGGCTGCTAATCCGTATCTGGCTACGCCAATGTTGAAGAACATTTCAATTTTTTCGCAACGGAACTTGGTCCATTGATTCCAGAAAAGTCCGTGCTGTTTTTATATTCAGTTTTTCATCAACTGCATGGACAAGATTATTTTCCATACGCATTCAGACAGAACTTGCATTTCAATTTTCAGCTGCAAGCTACTTGATGCGAGGCTCAAAATAATGGATCTAAAAGTGAAAACGGGCACGTGCAGCCGTATCGTCGCAACGTTTTGTGTAATCTTAAGAGACATACTCATTCTGTGATTGATCTATTAATAATCCTCGAGAAACATTTTGTTTTTCAATACCATCGATTTTCATTATCTTCAGTATAAATATTTTCCCAGAAATGATATATCTCGTTCTGCATTTTGTTCAAACTTCGATGACTGCGATCGTGGAGAAGACAAGTGGCCTCCTCGACACGTGAGCCGTGCGAGATACATGCTTAGGGACCAGTCGAAGTTTTATTATGACAATAATTGATCGGAGACCGATGAGATTCCACCAGCCAGCGTTTCAAATAACCATGCAGCGTGTAGCTCCATGCTTCGCTTCCGCGACAGTTATTCACGTCGGGCATTCGCAGCGATAAGGATAAGTACTACTTTCCGAACGAGTCGACGAGACTCGTAAATAAAAATTACCTTCAACTTTGTCATAACCAGCGTGTCATTCTTTTTTTGTCTTTTACGATAGAGAGTTGCATTATGAAGAATGTCATAATGTTGCTAAACGCTCGATAAGGCGTTCTCAGCAATTAGTCCTTCGAATAGCAAGTTTTTTTCCCTCCAAATGCCGTCAGACAAACGCGTTCGTTTTTCGTTGTTTCAACTAGTCGGTGAAGCCAGTTGTATTGGCGCCATGTAAGTTTGAATGACTTCGTTATCTTCCATTTCGTATAATTCAGCTGAAAATTATCATCGTGACATTTTGCCATGTTTTCCGCACAAGTGTAATCGACATTTTGATTGTCTTTTGTGCGTGCCACGTCGAGTTTCGTTTTTCGGAAAAGACAACGGAATATCGTTGAGGAGACGTCGCAAATTTTTCACCGCGTGTCATCTCCTGTTCTCGCTTGGAAGCGAACTGAGATCCCTCGAGATTCCTCCAAAAAGCAAGTAGGCACTCGACGGACTTTTTTTTTGTCGTTATCCTTGCCGTTGTCCAACATAGAAGTAACAAACTTTTGATACAAAGTACGGTGAATATTCGGAAGTGGGGCTCCTGCTGGAACCAGGCCAATTTTCTTCAAGGGTTCGAAGAAATCCAAACAACCCCGAACAACGCTAAGCAACCTTGAACAATCCCAAACAGCCTTAAACAACCCCGAACGTCCTCAAACAACCCCAAATAACCTCAAAAAAAAAAGCCCCAACAAAAATTGGCCTGATCCTAGCAGGAGCCCCACTTCCGAATATTAACCCAAAATACTACGAGTATAAAATAACAGTAGTACACGGTTATGGGGATAACCATATACTGCCGCGATACCATATGCAATATGAGGATCGAGTGCAGCTACGTCATACTCAACGTAACTCGCTCAATATCTTCACGTATGATGCATGTACAGTCGTCGAAGAAAGAATAAACACCGCGCGTACACAAACACGGAGAAAAAAAGATTTATAACGCGAGTTTTCGGTGCATTTCGAAAATGCAATCACAAAATTGCACCAACTAATAAACAAACACACATTGTGCGTTTGTTACGGTACGTTAACGTTGCGTGTAAAAAAAAGTAATCGTGAGACCGCTTCGATGTTTATCAATTTTTTTGCTACGCTCGATGTGCAGTTTCGTGAAGAATGTTCAGCCCCTACAATAGAGTAGATGAAAAATAGGACGTTCGTATCCTCAGGCTGAACGAAGCTATTTGATCAGCGTACGATGTCTCCGTATACGGTTCTCGGTTTCCTTCTCGCCGTCAGCTTCGTCTCGATCGTCCGGAAAATCGACGCCGGCCTTTGTCACGATCGCACGGGTCTGGCCGAATCTCATTACCGATACGAAGACGGCAATTTTCGACGAGCCGGACGGTCTGCCGGAAAAAGGTAAAACACTGACGGAAAGCTGTAGTAAGATAGGTGAGTTAGTATGAAACGTATCGTGCAGATGCAGACACGAATCGCCCAGTGCCGATGATTCTCACCATTCGGCGGGTTGGCACTGGAACTATCAAAACATCGACGAATGGGGCCAACATTATCCCGACTGTAAAGGCGCGAAACAATCACCCGTTGATCTCAATTCCAAACTGATGACACGCCTCAAAGTGACGTCGCCATTTAGTTGGAACGGTTATCAAAACATACCGAGAAACATGACGATCGTCAACAACGGCCACACCGGTAATTAAGCGAAAATGCCGTATATACGAACCTGATGGGGTAAGGATTTTTGTAAAATCGCGGCAACCTAGCCGAATCCGATTGAACAAAAATGTATACCCAAACAAACATTCCTACCGGTGAACCGAAAGTTGACGAGTGACAGTTCAATGAATTTCACTCCCAACCTCCGAGTGTCGATGAATTTTATGCCGTTGACGTTTGCATCGTTGATATACAACGATTTTTTGATTTCTTCATTTTTATTATCATCGGAAATCCTTGGTTTTATTTCCATGTACTCAAAGTCCTGAATCTGTAACGAAGATACATCAAAACTGGACGAGTGATTTTCACACCCCCGTCGATCAAAAAGAAATATTATATTAGGTGTACAACTTAGTTCGGTCCGTTTGCAAAAGATGGCTCTAGGTGCTACAAATGGTTGACGGCAACAGCTGATTTTTGCTGTATCGTGAAGTATCAACATATCTTAAGAGGGAATGGTACCCCATCGCGGTCGGTATGGTAGAACCATTATAGATACCCAACAATCTCTGAAACGGCTCTTCAGATCCCGTCAAAACGTTGCGAAACGACGTCAAATAGATAGACGAACAGCAGTCTTGCCCTCAAATTTTCTGAATTTGAGACGTCGTATTGACGTCGTTTGGCAAAGTTTTGACGGGATCTGAAGAGCCGTTTCAGAGATTGTTGGGTATCTATAATTGTTCTACCATACCGACCGCGATGAGGTATCATTCCGTCTTAACCAAATATCGTTTACAGACCTTTGTGTTTTGCGCATCAAGTCTAATTTTTACTGCGGTGAAAATGTCGAATTTCGTCCCAAATAAGCACGATTTGCGGGAAGTGTTGATTTTCTGTTTCAATCGGAAGAAAAGTGCAGCCGAAGCCCACCGAATGCTTGAGGAATAATTAGCGGAGACGAAAAATGGATTCATTACGACAACCCGAAACGGAAAAAATCGTATGTACAGCCGGGTCAACCCGGAACATCAATGCCGAAGCCGAATATGCATGGTGCCAAGGTTATGCTCTGTATTTGGTGGGATCAGAAGGGTGTGATCCACTATGAGATACTAAAACTTGGTCAAACCATCACGGGAGACTTCTACATGCAAGAATTGATCCGTTTAAAGCGAGCTATAGCCGAAAAACGTCCAAAATATGGGACCAGGCACGAGTCCATAATCTTTCAACATGACAACGCTCGGCCTCACGTTGCTATTGTGGTTTGAAACTATTTGGAAAATAGCAGGTGGGGAATTCTGGCTCACCCACCTTATAGACCAGACCTTGCCCCTTCCGACTACCATTTGTTTCGATCGATGCAGAACGCTTTGACTGGAATATGCTTCACGTCACAACAGGGTATCAAAAATTGGTTCGATTCATTCTTGGCTTCAAAAGACAAACGCTTCTTCCGCAACGGAATTCACCAATTACCAGAATGATGGGGAAAAGTAGTGGCCAGCGATAAACGATATTTTGATTAATGTATTAATTCATTTTATCATTCAAATAAGTGCGTATTTTAAGCAAAAAAACAGACCGAATTAAGTTGTACACCCAGTACATCAGAAATAATGAATTTCCATTGTGTTACAACGGTTCAAACTCAAACTTATCGTTGAATTTTCAACGTCCGGGGTAGACACATTTTTCTTCGCGACGTCGATGTTACAGTTCAGCTGAGCGCAACCTGGGACAATGCGTATGTACCGTACTTGTCCGGTGGTACTCTCGTGGGTGACTACGCCTTTGCTCAGCTCCATTTTCACTGGGGCCCGAAGAATGATGTCGGTAGCGAGCACACGATCCACAATATCAGTCTTCCTCTAGAGATGCACATGGTACACTACAAAAGAGAATACGGGTCAGCGAGCGAAGCGTTGAAACACGACGACGGTTTGGCGGTTGTTGGGGTTTTCATGAAGGTGAAACGAAACGACGAACCAAAACCGGCTGCACTCATTTTTCTTCTTTTCTTCAAAATATCTCGTCTCCGTATTCCTTCGCAGCTTGGCAAAACGAAGAACCCCGGAATCTTCATTATGCAACGAAATAACGAAGCTGTAAGACGTCCGAAAGGACAGATATCGATAAGGCCTTTTCCATTGACGAAATTTCACATTAATTTCCCCGGTGAATACGTGTCTTATTTGGGCTCGCTGACGACGCCTCCCTGTAGCGAAATCGTAACCTGGATTCTTCCGCCCAATCCACGCTTCATAAGCCAAAACCAGGTCCATATTACAATCGTACTAGAGAAGAAGAGAATAACGATATTACTTCGAGAGCGATACATTATTATATTGATTTTCCTCCCGCTCAGCTCGATAATTTTAGGAGCATCAATCTTGCGAATGGAGACGATCGTAATTACCGTCCAACCCTGCCACTCAACGGTCGCATGCTCTACTTCGTCGATTATTAACAAACGAGACAAAATTTTGTACCGTTGCTTCGACGGACGAAAATTTATTGTCGCGTTTTACATCGTCTTTTAAAATGCGAGACCAGCTTCCTCGTAAGTCTTGAATATCTTCTCGATCGCGTAACAGTAAGCAGCCTTTCTCACGTCCAGACACAGATTGTACTTTTCAGCTGTCGCCATGATGCACTGTGGTGTCATGACGTTGCAACGAATGAATATACTTCGAACGTCAAATAAAGGGTTTCTTCAAATTGATAAACGAAAGAAAATTCCGCCTGACCGAAGCTGCTTTTTCCATGGAATGATCGAGGCTGCTATTGACGATGTCACGTTCCGTCGCTTCGCAAATTCGTTTCTCGAACTCCTCGGTCGGCCTTATCCTCATATCGTCGAATCGGATCCTCAGAGACTCTTCTACCGAATCTGCATTAATCGAACATAACGCAGCTTTTGCATCATTATTTTCTTCCACGACGTATATACGGGGAGTAAAAATATTGAACCATCGTTTTACGCAATAAATGGTAATTTGATTCTCTCTCGTATCTGAAGTGTAGCCTCCCGTAAGAAACGTGACTTATGTTCTTCACCCATTCGAAATAAGAGACCGTCACGCCACCGCCGCTCATGTAGAGGTCAGGAATTACGAGGATATTTCTCTTGAGAAAAATTGCGTCCGCGGCGGGGGTGCAAGGTCCGTTCGCTCCTTCGGCTATTATCTGTTGCGGGAATAACATTTACGAAGATTCTGATCGATGAAAGGCTTGATCAGTGATGCAACGGAAGTGTCACAACAGAAGTAGAAGCCGAAACAGGCGTTAAAAGTGAATTTTGGCGGAAGCGGAAATGTAAATTGAAATCAAATTACTATTGATTTCTAAAAATAGAATTACCAGAAATCAAATTACTGTTGAAAAAATTACAATTCTCAGTCGAAGATTGTATCTTCTTTATTGAATTAATATTCAAAATGGGTAAATATTCGGAAGCGGGGCACCTGCTAGCATCGGGCTAATTTTTGTTTGGTTTTGTTTGGGGTTGTTTGAACCCTTGAAGAAAAGTAGCGTACTTCTAGCAGGAGCCCCACTTCCGAATATTTACCTCAAAGTGTAATAACGACAAGTTGTCTCTGACAAAAAGTAATTTTTCCATTTTTTCACCCTGCAATGTATCGGTGCATGTATATCGGTATTTTCCGTATATGAGACCAGCTCCGGTGAATAATTGTTCACTGACTACGCTACTGGGAGTAGCTGACATATGCTACCGCACTATTGGCAAGGAACAATGGTGCCTGTGTTCATCTGATGTCCACCACATTAGGGGTTCCGCTGCGGAGGTGGTGCTTTATTTTTTTGTACTCTAGTAGGGTAGGCTGGGGTCGATAGAAACATTGATCAAATGAAACAAGTCGAATAACTCGAAGACGGGTATTGACAGCGGCGGGGCCCCGAGGAGGGTAGGGACTGCTTTGGGTATCGAAACCTGTCGCTCAGTGCGCGTCAGATATTTTTATGTCGCTGCATCGCTTTTTCGGCACAAAAAGTACGTTTTTTTGCCTATTAGTATATTGCGTATTGCTCCAAAACTATTGTTCCTTCTTCAGCGTTCTTTACAATCATCATTACTATGAATATCCGAGTTGAGTTTATTGTGGCCAGTACCTACCTACCGTGGGGCCCGTTGAAACAAACGGTTCGGGGTCAATTGAAACGCGTTTCTATTGACCCCGAACAAAGATTTCATATATGCAAGCAAGTTTTCCAAATCGTGTTTTATTTTTTAGATGCCAAGAAATCGTCCGAGAAGTAAAATAATATTGAAGAATCTTAATATACCTTCAGTGATACTAAAACTGCAATGAAAAGCAATAAAACGGATTATTATGATGAAAAATATATTTTATTCGCAACAAACATACTTTATCACTTCATGCACATCATTAACAGCACCCGAGTTTAGTAGAAACATTAGTTCGATGAGCTGAAAACACCCATTTTAACTAACCCCAAGCACTGTTTCGATTGACTCCGACACACGTTGAAATGAAACGGGTTCCGAGGGTTTCTGAATGGCTTTTACCTAAGTTAAGGGCTATAAGAAGAAAAATCAATAATGCTTTTATATAGCCCGATAATTTAGCCATAATTTAAAACCCATTACCAAACAGATAGGGTATACAATAAAGTCACAGTAACCGATTTGCTGAAAAACGTTCCAATAGATTCCAGCCTAGCCTATAGACTCCGGCCTACCCTAGGTTTGATTGCAACACCAAAAGGGACTCCCGTTATCGTTACGTTCATATTCAACATAGATTCCAACGTTTGTAACGAATTTCGTAATTGAGGTACGTATTCTATGATTGGCACAACTCGTTAAACGCTGATCTTGTTTCTCAATTTGAATTCGGCACCTTTCGGCTAAACGGCATGCAATCGTCTTGGGTTGCGTTTGTATCTCTGGTTCTGATCGTCATCAAATTAAGTATTTCGGACTCAACTTCCAACGATGGCATTGATCGTTTTTCATTTATATCGCTGATCTAAATACGCATGTCGTCAATCTCGCTATTTCTAGGATGTTTCGACAAACTTCCGATATAAAAATGCGGAACCATCCGCTGCAGAAGCGAATGTGCAAAAGTGTGCGAAACTTCCACAGTTGCGGAAGCAAAAGCAGGTCTGTTGCATCATTAATATTGATTAGGCTCGGAAAAGCAATGTTTGTGTCGTTTGGTTTAATGATGAAAAACGTCACATTTCGGAAATTCAACAAAGCTCTACCTTTGCCTTTATATTCTCCGCATTTTCCATTCTGACAGTCTTCTCGGCCGCGGCTGGTACGAATATGTCGCACTTTTCGTACATAAGATTGGGTCCCTTGTACTCCTCTGCGCCCTGAAAGCCTTTCACGGTCCCCAACTCATTGATGTGGTTCACGAGAGCCTTGAACGAGACAGAAGTTCGATGAAGCGCAGGGAAGAAATGTGATATTCGAATTGAAAAAAAAACAACGATATTCTCCGAAACGATGTCATATCGCACATACACAAAAAAAACTGTCGGAGAACAAAAATTCGGTTTTGAGATAAGTATGCCATAAAACTTACAAAAGGTGTAAAGTTTGATAAATTTCACAATAAATAAAATCATTGCAGGCCCATTTATTAGAACGTTGAATAAGTTCTGGCTGTTGTCCAACAGATGGCGTCACCAGAACTGCGTGTTCCTGCTAGTTCTACCATCTCACCGCTACGCGGCTACATCGTTCCAGCGTTTCTCACAAGCGGTCGCAGGGACATGCGTTCCAATATATACAACCGTCTTTCCCCTAGATCCTAGCACCCAGCGCGTCTAGGGCAGGGTGCAGTGACACAATCCTACTGATGACTATGTCACTGTACCCCAGACGAAACGCATAATTCTTTTCCTGCCACCTCCTATCTTACCGACCTTACAGAACCCGGACAAGCCACGAACAACTACGGGAGTGGAGAAGCCACCAACCCAATCTCTACACGTGCGTGTAGTTTAGGGGAAGGGTAGGGGTTTCAGCGTGAAAAAAAAAACACTTTTGCGAATTTTTTTCATCTATATGGATAGAGTAAATTTATTGAAACCTTTTCTACATTGTTGAGTGTCATTTCAAGAATATTCCGTGAAATTTGTACGCGAAAATATCCACAAACAAGCCGGTGACAAAGCTTTTCCAAGCACGCCTTTGGAAAAAACACGATTTGCGGTGTTCACTGTATCTCAGCAAGAAATTATCTGAAATCAAGTACCATTAAAATTTAGTCAAAGTATCATCAAATCCTCCCCCCAACGGTCTTTGATATTTTTTTTCTTCATTTCTACATTTTTCGTGGTCAGGTAAAGTGACAAGTGCTATTTTTAACGAAAAATTCCGCCATTTTTGGGGTGGAAAACCCCCTCGATGAAAAAAAAAATCTCAAACTAACCGTTGGGGGGAGGTATTTTATATGTAGAAAGTGTGTACCAAGTTTGAAATAAATCGGTCATGTAGTTTCCAAATGGCAGTGAACACGGACTTTGAAAAAGTGGTTTCGAGAAAAACGCGTTTGAAGTGTTACCTACAGTTTGAAACGCGAGCTACAGTGTTAGAGGAGCGGGACTAAATAGTCAATAACTTCGAGAGTTTTGCTCTGATTGACGTGCAATTTTGGGATTATATTCTTGAAATGTCTTTTCTTATAGTTTAACTATAAGAAAAGACAAAAAAAAATCGATTTTTCAAAGGTACGAACCCCTACCCTCCCCTTAAGATGGTAACGCATCTAGAACGAAGTACTGTAAGCAAATTCAGTGCATGTCATTTCGACGAAGTGTAAACAATCTTTTTTAGGAAGAAAGCATTAGGAATGATTTTTAAAAAGAAGCCATTACTTTTCACGAAAAAAAACAACGAGAACTTATTCCACATCCCAACAGATAAATATTAACGTCACGGTGGTCTTACGAATGTGAAAAAATAAAAGTGCGTTTTTCACAACACGGCATTTTTAGTGTTATGGCTGATTTTTTTAGTGGATGAGCGATACGTCGTCGAGAATGTTTCCGGTACCTCGGGATCAATGCCTTTCTCGTTGTGGATCGAGGTATCGCGTTCAATCACACCTATGCATTTGGCGCCCGCTCTCGTGAAGTAGAGACAAGCAAAGCGGCCCACGTTGCCGAAACCCTACAATTGAAATTCGGCCCAAAGCTCCCGCCTTGCGTTACACGAAAAGCGAAAACTCGGTCGAGTGTGAGTCGGGCTTCGCTCTATTAGAACTCCGTACATATGACCAATTAACGTTTTTTTAACTAGATATTTAATTGGGTAATGTTTTTCGTCTGTCTTAGGTTTTAGGTAGTCCTGAACTGAAACCGTATGGGCCGATGATAGGTAAGGAAGCTTTGTGCACTGCTGTAAGCTAATAATGAAAATATATAAAATTATTGTTATTTAAATATTTACAGTACCAAATGACTTCTTTTTGGAGTCCGGTACCAATACCGGAAGATCAAATTAAACTTGATATTACGTGAAAATTAGGTCAATAAGCGTATTTTTTTCTGAGAGCATTGGATTACTACAAGTGTTAAGTACGTAAATCTGATTATTTTTAAGAACCTGACGGATTCTCACTATTGTATACACTTTTGTAGCGACCGGAAACTGGGTTTTTGTATTTCGTCTCGTGATTCCTTCACAAAAGTACGCAATTTTTTTTTCCCTGTAATAAGGTCGATAACCGACCTTGAAATTTTACAGAGACGATTATTAATATATTTAGTGAAGCTCAAAAAAAAAAAAAATGATGTAAATCCTATGAACTGAAGTCTTGCGATAGGACTACCTTAATTTGCAATCTCGTTTCTTCCGTGACGTCAATCTCTCGGTCTTGGCTGGCACCGAGTCCAAACATAAGTCATTCGGTATCGTAAATATCTAAATAACGATAATTTTATGTATTTTCAGTATAAATTTCTTGTATTATGTGTATAATACAATAAATTTATAACAGATAATACAATGTATTTCTTTTTATTAAATTTTTTACACATTTATTAAATTTGTTACACATAATACAATTTATTGTATTGTGTGTAGAATAAATTATTATATATACCGCATTGTGAATCGGCGTTTTTGGTATTTGTTGTTTAAATACAGTATATGGTACATAATATAGAGAAATTCCAAATTCCTAACTAGTTTAGTTGTTGAGATAGACCCCGTAACAAAAATGGTCTAAAACTGACAACTTTGAGGGCCCCCATTTCTCGACTTTTGAAGATAAAAAAGAACAAATATGTTTGTACTCTACTCAATGAGCTTTATAGGGCTCCATTTTCCCCTTCGAGTACGGAACCGTAAGAAATGAAACAAACAATTACGGACACAATTACCTGGACGATGAAAGTCTTATCTTTGAATCCGGTCGATAGTCCAATGCGTGACATCCATTTCTCGTCCGATAGAAAGTTGTCGACCGCGTGATAAATTCCACGACCAGTTGCCTCGGTTCTACCCTGAACTCCGCCTTGATTAATCGGCTTCCCCGTGACCACCGCATGCGCATTTATGTCGCTCATCCCTAGGTGTAAATGACGACACGATTACCATCCAACAATTTTGCCCATGCCGTTCGGGGAAATCATTCGAATGAGGGCTGCCGATGGATAGCAATTGGACCTGCCGGCAGTGATTACGTTGAAGTTTCCATCGTTGGAATGCAACGATAATGATTTTCTTTTAATTCGCCAAATTCTCGGTGGCAGATTTCAGCTACGCAAAAATCACGCAAGAATTTTTGAGGGCTATTATTTAGCGATATACGAAAAATTTGCAAAATATGAATTCGGGTAATAATGAAAATAAGAAATTGAAAAGAATTTTCGTTCCATTCCATAGATGCAAATTTCAACCCCTTCGGACAGTGTGCACTCGTGGTGATCGCTCAAGCAGCGCTGACCTGGGCCAATACCATAAAATGGGGTTACTTCGAACAGGTTTTGGCAGTTTTTTGTAGGTAACTTTTTTAACATCCCAAATTCCAACTTTTTTTGCTCCAACAGAACAATTTGTCCTTTGGCTGTCAAATGTATAAGAACGTCGAGCGTCACCAACCCCCAATTTGAAGTTAAAAAAAAAGTGTCAAAGTAACCTCGAGTGTGAAGTTTCTTTGACAAGGCACTGAAATGCTACTTTTGTCAAAGATTAAGGGTTACTTTCTGACATCATTTTGATTGAAAAATTTAATATTTTATGCATTATACATGGAATTAAATGAAAAACAACGTATTTTTTACTATGAAATTGTTATCTTCATTAAGGCAACATTAGACATAAAAATATCAAGTACCTAGGGTACTATTATAGGCTACTAAGGGGAAATACCACTGTAGAATCTGCATAAAATTGATTTTTTTAAATTGGCTCAAGAGATGCTTGGAACGATGTAGAATAAGAGAAAAAAGTTTGCTACTTGTAAAACAAAGGTCCGCAGGCCCGTGTGGGTCTTTGGTGACATTAGATGGCCCGTAAGGTAAATGTCCCAATTATTGAACAGCTAAGGATCTGGGGGATGGAATTCGGTGAGAAAAAAATATAAAATCAAGAAAAAACCATCGATTTCATGTTCAAATGTTATTTTGATTTATTTTTAATTATTTTTAGATGATTTCAAATGAAAAAAAAGAATAACAATATGAAGCATGCAAATGTCCCAATTATTGAACACTGGAAGTGCCTATCTATGTCCCTAATATTGAACAGGCATGTCCCAGTTATTCAACGCTCTCGAGAATTCTCTTTCCCTCTTAAAATTTTGTCCCTGAAATATCGAAGAGCAAAAAATATTGAACATTACATTCGTATTTTTAGGTTACATTTAGGTTGTATTCTCTTTTTACTTTTCTTTTTATGTTCATTGCACGAAAATACAAATAAAAAATATATTTGACGATCTTAGAGTTATTATTAAAAGAATAAAGGTAAGTTTATTCAGGAACTTACAGTTTTTGTTTGAATAAATCCGATTCACACGATCTGTCACACGTTAACTGTCTCGATGTTTTGATGGGTTTAATGACCCCATCTTGGACAATTCGAGTGTTCAATAATTGGGACACACTGCATTTTCTAAGTCCCAATGATTGAACACCGTATTTTTTAACAAATAATTAATTAAAAACATTTTTTTTTAATTGTTATTTGTTAGAAATTTTCTGAGGAACCTGAAACACCTTTACTTTTTGAGATGCGACAGTTTTTGAATTTTTTATGCCCTTACGCATGAAGCAGCGCGTCGTAGCAAAAACGACAAACAGTTACCACGAGACGTCAAATCGGGTCACCGTTGCTGATTAAATAATGTTTTTCTCCATTAATTAAAGCTTTCTTTGCACAAGTAAGGTAACATTTCGATAGCTAAAAGTGCCATATATGTAATGAAATTTTTATAAATAAGTAAATGCATGCAGGTGAATGAGAAATAATAAAAATACAAGATAGTGTTCAATAATTGGGACATTTACCTTATATCTAATCTATCGAATTTCAGTTTTCCAACGGGTTTCGTTGGATAAGTGAGCAGAAAAACCACGATCACCGCACGTCCGCTTGACCGTCTTCATAAGACGACGTGCTTCGGTAACTCAAAGTGCTCGACTTTGCAGTTTTATTGCGAAAAAACTAAACGGCCAAGATAGCTCAAATTTTGGCAATAGGGGCAAAAAGTATCCGTCAAAATCATATAAAAATTTAAAATCCGAAAGTTGGATTCGCGGTAATGATCGTATCTCCTTAAGCCGTATTTTGGCCCTCTGTTAAAGTAACCCTTAAAAGCTGTCAAAGTTACCCTCAACGTCAATTGAACGCCGTTTTACGGTACTTGGAGGAGTACAAGTTTCCACAGAACTTTGTCGAGCCCAAGGATTTTCGTACCCAATGTTTTCGAATAAGTATCAGCCATCCAGGACATTTCACGGGCGCCGGTATTAACGTCCGGGGCTGGAACGTGTATAGCAGGACCAATCATATTTTTCTTCACCATCTCCAAAGTAAAGCGTCGCGTGATCTTTTGCAATTCGTGAGACGAATATTTTCGCGGTTCTATGGTGATGCCGCCTTTTCCACCTCCGAATGGCACGTTGCAGCAGGCACACTTGAAGGTCATCAACGAAGCGAGAGCTCGTACCTCGTCTCTCGTTACGTCCGGACTAAATCGTACGCCTCCTTTGCACGGCAACCTGAGGGAGGAAATAATGTTGGAGATTAAATACATTTTTAATAATTCGTCATTGCGAAAAATACCTTCGTCTTTTAATTTCAAGTGATCAAGACTTTCGTGTAGACTCGAATGAATAAGCAGCGAACGGTTCAACGTGCTATTGAATTCTTACAGTACACCTAGGATCCCTCTAGACGGTCTTTTTTCTCTCTAACAAGGAACATCACTTTGGTGCCTGCCTTCGGTTTTGTTTCTCGGGGTCTCTCACTTTATACGCTATAAAAGGCGATTTTCATGAATTTTTTTGATAGGTTTATATTATACAGGGTGCATCTTAACTACTAGTTTTCCGTTCGTGAGCATATGAGGGATACTCCGTCAATTCAGCCACTTTTTTTCGACCATCTCAGATCTGCTCCATAATTGGTTATATCAAAGTACTACTAAAAGGCAATCTATGTGAATTTTTTCAGACTTTTTAATTCAACATTTTAGAAAATGCCGTTTTTTCCAAATGAATATATCTCGGAAACAAGAAGTAACTGAAAAAAATGCCTGTACATAAAAGTTGTAGTTTTGTCTTAGCTTTCGAGCGGAAGACTTGAAATAATTTTTACGTTCCGGTAACGCTGATTTTTTTTTACAAAAAAAGGGGGAAATTATTTTTTTATTTCAAAACCGCCACTTTGCTTGGCTGAAAAAATTACAGAGCCTTCCAGTACGTCTGACGATATCGCAAAAAAAACGAGGGGCACGGATCGAGGTTCTAGGGTAAACAAAAATGAAACCACACAAATTAATTTTTTTATACCGGAACCTCGCTCCGCGCCACTCTGGCGATTTTTTTGTGATATCGCCAGACATACTGGAAGACTCTGTAATTTTTTCAGCCAAAAAAATGGCCGTTTTTGAATAAAAAAATAATTTCCCCCTTTTTTGGTAAAAAATCGGCGTTACCGGAACGTAAAAATTATTTCGAGTCGTCCGCTCGAAAGCTAACACAAAACTACAACTTTTATGTACAGACATTTTTTTCAATTACTTCTAGTTTCCGAGATTTATTAATTTGGAAAAAAACGGCATTTTTTAAAATGTTGAATTAAAAAATCTGAAAAAATTCACATAGAATGCCTTTTTAGTAGTACTTACATATAACCAATTATGGGGCAGATCTGTGATGGTCGAAAAAAGTGGCTGCATTGACGGAGAATCCCTCATATAGAGTGTCTCTTTCCAAGCAAAACGCTTTTTTTTTAAACGTCGTGCGGCAATAATTATATTCACGAGTAAAGTTCGACGGTGAGCAAACAATCGCACAGTAGTTTCGGCGTCCAAGCGAGCGCGGGCGCGGGTTCGAATTCACATTCGCGCAAATGGATACAAATCCATTGATTTAAAAAAAAATTAAAATTGGAGTTGAAACTTAAACCTTTCAATTTCGAATGCTGAAATTTGAATTCCGAACCTTATCCGGTTACCTAAATAAAGTATTAAATAATAAAGCAAAAGTGTTAGACAATATTGCCCATTGTTTACTTGATATATCTAAAGATCTAGAGATCCTTGGAGTAAACAATGGATAACATTGTTTACATTTTTTTTATTTACTATTGAATACCTTATTTGAACGAACGGATATGGAAAAATCAAAATTCAAAATTGAAAGTTCAAATCCATTTGCCCGAATGTGGATGCGAACTCGCGCCCGTGCTCGATTGGACGCCGAAACTACTGTGCTATTTTTTACTCACCGTTGGACTTTACTCGTGAATATCTCGGCCAATTTTTGTCGCAGGACATTGAAAAAAAAAACCGTTTTGCTTGCAAAGAGGCACCCTATATGCTCACGAACGGAAAACTAGTAGTTAAGATACACCCTGTAGATATCCATATAAAAGTTCTTACACTTAATAAATGCGAATATCAATCGGAAACTTTTTACATACATTAGACTTGGGACCCCAATTTGCACAAAATTTTTTCGATAATGATTAAAATAAAGAAATGCAAAATTGAAGAAAAAAAAATCGTGTTCCGAAATCGCAAACTTTAACGTTAACACCTTTTTCACACCTTCAGTTTCTCTCGAACCCTCGTTGACCACACAACTTATCATGTAGGGAAAATATAATGTAAATTTCGAGTTTTTGCTCATCTTGGAAGGATAAACAAAGTTAAAAAAAAAATTAAAAAAAAACTAGCTCAATAGACATGAAAAATCGCCGATAAACGATAAGATCTCTATTGATTGAGTATTCTCTCACCCACCATTATTTACATCCATAAATAATGGTCTTCGAAACATCCTTCCTCATATCAGCACAAATTTGAAATATCAACTACATCGAGAAAAATAAAATTTCTGAAGAGGACCCGAACCAGAGGGCCGAAACGTAAACATCTTCTAATTCCACTGTTGACTTTGGAATAACCTTCACTGGCCGGATCGAAGCCGAATCCTCAAAGACTATCTTAACACCTCTTAGCCATATTCCCTGAAAATGTCATTGAAATGTTCCTAAAATTGTATGAGCTACAGCTTCTAACAGTCGGCCGGGCGAGCGATGGCAGCCTCAAACCTTAAACTCGTTTTTCTCGAAACACTTTCTAGTCGGTGGACGCGATATCCCGAGAACCACTCGACGAATTGTTTCCAAATTTATAGGAGATACGATAAGAAACATTTAAAGGTCGTTGACGATCTCACTTTTCAAAAATCGACCTCAATTTTTGAATAATCGTGTAAAAGTGATGACTTTTTCATGGATTTGGTATTCTCGACTTTTAATTCGTCGCCAGGTCGTTTGCAAAAAAATCAAGCGTCGCGATGAAAATTCGGTGTTTTGTTTTAAAAGCCCACAGCATGGATATACCTGCACCTAGCCACCAGTGAAGCTGGAGAAGTGCGGATATATATCGATCGGCCGTGGCGAGCGTGCGGGCTAAAAAATAAACTTTGAAATTCGATTTCTCGTGAACTATTGGAATGCGCCAAAAATCCCTTTGGGAGATGTCATTATATATTAAATGGAACATCTGTGCAAAATTTCAGCCGAATCGGGTGTAACAGCTTTTCGGAAGTTTATCCATGATCCTGGACATACTGAATCGTTTTGAGTGTGAATGTCCAAAAACTTGATGTCACGTTATACTTTTTTTGCAAGATTTGACAAATTTTCCTATTCAAATAAATCAGGTTGTTTGACCTGGTCGTTCATTCATCTGAAACCCAAGAGATTCGGGAAAGTTCGGAATTCAAAAGAAAAAACAAGAAAAATAAAATAGCCTAAGAAAAGTATAAAATAGTATATTAAACAAAAATTATTCCTTTGCTCTCTTCGATCTGCTCAACTTTTTGCCGTGCACAAAGTTACTATGGTTTTATTTTCATGTTGTACGGAGACCATGCATTATTTAAGGGGGAAGATACCGTTCGGCGAGGAAACAACTTGCCGATTTTCACAATTTTTTTTTAAAGAAACGCTTTTTAAAGGAATATTTAAAAAATGTCTTTATTAATCTTTAAAGTATGGCGCGGCCTTCTAATTTGCTGCATTTTCAAAACTGGCGTGACGTGTATAGCTAAAAAACTGATCGACCAGTTCTGATGAATTTTCGTATAAATCGTTCTAGCCTTATTGTCGAAAAAATGACCGTAAATGTTCGTGAGATAAAAAAGTATTTTTTAATTGCAAAATGTCGCCATTTGTTTCGGAAAAGTCAATCTTATGTTTCAAAGCGTACCATTTCATTGATTTCCAACATTTCTCACTTTTTTCTCACAAATTCTGCGTATGTGTGATAACGAAAGGAAAATCTTCGTTGGTTTCTTTCAGATTAATCCCGCAGACGCTACATCCGCCGCAACCTGTTTAGAAGACCGGGCCATACCTTCACCATTGTAGAAGAATAATTATAAAAAAATACCTTGAGTCTCAAAAATGGCTTCAATTCATAGGATTTTTATATATTTTTTTTAACTTCACTAAATATATTAATAATCGTCCCTGCAAAAATGTAGGGTCGGTTATCGACCTTATTACAGGGAAAAAAAAATTGCGTACCTTTGTGAAGGAATCACGAGACGAAATACAAAAACCCAATTTCCGGTCGCTACAAAAGTGTATACAATGGCGAGAATCCGTCAGATTCTTAAAAATAATCAGATTTACATGCTTGAAACTTGTAGTAATCCAATGCTCTCAGAAAAAAATACGCTTATTGACCTAATTTTCATGTAATATCAAGTTTAATTTGAACTTCCGGTATTGGATTTATTACCACTTGCTACGATAAAGGACGTGACAGCAAGGCAACAGCTGACTGTAGTCGTAACCTCATTTCACTCATTCGAATTTCCACACATATTTTGTTTTTAACCGACATATTTCGCCGACACAAATTTTCCACGCTTTTTTACCAGTCGTGGCCCGAATACAAGGCTTTACTTTTCCCGCGCCTGATATTGTTTCGACAGATCGACGTTGAAAAGCATGGCGGTTAAACTCGCCTGAATGAGTAAAAAGAGACGGAGATAGAACCAATGTTGCCAAATATCAAACCTGGAAATACTACGCGAGTCGTTGAAATAGCTATTTTTTCATTTTTCTAATTAAATGTAAACATTCATTAAGGGGGGATTGTCTTTTTTTTTCGCAAAATTTACTGCTTTTTGCGAATTTTTTTGTGAAGAAAGTATACAACGGAAAACTTGTGAAACTTGGCATATAGTTTTATTGATCTGTTTACTACATACAAAAAAATTTTTAAACAATTTCATCAAAAAATCCGCCTCCCGCCCCCGTCGACACGCGATGGTCCTTTTTTGATGGTGTGCATGATTTCTCAAAAACTATTCAACCGATTGCCTTCAAATTTGGACAGAATGCTCAGCTGACATCCTTTTATCGTTTGATGAAGCAGAAAAGCAATACGTTTAATAGTTTTTTATTTATAACAAAAAATCGATCAATTTTTTTCGAAAAATCGATACTTCAGGTTCAAAACGTCACCAAATCGTCAATTTTTTTTTCCCTTCATCGAACGATAGCTATATGTGTCTAAAGTAAAATGCTTTTTGGGTTTTTGATGCAGGATGAACGTGAATGCTGTAATCGTGCACACCATCAAAAAAGGACCATCGCGCGTCGAGGGGGGTGGGAGGCGGATTTTTTTATGAAATTGTTTAAAAAATTTTTTGTATGTAGTAAACAGATCAATAAAACTATATGCCAAGTTTCACAAGTTTTCCGTTGTATACTTTCTTCACAAAAAAATTCCCAAAAAGCGGTAAATTTTGCGAAAAAAAAGACAATCCCCCCTTAAAGAGTTTACACATGGAACATTTTAGTTATTACAAATGATTTTTTTTGCAGAAGTTAAAAATATAAATTGTACAGGTCTCAAGTGCGAAGCGATAGACTACCTTAAAAAGAATCACGAGAATCGTCAATTTTTTCCTCGCCTAAAGGTATCTCTCCCCTTAACTCAAATCACATTTCTTCTATAATGCTCTACTTGTGTGCGAAAGTTTGTTCAGATACCACAAGTTTCGAGAAAGTTACACCGTGGAAATGTTTTATCGAACATTCAGAGTCCCTTGAAACACAAACTCGTCCACCGATTTTCCAAAATTTCCTTCGAACATACCACATTGCTCTATCCCTGTACAAAAAAGTTTTCCAGATGGCTCTCTATTTTTCTAAATATAATTTTGTCTCGAAGCATCCTGAACTATTGAAATCTCGAAACGAAAGAAAAAAAATCACGAAAAGAAAGTTTCCTCTGAGAGAGCGAAATATAAATATAGATGATTCACCTGTGAGTATTGTGATGAGCCAGAAAGCCATGAACCATCTCGTAATCTCCGTTGTCACGGCGAATGGGAAACGCAACGTCCATGGTGTTTTGGCAAACCGACATAACCGCTATGATACCCTTGACCCTTCGCATTCTCGACTCCTCCGTCATATTACGATATTTTTCCATGTGCTTGACGAAGGTTTCTTCGCTCGTCGCGACCGCACGATGATAATGATACTCTACCATCTCGAAGAAATTTGGGTTTTCCGCATTCTCGATGTCCTTCAGGTGATCCGGCATGTCATGAATACCCCGTCGCGTACCCGTAATAATCCGCTCGTTTTTACGGCCAACTTTGCGAAACAGATTCCCCAAGCTTTGTACAATTCGTTGAAACTTTGCCATCCTACAATCTCGGGCGGAATATTCGACCAGTTCTTCGATTAATTAACAAAACGTTCGAGGACCAGAGGAACGTCGTGACTTTCGCTTATTTCGTTTTGGATAGCGTTAGGTTATGCGAACGTACAAGAGAACATTTCATTTTTTTTTCTCTTTAATCCCCGCAATTTTGTGACTCTCTTGACATTCGAAGTGTAGTTCTGCAGCTGCGCTGTCGACAATTTACTGCGACCGTGATTATAATACATCGCTCTCGTAGCGTATTGTAGAAACGTGGTTTTTTTCTTCGTTCTAGTTCATTGGTTGCTTATTAGTTATTATACGAAGTAGAATATGATGACGTTCTTGGTAAGAGCGTCTTAATGTAACGATTATCACGATAAGAGACATATGGTGCCGCGAGCTGAAAGTTATCGATTAAAATGTACAGTTTTCCATATCGTCATCGTTCTCTCCGTCGCTACGATTTCGCGCAGTCGACTTTTCATCGCGAACGTAATATCGACGTACATTTTATTTGCGGATAAAAATTGAAATATCAAAAGTTCCCTTCGTTTACTTAGTTTTCAATACGATGTCGAATAATCTCAAAAGTCAACGTTCGCTCGGTAGCGAAGATCAAGTACTCGAGTATAATACGATTATGCGTTCAGCTACTTTGAAGCAAGCGCTCGATCGACGACGTGCTATTAACGTCCTTCGGATCGATCGCACATGGTAGATTCTTTCGCGCCAGACGAGGGCGATAATGATAATGATAGTAATAATAACAATAGCACGATCGATCGGTCTCACGTGTGCGCGCCTTTGACAGACGCGCGGACTACTGAAATACTGGCTCAACAAACATTCGCACACTCACACGCACACACTTCGGCCTCATTAGCGGGGATTTTGTTTTTTCATTCTCGGTGTATAGTTTGCTTTCGCGTTTTACAGTTTCATGATTTGTTTCTTTTCTATATTTTCGTCGGCTTTCCTCTGTTGTTTTTTTTTTTTTTCGTTTTTAAAAGGCCAGACCCGCCTCGGAATAAGTTGTGAAGATCTTCTCGATGGAGTTTGCGTATGCGGCAGTTCTCAGATCCAGCCCGAGGTTGAATTTCATGGCAGTCTTCATAATGGCCTACAACAACACGGAAAATTAGCATAGGCCGTGGTTTCGACTTTCGACCGAGATTTTATGGCGAAAGACAGTTTTCCTCGCACACGACTGATGGTTAAGGCGGGATATACATTTACAATGATCAAAAAATCGATTTCTTTTTTTTTCTTCTTGAACGATAGAACTAGGTATGTAGAATGTTTTACCAAAGTTTCAAAGCGAAATTCGAAAAACTCCAAACGTTGCAGCCCGTCAACGCTCTGCCTCGCCACTCGGAGCGGCCGTAAACTTCAAACGCGTTTTTCTCAAAATTGCATTTTCGAAATCGGCGTTTATCACTCAAAAATTATTAAGCCGATTCAGTTGAAACTCGGTAGAAATATTGATACTACTGCTACCTTCTACTTGACGAAAATTGTTGCCGAAAAATTTCCAAAAAAAAAACGACTTTTTAATCCAAATTTGACAGAAATGTTGCGTGGTATGGTATTTTTTGCAAATGCGTGCCACTTTCTTAAATTTGCATTTTCTTCGTTTTAATTACTGTCAAATAGAATACGTGTTCTAGCTGGAAAAATGTTAAATTCTTTTGCAAATCAAAGTCTACGGTAAGCCAGACTGTACGCCGATTTGCAACTCCCGCGGCAACCTTGCTGTAATACTCTGCCAAAGTTCCGCCATTTTGATGATGAATTCGTTTTTGAAAATTGTTTTGCATACTTAAATATTACATACTCAAGTATTACATACTTAAACCTACAGTTTGATAAAACTAGAACAATTATTTCTTAGTTTGAAAAATCCGTAAAACTTGCTTCATTTGTTCCCGCCCAAATGTATATCCCGCTTTAAGGGGTTATATACAGTGAAAAGTTTCGAGAAATATTTTTCCGTAGTGTACATATATTTAAGTACCCACGGAAGATTCCTTGTCAATCCGGCGAATATTCTCGAAGCTACACGCACATTTGTAATGACGTGTCAGACTATACGTAAAGTGTTTTTGAAACTTTGAACGCGTTTTTCTCAAAACTGTGTTTTTAAAGTCGGTGCCCCGCACCCAACTGATGATTAAAAACGCAAAGATTTTTCGATAAGATTTTTATCATTAACACCAGTGTGTCTTGGGTATCGAGCCTGGGGAATTCGAGAAATCGAAGATTTCACTTACCCTGGCTGATCGTTCCATGGTATAATCGAGACCAGAATGTACGATGTCTTTCTCCGAGGCGCCGGAAATACGCTTTTGGAAAGCCTCCGACGCAGTTACCGGAATACGACCGCCCACGCGACCGAATCGGCGCTCGAGAGACTCCTGCACGGACTCGAGAAGATGATAGTTCGATTCTCTCTCGTATTTGAATGTCAGACGTCCGTACGACACGTGATTGAGATTCTTCAGCCATTCGAAGAACGACACGGTGACACCGCCGGCGTTTATGTACAGATCCGGGATCACCAGGATATTTCTCTCTATGAGAATCTTATCGGCGGCTGGTGTCGTTGGACCGTTGGCAGCCTCCGCGATGATCTTAGCCTGCGATTTGAAATCTCCGTAAGTAAAAAAAATTCCCTGACTCTTCCAGGTTTTCCATACAGGTTTTGCAAAAATTCCAGGGTTTTCAGACTAGCCAGATTAGGCTCAAATAAACAACACTTTCTTTTCATCAAACATATCATTTTTTACTTAGAGAGATATTAGTCTTCGTAAACGTTACAAACTATACGGGAAAATTATATACGTAAAAATAGCAATGACTGATTTTCGTGAAAAAAAAAACAATATTTTTAACCTACTTGAAGAAACAAAGGAAATTCTCAACTCGATCGTTTCATTGAAGAATTATGTTGAACCGGATGACATCATTTTTTTAAGACCAAGTATATGGAAATTTGATAAAATTGATATTTATTTTTTTTTAACAGAAATTCGAAACATAATTTAAACATTATAAAGTAAAAAAAAGGCACTAAAAGCAAATACGGAACCTGTTCTTCGTTATAAACAAAAGTTTGTACGCCGGTGAGAATAAACAAGAAATAAATATAAATACTTGTCTATAATGATAATGATGTGGTTGTGTATCGACGAGTCGAATACGAATGTATTTTCGTAGTTTTACTTTTAATTTACTTCAATTTACAAATGTAGCTTTACAGTAAATTAGTTTTCAGTTTTTCGAATCTTCAATGCTTGGCAGTGACATAACGTTCTTTTGTGTATAATGAGGAATAATATAAATATTAAAGACATACAAAAATATTTATTTTTATACTGTTCAGTTTTGTGTCAAGTCGATTTCATTTTCCGTAATTCTTTCAGAAAGTAAATTTTGAGAAAATTCCAGAGAATTTCCAAAATTCCCTGACTTTTCCCTGATTATTCCGGGAGGAAAGAAATTCCCTGAGTTTTCCCTGTTTTCCATATGCGTAACAGTCCTGGCGTTGCATTCGGTTACAAAATGTAGGGGCAAATACGCCGAGTCGTTGTTTTTTAGAAGCAACACCGAAGGATTGGAACAAACCCTCGTGTTAAACCAAAAACTGATAAGAGAGCTTTGAAGTTGATTGAAAAAAAAAAAAAACAAAATTGATTGCTAATTTTTCAGTCGATTTCTTAAAATATCCACAAAAAAGAGTCCAAGAACAGTATTTACGATTGTTTTCAACACGAAATGGCGTCATGCGAGTTGAGATTTTTTTCAATTTCCAGCATTAAGGGCTTTAAATGTCTTGACATTTCGATAAGAAACAAATTTAGAGGATCATTAGTGTAACATTTTCAAAAAATCTTTTTTTTCTCCATTATCCGATAGTATAGACGGTTATAAATATGGTGGTTCAATTTTTGGGGCGAATATCGTTTTTCAAAACGGTGTACACCTTCAAAGGAAGAGTTCTCAAGCTATCCGTCTCAAATGTTGACACAACATTCATCACGCTATTCTTCGTCTTGCTCTTGCGTTTATTTTAATCTTCATATATTTTTTAACGGAAAACTGTCCAAAAAATATGCTAAATTCGATACTTTTTCTTTCAAACCGCCGACATTTCGTCAAATTTGTTTTTTTTAAACCTGGCAAGATGGCGGCTTCCATACTGATTAATGATCTGTTTACAAATTTTGTTTCAGAGAATATTTACGGCCACGACCTTGTACACCGTGAGGACCCCTTTCTTTCGAAGCCATTTTCAACCGTCAAGAAAATGTAAAAAAACATTAACATAGACGATTAAAATTGAATTTCCTGTTCTTCATGAGCAAAAACTTGATTTCAAGATTTGATTTGACATAAAAAAATCAGACCGATTAACTTATTTTAACCGTCGAAAAAAAATCGCGAAAACCAGTTACTTTTTCAACCTGTTACACTGCGATGACCCCTTAAGGGGAAAAATACATATAAATGGTCGAAAATGACGAAAAATTTCGATGAAAATTCGATGTTTTTTTCTTAGGGCCGCCATTATTACAATATTCAACTTTTTCTTGGTTTATCAACAGCGTACTTGTATATAGAGCGCAATGGTTTTTGAATTTTTCGTTTTAAATAATAATAAAAACTCCAGCTGCCGCAGTTCGCCATCGCGGGGAAAATTCCTTCAGCAACAATTGGTTGCAGGCTGCTAAACGTTGATTGCCGATTAAAAAAAATGTTTTCCGTGTCTTCTAACGTAAAATAAAATACCCTACTAATTTCAAAACGATTGGTCCGGTCGTTGCGTGGAAAAAAAAATCCGAAATTTTTCGTCATTTTCGACCATTCGTATGTACTTCCCCGCTTGATATAACACAGCGCTTATTTTATCGCCTCGAGTCGACGTTCTCGACGACACATTCGATCCGTGAACCTTTGGAACGTATATTTATCACATCATTACAAATGGTCTTTATTGACTCCACTTGTATAATCAACGTTTCGAAACGAGAAGACGGATTACCTGAATACGTCCGGCGTTTTCCTTGTTGATGACTTTTTCGATTGCAGCAGGGATGAAAATGTCGCACGGCTCGTACATGAGATTCTCACCGGTGTACGGTTGAGCACCTGGAAAACCGACGATCGTACCGTTCTCGATACGATAGTCCTCCAATTGTTTAGGATCGATACCCTCGGGGTTGACGATCGAGCCATCGTGCTCGATCACACCTACGCAAGTCGCGCCCGCTCGATGAAGATAACGCATCGAGTGAAGACCGACGTTACCGAAACCTTGAAGTATGAAAGTCTTTCCGCCCCAGCCAGGTGTAGTTCCTAAAACGTGAATCGATTAACATTTCATACTCAACGCTGCTCTCTTCATCGTATTCGTTACCAGTCCCCATTTATAGAACCCAAATCGTTAAGGCCTTAGGCCACAGTAACGGGTATAAAATCATGTGCGAATTTAACAATTTTTTTTTCGTATGCATAAGTGATTCGCTCATAAAATTAATTACGCATCTATTTAGTATGAATATCAAACTGTTAGAATATATATATATATATATCAATGTACAAAATGTACAAAAAAAAATCTCTGCATTTCGCAGAGGGGTACCTACGGAATTTCTGATTAATCGAAAACTGTTCATTTTACGAACAGCTTATGAGCAGTTATAACGAAATTTTTCACTGAAAATTTATTTCTTAAGTTCAAATACCTACAACTTTTTTGTTTTTTGTTTTTCGTTCTAGGTCAAAAATTGTGGATGCTAAATATCACGCCCCAGAGCGCCTAAAAAAATATAACAAAAGAAAATATTAGTAGTCGGTCATTTTGTACATCGAAAAAAAAAATGTATTTTTTTTCTAACAGCTTGATATTCATACTTACTTAGCCCCTTAATTTTGCAAGTACTTTTTTAAATGATTTAAAACTCATTATTATTATGATTATAGTTTTAAAAAATGATTTTATAAACAGTTCAAGAAATTATTTGAGTGCATAAAAAAAACGACTGCAGCTCAACTCACCAATCATGCTCATGTAATTAGCCTCGTTGATGAAGTTTTCCAATCCGTGGAAGACACCCCGGCCCGTGGCAGATATGCGTCCGTGAATACCACCCTGATTGATAGGCTTTCCGGTAACGCAAGCATGCGCGTTTATGTCCAAATGGCCGATCGTTTTGGCAAATGTGTCGGCAATCCAGGACATTTCGCGCTCGCCAGTTCCCATATCAGGCGCGGGAACATCAACACCGGGCCCTGTACGAAAGAAAACAAACATATTTAACACTAAACTCCTGGAGACTGAGAACGCTTTGTTCCGATTAGAAGAGAAAATGCGTTTCGATTGGAATTTGCGTTCGGAGCACGCCTAAACGGGGACACTTGGACGATTCGTGCATAATAATGATATTTGAAACGTTACCAAGATATATCTATATATAATGTTATAAAGCATATATATTATATATACTTTATAACATTATATATTATATTGATAATATATACTAAAGACTCGAAAGACTTGAAAGGGTAAAAATGTATGCGAACTTTGTCTCCGAATACTCATAATTCGGAATACTTCAAATTTTAACGAGCCCCACAAGTACAAATTGTACAAATTTCGCAAGCTGTCTCCAATAGTGCAGGAGTCTTTGGGGTACGGGAACGTCCGTATACTTCCCAACCTTTTTCTGAATTTCCTTTTTTTTTCGTTTCGTAGCACCCAGAACGTATTACGATCAAAATGTCGAAAAAAAAGGTTCTCGAGAAATCTGGTTTAAATGCGTTTCAAAAAAATTCAATATTTCTTTGTCCGTCCAAAAACATTGGTTTCAAGATTTTGGAAAGTTTTCACTGCAACGTAATCGCGAACTTTTATAATTAATTTATAATTTATAATTTATTAATTTATAATTAATAAATGTTCACAAATAATCTTCCTAGTTATCCACAACGCCAGGGCTAACTTTTGGAGGCTCGGGAATTTTTTCTACGCGACGCTCGACAGTATCTGATCAACGAGCCGCGATTCCTGCTCAGTAAATGAGCAGTGTGTGAGAATATAACCCGTTCGGCGTGATTCCCATCAAAAAGGTGGACGAAAAATAGACCTGAATGCTATTATTTTCAAGTTTGCATCGTTGGAATGAAAAGATTTTTTTTTATTGTTTACATTTTCGGCCGCTGTGGCCTGTTTAAATCAATAAAACGTTTTCACGTACTTCCACTGAAGAGTTGCGACCTCAATTTAAAAAAAATGCTTCCGATAATAATAGAAATAAAGAAATGAAAAATGAACAAAAAAAAATCGTTGCAACGATGCAACCTTCGACGTCATTGAGAATTTCCCAAGTTTCGCGTAGTCGTATTTTTTTTTCTCCAAATTCATGATCTATTTGAGGTTGGTAGAACTATTTTGACTTTGGGTCCTCACCGATGAAGCCTTTCTTGGCGAGCTCGAGGGTGAACCTGCGGGTTATTTTCTCGAGTTCGTGCTCCGAATACATTTTCGGATTGATCTTGATGCCGGCTTTGGCTCCACCGAAGGGGACATCAACGCAGGCGCACTTGAAGGTCATCAGGGCCGAAAGGGCTTTCACCTCGTCGCGGCAAACGTCCATGGAGAAACGTATACCTGTAAAAGAAATGAGCAAACATTTTTCATTCTATATCCAAACATCGAGATGTATAAATCGAGTTAGAGGCAGTTATGTATTTTCCCCGTAACGAGATGTAGAAACAGGAAAAGTAGGAGTGTCCCGCGACTTCGGGCAGACGTTGCTCGCTCCCAACAGACTATTTTAAGATATTCGTCATGGTAGTCGGACAGTCGACATCATCTGGTCTTTTTCAGGTAGCAGCGCGTATTTCGCGCTCACGATAGAAAAAAAAATCTTATCCTTAACGTGCTTTTTCTCGCGTTCATAGCAATATCGAATTATCGTTCGCCAGCTAAAAATTGACGTACGGTTTGTTTTGCTTTGCACTGGCAGCCCGAATTGAAACAACCATGGCCTTTAATCTGTACTTATTTGTCGCTGGCGATATATCGCTCTTAAAATCAGGCAAGGGCTGTGATCGATTGGTCAATTCTTGGCACCTAATTGCAACGAAGGAATGAAGAGGGGGACTGACCAACATGGCAGACAGCATGGCACCGATAAACCGTGCGTAACCACATCAGTCACGAGGCACGTTTTTTTTTTATAACCTCCGACAACGGATTCTTTAATGACTTTCAAATGCGTAATTTTAATGCGAAATTTCACGCTTTTTCGAACGGTATTCCTTCTCTCACGTAACCGAGGTGAAGATTGATTTTTTTTCATCTTTCTCAGAGGAATTTACATGGCCCGAACGTCGCCCCTTCACTTTATTTGTATCGCCAGAACTATTTTTAAGTGGACTCGTTTTTTCTTCCATATGGATTTTCAG
Organism: Ophion costatus; assembly: GCA_951751655.1. Taxonomy (NCBI): domain Eukaryota; kingdom Metazoa; phylum Arthropoda; class Insecta; order Hymenoptera; family Ichneumonidae; genus Ophion; species Ophion costatus. Next base: position 3,829,309 of record OX632361.1, on the reverse strand, counting down.
TGTTATCGGTAAATGCCTACTTGAAGCAAAATATTTGTATGTGTTCAGATTATACAATGAGGATCTGGTGTTACTATTACGTGACTCTATTATGTACACACACACACATACACACGCGCGCGCGATTTAAACCTCTTACGATGCGCTGGGCTTTCTGCGCGGCCTCGTTTAGCGCTACGCGACTTCGATTCTTCTTCGCTCATTCCATACGGTCCAACAGGGCAACGCCTTTCGTTTATTCGGGCTCCCTCTAAATCTTATCAGTCTAAAACGTACTCCAAATAACGGTAATTGCACTCTCGTCGGATTATAAAATATACACTGACAAAAGCACGGCATGGGGAGAAAAGAAACACGCCCAGTACTGCATTGCGAAAAATCAATGCCCCTTGAAAAATACTGAAATCTAGGATTTGCGGCGGGGATAAAATGTGAATTCTGCCCCACCTCGAGAGAATGATCCCCTAATTGAAACAACGGGTTTTTTTTAAAAAGTATTCTACTCTTTCTAATTTCGGCAAAAAATACAAGCCGGAAAAAGGTTTGATCAGAAAATCTCATTTCGGTTTATGAATTAAGGGTTTAGATACACCTGAGTAGGTCAAAAATTGTACTCATAACTTTAGAAGCGTTATACACGAAACCGTATTTTCAAAATCGGTACCAGGAATATCTCCGCAACTACTGGACCGATCGGGATCAAGTTTTGTTATGCTCCACACAATAATCGAGTACTTATCGAGCCGTTTTTTCGATACTTGGCATAGTTTTTTTTTTCATCGTAAGTACTGAAGAATTTTGAGGCGAAAAATCGCCTGTTTTATTTAAGTGACCGCCATGACCCGAAAAAATTACGTTCTTAAATTCCGGCTCGATAAATACTAGTTTTATCTGTCTACTTTAAGAAGCAAAAACTATTTTTAGATAAAAATGATGGGGTTTCTGTTTGCATCGTTGGGACGCAACGAAAATTCTTTTCAATTTCTTATTTCCGTCATTATTCAAAATGATATTTTGCAAATTCGTTGTGGATAGCTAAATAAGAATCTTAAAAAACGTTTGCGGCATTTTTTCTAGCTCAAATCTGCCCAAACAAATTTGAGAAATTGAAAGAAAGTAATTTTCGTTGCATTCCAACGATGCATACTTCAACTCCGTAAAAAATGGCAGAGGCACGTGTGGTACCAAAAACGCTGCCAACAAAAACACGTCCCAGGAAAAAGACTGTAACTTTTTTACCGTTTAACATTTTTTAACCAAATTTTCACACAATGTAGATAAAATGTCATACTTTAAAATGTATATCTTGCTTGTCCCGACTCGGCTCGACTTTTTGGCCGTTCGCTTTAATGATTTTCTGCATTATGAACCATCGACATTTTTTTAATTCGGAGAATTGTCGTCACGAGTTATTTGGTGTTATGCATACCGGCCCATCGATATTATGTTTTTCGATATGTTATTAAATCTGATTTTCGTTTTTCGCTATATATCAACTTCCGAGATGTTCATGTTCGTAATTGTTATTTTCGACTTCACAGACTCTAGTAAGATTGATCTATCTATATTTGAACATTCGTCAGTTTCGAATTCGATATGTTGGCCCATCTGCATATCGATCGTTCGACATTTTTCCCCCACCCCAACTAACAAGGGGACATTCCCTACTCGTCATCACCGATATCGCTCAAATTTATAAGACCTGTAGAGCTTGGCTAGATATGAAAGTACCCGAAGTGGGAACTCCAGATGGCCAAGCGTTTAGAAAATAAAAATGTTGACGCGGCTCTCGTACGGTATAAGCCATTTACGTTAGCATGCTTGCCAAGCAGCTGTTGGCGTTGCGGTAAGAGCTCGGACTAGTAATTCGATGGTCGTGGGTTCGACTCCCCGTGTGGAGACTTTTTTCTTTTTCTATCTTTTTCTCAATTTTCATATTATTCATTTTCCAATTAAGCAGAGGCGAATAATTTATTTTATTTATTTATTTATACACAATAGGCATAGAAAAGGTAAAAATTGGGATTTCGAACTTTTCAACAAGGGATTGTAGTTAAAGCGCATACGAAAAGACTTTGTACATGAAAATTCAAATGTACTTACAATTTTGAAACCACGTGCCAATATACTCTTCGCAGTATTTGTTCGAAAATTCTCTCAAGCGTTATGGAATACTAAGAATTTCTGTATAAAAAATCGATATATTCTCGATTGTACTTCCAATCAAGTGACTATTTTCAATAAGTACATTGTACCTCCTCCTCGAAATAATGTGCCCTTCATAATAGTTGTTTTTTTTTAATTTATCATTCGAATCAATCATCGACTACGATTATTTCCGTCAAAAATTTGTTGAGGTCTATTCGCTATGCAGATTTACCCCGTCTGAAAATCACCCCATCAATGAAGTTCCTCAACAATTGAGTTTAACTCTTGGCAGTCACACCTTGAAAAAATTACGTAAAAGTCATTGGGGGTGAAATTCACTCCAATTGTTTTGCAATGTGATAAATTATTGAAAAATAAAAAATAATATACTGCAATGCATGTTCAACTCTTTTCTACACGCCCATACCGATTATTTTCCAAAAGTGTGATTTTAAATATGCAAAAAAAATTTCCCATTTTCCCGAATTTTCTGGAAGACATTCCAGGTTAAAAACCGGTATTTTGGTAAATATTCGGAAGTGGGGTTCCTGCTAGAATCAGGCTAGTTTTCTTCAAGGCTTCAAACAACCCCAAACAAACCCAGACAATCCCAAACAACGCCAAAAAAACTCAAACAAAAATTAGCCTTACTCTAGAGCGCAGGAGCCCCACTTCGGAATATTTACCGGTATGTTTTCTCATTGTAGGGACGCTGAGTGAGAAGCTTACATTTTTTTGCCAGTCGACCTTTGGTTCATTTTTTACATGGGCCATTCTCCAGTGGACACATAAGTGTGGTTATGACGAACACGATACTCTCCTCATTGTCAATTTCGAAAGTGATTGAGACCGAGAGAAAGAGAGGGAGAGAGTAAACATTAAAATGCAACCAGTTTAGGGCAGCTAGGGCAAACTTGATCATACGATTTACGCGTGATGCAAACTGACGGATCATCTTCTGGGGCATTTATTCCCGATCCATCGTTAACCGCAATTGTATCTCCCCCGAGACAATAAAATCAAATTGTTCACGACTCTTGACTCTTGACTCTTCGACGCGTATCCCTGAAAATAATAATTCGTTAGTATCATAATGATCTTCTTGGATACTACTGCCATCAAACCTATCGCAATTGTCATTACACGATGATTACGTTTCATTGGAATCGCGATGAAACTACAATGAGAGATTGAGAATAGCATTTATCAGAGTACATTGTTATGGAAGAATTAGTCGATTAGATGATAACACGCCCCTCCCCCTCAACTGCTGTCTTCCTCTCGCTCAAGCTCCTCTCGCCCTCTCTCTCTCACCCGATCAACAGAGAGACGAGAATAGCGAGGAAAGCAACGTCATTGGGGACTGCGTAGTGTAAACATGTTGATCGCGCGATGGACGCGTACACCTCGAATAACTGGATATTCGTGAGAGACCGTATGGAGGAAGAGAGGTTGAATTAGCTTAGGAATTTTTCTGAACTACGGCCGTCACTCGCAAGGCGAATGACTACGTAATGCAAATAAACGTACCTACCAGAAAGAGATAGGTACGGCAAATACTGTTGTAAAAACGAAGGCACGTGCGGTTACTCACAAAAAAAGAGACCAAAAGAGCTTTCAACTTCACGGTCCGAATAGTATTAGGTTGGTAAGAAAGTCTTCGCGTTTTATCACCAAATATAACATTCAAGGACGTCGCCAACTAATGGGCCAGGGGGGGCAAGATGGGGAAGGGAGGGTGGTGGAAATTCGAATTTTAGACATTTTAGACCCTCATATACATGCTTTCAAATATCTAGGGGGGGGGGGGCGCCTGTCCTCCCCGTTGGCGACGCCCTTGATAACATCGAAAAGCAGTCTTGAAACGAATGTTTGATTTTATTCTATTCGAATCCTTGGTGGATACATAGAATAAAATGAATATCTCGTTTCAAGACTGGTTTTTCATTTTTTTTTTTTGGTGATCAAACGCAAAGACTTTCTTGCTATAACAAAAAACATTCCTATCTCGGTGTTTTTTGTTGTTAGAAGATTGGAGCGGTCCAGATGAGTTAAATGTCGGTTTATGATTTTTTTTTCAATGAACCGCGAAAAATGGCTACGGGGTACAGATTTATTCTGGAAGTGCTAATTTTTTATAAAATATATAATTAAAGGGCAAAATTGTTAATTTTCAATACGTTTATTACGTAAATGAGGAAAAGTTTGGTGTTACTTTTGTGTAACAACGTGAAAAAGTATAACATTGTCGTTAATTATTATGAAAAAACTGCGTCAACGAGTGTATTATACAACTGAGAATGAAGCTCTGACTCATCTTTAATTAAGACCATCTATATTTATGTCACGAGATGATTCATTATTAGCATTAATTAATATTAAGTGTTGCCGAAATACGGCAACTTCGCCGACATTGAGGTTGGCAGCAATGCTCTTCATTCGCCAACCAAGATTCGTAATCTTCCATCGAACCATGATGGTTCAATATTTAATATATATGGTTTACGACAGGCAAGATGGGGGTTTCTTTTTCTAAATGTTTACAAAGGTTTAGTTTGCACTATCCGTTGTGAGAAATGGTTTATCTTGGTGCTAAACAGCCAAAAAAAAAACATTACATCATCCGTAGCGTGAACTTCTTGCTCACCTAATCGCACGTAAAATTACATACATGAAATTATTATTCAGCTCTGGTGTTCAATTTTTTTAATTGTCAGGACTCAGTACAGTCTAGAAAACAACATATATACATTTTTAAACTTAATCTCGAATTGTGGCAAACGCTCCAACCTCCTTAATATAATTCTTTACTGATTCTATTTTGTTATTGAAAAAAAGTATTATGTTATCTCCTTTGTATTCCCGTTTTTCTGATTATTCGTTTCAAATTTATATTTATATCTGGGACAAAAATGAAAGACCAATACCTCAGTTAAGAGTACAAACGGCCGATTCGTAGATTCTATGTGTTTACGAAAGTACAATTTTACTGGGTTTTGTTTACTTTATTATCCGACATGGTAACATCGTGTTTTTGCCAGTCATTCTTTTGCCCATGTTAGAATCGTGTGTCAGGATCTAGGCAACAAGTTTGCACGCAGGTACGAAAGTTCATTGCGGAAGAAATGAGTTAGAAGATAGACTTAGAGTTGGAAATAGACTTTTCGCTACTAGAAGTATAGGGTGTCACGAAATGACCTGACATTTTAATTTATTAATAAAACGTATTATTTATTTGAAAAGTACTATTTTAATTTTAATATAAGGTACAAACATAGAGGTTATGTGTGAAACACAATAGTTCCTTCAGCGACGTAATGAACTCAAACGCCTATAGTTTGCTAGAAAATACGTGGACATTAGGGTCGTCAAAGAAAAATTCGTTTTTTTGCGCGGTACTTAACGGAAAATGTTACTAAGTTATGAAAAAGTAATTCATACAAAATTTGAGATGTCTAAACATTTGTTTAGGTAGTGCTCAAACGACTTTTCATTTTTTTTTCTCGATTTTTCGTCAATGTTTTTCTTTATTTGTTTTCTTACTCCAGAACAACATATTACTCCAAAATAACACGCATACTTGTTAAACGTTCAGCGATGTAAACACCGTGTTTTTGTTCATCAAGTGGTTGATATAATTTTCGCAACTGAATTACATATATTGATTCTTAATCTGCAAACACAAATTGCTTGTGGTAAAAAAAAATATTTAAATAAAACTTGTGTATTGATACAGATAAAAATTAAACCAAGACTTACATTAGGTCACGCACTAACATTTTCTGCATCGAGATAAAAAAAATTATACTCCGATAACTATGAACAACAAAACATAAAAAAGCGTTTAGCACTAACTAAAAAATTGATCTGCAAATACAAATTGCTTGTGGTAAAATTTTTTTTAATAAAACTTGTGTATTGATACAGAAAAAAATTAAACCAAGGCTTACATTAGGTCACGCACTAACATTTTCTGCATCGAGATAAAAAAAATGAATACTCCCATAATTATGAAAAAAAAAACAAGAAAAAGGCGTTTGAGCACTAACTAAAAAATTGTTTAGAACCCTCAAATATTGCAAAACTTTATTTTTCTTAACATACATCATTTTTCCGTTGAGAAAAAACGGATTTTTTTCAACCACCCTAGTGGACATGCCGACTGATTTTTGAAACGCATCGCATTCGGATGAAAGTAAATTAGTTATTCTTTGAGGCAGCGACGACGTTCAAGATTTCATCGTTGGAATGCAACGAAATTTTTCTCTTCTCTTTATTTCGCAAATTTGCTTTTGCAGATTTAAGCTCCAAAAATTACGCAAACCTTTTTTTAGGATTCTTATTTAGCGATCTACAACAAATCTGCAACATATGATTTTGCATAATAACGAAAATAAGAAATCAAAACGAATTTTCGTCGCATTCCAACGATGCAAACTTCGACCTCATGGGCTGCGTAGTGATTTGGGACTGCTTTTTCTGGTCCGGAGTCGGGCAGTTGGTGAAAGTCAGTAATATATTAACGGCTGATAAATATATTGAAACCCTCAATGAAAATCTGGCGTTTATTTCCAAAAAGTATTGTAATTTTATTCTTCAACACGTAATGTGGTCACTTCATTTAGTCCTTGCGATTCATTCAGTCTTTTTAGAAAAAAAAAGGTACAAAAAATGTATTAACAATATTTACTTTGTATTCTACAAATATGGAAACCGGGTTAAAGATGTATTTGAGCCAAAAGTACTCAAAATTTTATAATTTTCCTATACTTTTGAAGACGAAAGTTCATTTGGTGCATGGCAGTCTGTCTTTTTTGTCAGTCACTGTATCTAAACACCCTCAAAAGGCATATAAGATGAATAAACCTATATGAAAGAATCTCCGTCAATTCAGCCACTTTTTTCGACCATCTCAGATTTGCCCCATAATTGGTTATATCAAAGTACTACTTACTAAAAGGCATTCTATGTGAATTTTTTCCGATTTTTTAATTCAACATTTAAGAAAATGCCGTTTTTTTTCCAAATGAGTACATCTCGGAAACTAGAAGTAACTGAAGAAAAATGTTTGCACATAAAAGTTGTAGTTTTGTATTAGCTTTCGAGCGGACGACTTGAAATCATTTTTACGTTCCAGTAACGCTGATTTTTTACCAAAAAAGGAAGGAATTATTTTTTTTATTAAAAAACGGCCATTTTTTTGTCTGAGAAAATTACAGGCTCTTCCAGTATGTCTGACGATATCGCACAAAAATCACCAGAGTGGCACGGATCGAGGTTCTAGGGTAAAAAAATGAAACCACACAAATTAATTTTTTTATACCGGAACCTCGCTCCGTGCCACTCTAGCGATTTTTTTGCGATATCGTCAGACATACTGGAAGACTCCGTAATTTTTTCAGCCAAAAAAATGGCCGTTTTTTAATTTAAAAAAAAAATCCCCCTTTTTTGGTAAAAAAATCAGCGTTACCGGAACGTAAAAATTATTTCAAGTCGTCCGCTCGAAAGGTAACACAAAACTACAACTTTTATGTGCAGACATTTTTTTCAGTTACTTCTAGTTTCCGAGATATATTTATTGGCAAAAAAACGGCATTTTCTAAAATGTTGTATTAAAAAATCTAAAAAAGTTCACATAGGATGCCTTTTAGTAGTACTTTGATATAACCAATTATGAGGCAGATCTGAGATGGTCAAAAAAAAGTGGCTGAATTGACGGAGAATCCAACATATATGAATACACCAAAAGCTGGATACAAGTTTTTCTCTCTGAAAATCACGAAGCAATGGTTTTTTTTATTCAAAGAATGAATAAATCACGATATATCAATGCGATATATAAAATACACGTGTATGTGGAAAAAGTTCTATACAGAAAAAAGGAATTTGCTGTGAATGAGATAGTTGAACTACTTGAAAAGCTCCAAGTGCAGCCGCTTCTTGGCAGTTTTTGTGATGCAAACACGATGTTGAAGTGCTGACCCGAATAAACTGCAACGGTTCTTCCGGTGGACCGACATCACGAGAGAGCACTCAGCAACCACAAATGCAGCAACCTTCCTATTTGTACCTTTGTCTTACCCGAGCTGTACTCGAGTAATGTGTATGATTACATCTTTTGTGTGCAACACGCCACCTGCAAACTCCGCCTGATTTCATTCAAAGTGAAAAAAGTATTTTCAAGCTCCTCCGTGAATCATATAAACCTTGTATCATTTATTAAGCTTACGAACGCTGAAGGAAAAGAAAATGTACTGCTCTAATGAGATAGGGCGCACACACCAAAAATAATCTGTGAGATATGGTCAAACTCGGTTTACAGCGTGCTAAAACGAAAACGAGAAACAATACTGATTGGCACTAATCCAATAATGTGTGGGAACATTCTTGACGTTAAATATATAGAATTGGATTCCGCTATCTTAGATTTTTTCACACTCGGGAAAATGATGCTTCTAATGGATTGAATATTGTAATGAATATTCTTTCCTACGATATAAATTTGGCAAAAAAAAAGACTTCAGCACAGCTAGCGGAATTGTCATTATGGATGTAACATTAAAGACAACGGTTCGATATTTTTTCAACGTTTTATTTATGAATTTGCTTCGTTCGTATGTCTGTCTTTCCGGTTCAAGATTTGTAATCCATTTTTTAAGCACTTGCTGGCATCCGCTTGAGCTTTAATTTGGCATAGCTATGTAACCGGTGATAATGCATTAATATGGTACCATGGAGCTGATCTGATGATGAGGTGGGAGGTGGGCAATGCAACTCCTTAAGGGGTCACCCCCACTTGCGATTTTGAAAAAATCGATTTTTTTTATTGCATTTTTTTTAAGTATACGTATCTGAGAATATGTCCTGAAAATTTAAAGTCGATCCGAACAAAATTGACTGAGATATGAGCGTTGAAAGAGAAGAATCCGTTGTGTGAACGACCGGCTAGTCTGCCGTCTGGCGCGCGTTTTTCTCAAAATGGCATTTCTGAAGACGGTGACCAAGATTACTCGAACACTAATGAACCGATCTTCTTGAAATTTTGCAGGCGTATTTAATACATAAAAATGTAGTCTTCAATCGTTCGATTTTTTTTTTCGAAAAAAAATGACCGTTTTATAGCCAAAAAACGGCCGTTTTTCTTCGTTAAAATCGAACCATTAACTTTGACTGTCCGCCATTTTGTGAAAAATGAATATTTTTTAAAATCCTTCGATTAAAGACTAGTTTATACTTATATTTGACTAAATCCATCCGCCTTTTTTTTCAGATGATCCACTTCGCCGCAATGTTGGTCACCGCAAACCGTGTATATAAAAACATTATTTCATTGACGGCCATTTGCCGCTAAACAATGTAATATTTTTCAATAAAAAAATTACTGAAAGTTCTTCAAGATGTGTTCTTTAAGATGGTATATTGATCGACTAAAAAAGTTTTGTAGTTTTCTTTAAAAAAATTCATGAAAAAGGCCTTTTTTTGCGCTACAAGTGGGGGTAACGCCTTAATAGGATACATTAGGACAATCGAGTTTATGCTCATTTGTTTTGTTATCATGAGCACTTTTCGTTGCACATGATAAAGAGCGTCTGATAATAGTGGCGAGAGGTGGAAACTGAAATTTCCTAATGGTAAATGGTAGGACAATCGAGTTTGGGCTCATTAAGGGGCTATACCAGTGTGACACTTTAAAAAAATCGACTTTTTTGCCTTTTGCGTCAGTTTATACTTTCAAGAATATCCTGTGAAAATGTCAAGGCCGTATCTCTAATACTCCCCGAATGGCAGCCTTCGAAAGAGCAACCGCTCGCAGGTATAAAATGCCCCAGTTAAATCGTCAAACGCGTTTTTCCCGAAATGAGATTTTTCAAATTTGCTGACATTGTAACTCAAAGAGCAATGATCCGATTGACTTGAAATTTGAACGGAGTACTCTTGAATATATTTATTCTATAATAACGTAGGATATTTTTGATTGGATGAAAATTGACGATTTGGCATTGAAAAAAAAATGACCATTTTATAGGCAAGAAAACAGACGTTTTTGTTTATAACTACGCCATTTTGTTAGATTTTGATATTTTTCGAAAATCCTACGTCATTGTACAGAAAATACCTTCCACTTTAACGACATTTTTTCCGTTTTCCGTTTCGGCTACTCAATCGGCCGGAATCGTGTCAGCAGTGGAGGAACTTTTTTTTTGGCGCCTACGAAGGCAGCGCATAAGTCACTTGGATCTAAATATTTTTCTATGAAAAAATTATGTAATATAGGTCAAATATAGCCAAATGTATTCTCAATTTTCCGAAACATTTAATTGAGTACTTTTCTTTCAAAAAATTCACATAAATCACCCTAATTTTCAGTGGTCACACTGGCACAGCCCCTTAACTTTTTCGACTTGAGCACTATTTATAATTACACTATTATAAAGTTTCTCGGGAAACCTTTATGACCTAAGGCAAGGTTGTTGATTACGCAGATGTATGAGTGGCATGGGGGTCAGACATGACAAATAAATAAACAAATTCGAATGCTAAAAAGTATAAAATAGAATAAACTAATTTTTTTTTTAAATACGCCTTTATTTAAAAGGAACTTTACTAAAAAGTAAAAAAAAAAATGTTGAGTAAAATTGAAATTCAAAACAGTATAACTACAAAAAAAAGTCCGTTCCTTGGTCACTCATCATGGGTGCAAGTACTTAAAAGGTACACCAACTTAGATCTTTTTTTAATATGAAATATAAATTTTAAAAGCTCGAGGCGTCAAACATGGTAAGTACTAATACTACTGTAATATTTCTGAAACAAAGCCTTAAGCTTTTAATATTCATATTTCATATTTTCAAAGTATCTACGTTAACGTACCTTTAAAGGGATAACATCACAATAGGATTTTGGAAAAATCGTTTTTTTTCTTAAAAAATACTTTGGGGCCATAAACCCAATATGCAATTGGTCATGTAGCAAAAAAAAAATGAAAGGCTCAATTATCGATTTGGCCGCCGTGCCGCAGAGCGCTGCGGCAAAACTTTTTTCAAACTGGGAGGACGGATTACTCAAACACCTTTGCATGGATCGATTTGAAATTTCGATAGTAGCTTCACAATTACATTCTCTATGGGAGTACGCAGCCGTTTTTTTTTTTTAATTAAATGTAAACTCTTTTTATAAACAATTTACTGCTTATTTTTGGGCAAAAAATCGACTTATTTCTGTCGAAGTTTTTTTATTTTATTTTTTGGGCAGAAAATCGATTTATTTCTTTCGAAGTTTTTAAATTTTTTAAAAATTTTTTGGGTAAAAAATCGATTTATTTCTTTCAAAGTTTAAAAAAAATTTTTTTTACATTTTTTAAAAAATTTGATAAAAAATCCCTGCTACTTTACGAGAAAACCATCCTCCCGTGAAGCTATTTGTAAAAAACATACTTTTCAAGATGGGCTCTGTCGCCGCCGTTTTGCATGAAAATTATAATCAATTTTTTTATACTCTAATATGTGTTCAATAAACCCTTTCAAAAGAAATCCTATTGGTGTTTTCATACTTTCAAAATAAATTGTCACAGTTAGGCCTTATTTTCTGCCACTAGAGTGGTGTTATCCCTTAAGTACTTGCACCTATAATGAATGGCCAAGGAAAATACTTTTTTGTAGGTATACTGTTTTGATTTTCAATTATACTGAATGTTTTTTTTTCCTTTTTAGTACAGTACCTTTTAAATAAAAGCTTGTTTAAAAAAAAATTACGTTTATTTTTTAATACTCCATCGTTTTGTACGAAATTCTCAATGAAAAATATAGTTTTCCGAGTGATCGCTCGAATAATACTGAACATTGGTATTAAAATTTGCATCGTTGAAACGCATCGAACATTTTCACCATTCTGCAAAATCTTTTTTGCAGATTTTCCATCATAGTTTGCTAAATGAGTAGTTTACTAAATGGGTAGTTAGAAAAATGTTGAGGAATTTCCGTAGTTAGGATATGAAGAAAGAAATTTGAACGATTAAAAAAAAAATCGTTGCAGGCGATTGCATTGCATTGGGATGCAACGAAATTATTATTTTTTTCTCGTATTGCCCAATTTCTTTGGTCCATTTAGGATACAGAAGTTACTGAAACATTTTTACCGATTCTTGTTAATGTTCCATAGCCAAAACTTGGAAAAAAGGGTTTGGATACTGATGAAAATGAAGAAATGAAAAACAAAGAACAATTTTCTTTGCATTCCAATGATGCAAACTTCAATATCATCTTTTTTTCGGCCACGAGTAGTAACCCTCAAACTTTCTAGTGGCTACACATTTGAAGTACAGACTATTTCTATACCTAGTAAATTTCATTATCTTTATGTGTATACTCAACAGTTATAGATTAGAATTCTGTACGCAGTGCCATAAAAACTTTTCTGGCAACAAAAGTTAAAAAAACATGCTAACTTCAAACCAGTCTCATATCCGAAAATTGCTCAATTTATCTTGTGACATAAAAATCCAGGTTATAAGGCCACGTGTCACAATGCTTTGTGTAAACATAAAGAACCTGAATGAACAAAACTTAAAGATTCTGATCCAGTTGAGAAATAAAAGTTGATTCGGTATAAATGATAAAAGTACCAAATTTACTGGAGGTTTCTTAATTATTTTTTTTCGTACTACACCAAAATGTGCGAAATTGCAAGTACATTATGTAAAATGTTACTACGTAAAATGTTCAAAAATTCTATAACATCTTGTGCTCTTGGAATTACAAAAAAAAAAAAAACGTACGTCCTGCATTCGTGCAGTTTTGCTTGTTTAAACTTCTCAGCGTCAAAGAAGACTACACTACTACAGGATCATAAATATTGATTAACGTATTCATTAAAAGTTGCATAAATTTTAACCACTACATACCAATTGCACAATGAATTTGTAACATTCGATACATTCACATGTTGTATATTGAGGGGTCTGCATAAACTTGCAATTAAAAAATACGATGGTTTTTATTGCATAGTTTTATCACCTAGGGCCTTAAATTTAATTTGCATCAAAGATTTTACGAACTTCGTCGTAAAATATCCCTACGAGCGGATTTTAAAAAATCCGAAAGATTTATTTCTTCGTACGTTTTTCTGGAAACTACGTTTTATGAAACACTTCAAGTCGTATCTCAAAATCTATTCCTTCGATTTACTTCAAATTTGGATAGAGTATATTTTTTAACATTTTTTATCCCATGACTGGATGATTTTTCAATATGTTGTTCCATTTATCAATAGAAAATAGTTTGAATCGTTTCCTTGCTGGTAAAAAATTGAACCTTCTTTTTTTCTACAACTGGCAATTTCCGGAGATTTCGAAACTTCAAAAGTGTCCAATTGTATCCAAAATCCCAACCTCGTCATCAGAGCACTCATTAGAATTTGTTTTTTCATTCCACCTGTTTTTTGTCAGGTTGTAGTTTGCATCTCTGGGGTACAATGGAAATGAATATTTTTGAATTCCTTCACTTTCTTTTGGCAGATTTCGCCTACAAAAGTAGCTCAACCATTTAAAAAAATGTTTATTGAGCAATCTACAATATTGATCTATAAAAAAATCTTCTATAACGAAAATGATGAAGATAAAGTGTACAATAAAAAAGACATTCCGTTGCGTTCCAACAATGCAAACTTCGACATCATTGTTTTTAGGGCCCAAGCTTTGGAAGACCCATTAACAGCGCCAGCAGAATATCCTGTTCGTTCATTAAAAGATTCAGAAGCTGTAATATACATTTGAATGGCCGCATACTTCCCAATTCAGTGTCAATTTAAAATCATATTTCATAACATTAATATCAGTTTTTAATTGATGGGCTACACCTAGGTGTGTAAAAAAACAATTGCATTTTTCAAAACAATTTTTATTTCATAGTATCACCTGCTAGCCAAGTTCCCTGAAAATTTCATTGAAGTATTCCTAAAATTGAATGAGCTAGAGCTTCTAACAGTCTGCTGGGCGACCACTAACAGCACCGTACTTCAAACTTCAAACGTGTTTTTAAATTTAGAGCAAATGCTATCTGGAGAACCGCTTGATGGATTATTTCCAAATTTACAAGAGATACGATAAGAAACGTTTAAAGGTTAGTAAAGATCTCACTTTTTTAAAATCGTTCTTTATTTGTTAATAGTTACCTTAAACTGACTTCTTGCATAGATTTTGTATGCTCGGGTTTCAATTATCACCTCGTTAAAAGCGATGATTTTAAAAATCAATGATCGTCAGCGACGCGTATTTATTGGTAACTTGAATGACTCGTTTGGTTTTCAGATTTCAGATGGACCGTTTAAGATGAAGTGTCCACTGCCAAACGGCGCGACAACAATGTCATCGTCTGCCACCAGCCATGCTTTTGTTGTTTTTTTTCTAAGGCTTTCAATACATGCACCTTTGTGTTAAGGCCATCCTATGTTACAGGTACAAAAAAATCGAAAAAAAAAATTTTGCACAAATTTCAAAAAATCTGTGCGTGTTAAAAGGATTCGGCATAGCAGACTAATGGCGAGTGAACATTTTCTTTCTGTAAATCGTACTTGAACTTTTAAACGAGGTTTTCTCAAAACTGTGTTTTTCAAATTAGCTTCTATATCTCAAAAAAATATTGAACGATTTTCGCTAAAAGTTTTATAGTAGTCAGCACATCTAAAGTTCTCAGCCGAACTAGAATATTTCTGATATCTGTCAGTTCTTTTCAAGCTTAAAGAGTCGCAAAAAAATTACAAAATTTAGAACTTAATTTTCAAAACTGTGCCAAAACTTCAATTTTCGATTTTTTTATTTTGCTCTTATTCCGACGATAGCCTTACGTCTAAAAACTAAAATGTCGTTTGATTTTTTTATGTCAGCTGAGCAAAACCTTTTGGATCATGGCAGCCGTCAACCAACTTTTTTTACACACGAGTATCTTCCAAACGGTGTAAAGTCGATTTAGCTCGTTATTTTTATTTGATAAGATTCTGAGGGACTGTAAAAATGTTAATAAATGTGTGGTAGAAGTTCAAAAATAGTGTTTTAATGTTTCATTTTTAAAAATCGCAAAAAAAAGGGGAAAAAAGTAGCCGTCACATGGGATAGAGCTGTTGAAGAAAACTGCGTTTCTATTACCAACTGTTCCCCAGAAGAAAAAAAAATCGAAAATTGGCCATTTTTGGCGCCTCTAGCTAGATGTAGCTCCTTAAAGCATCAATTCTATGATAAATTGTAAAATCAACTTTCACCGATATACCACTAGATTCGTTGAAGTTCCATGCATTCTTCGTCTTCAGTGTTTCGGCGAGTGGTCAATCGGGAACACGGTGAGGGGAAAAAACCATGTGGGCGGTTGAAGAATAATATACCGACCTCCCTTGCAGGGTGTCCGATGCGTCGAGTGTTGAGCTCGGTAGCCGGTTATCATCTCATAGTCGCCAGAATCGCGCCTCAGCGGAAAGCAAGTTTCGAGTATATGATCGCAGGGTTCCATCAGCATTAGTATACCCTTGACCTTTTTTTTGCGCTCCTCGATTGTCATACGCGAACGATAGCCCACGTCCTCGACGAGCTTGTCCTCGACGACTTGACAGGCCCGATGAAAAAAATACTCGACCATATTGAAGAATTTCGGATTTTCCGAGATCGGTATGTCCTTGAGCCTGTCGGGTATCTGATGGTCGGCATAGCCACGATTCGTCTGTACATTCGACGCGGTAGCGGATGGTAGTGCACGCGAGAGCAGAACACCATGAATGTCCGCTGCCGGCACTTGCTTCAAAGAGCCCGACAATCTCTTTACGTGAAACATCGCGGCTGCTTTTCGCTTTATCTGTATTCTTTCGAACGGAACACGCGGTAAATGCGAATCTGCTAGAGTAGAGCGATTCGAAATACCGGCGACAACGATAAAGCACACAACCACGCGTGACACCCGCAAATCTTACACTGAGCTTGCACGCGCGCGAACGATTGACCACGAACGACTTCCGCGTTTTATAACACTTCTTTGTGTCGAACTCATGGAGACTAAACTGAAGGAGCCCGAACGCAATGCTGGCGAGATGGTGTGAAAATGATGAACGATCCGCGGATTGTACCTGCCTGGCGGCGCTACCACTGCGGGCTCCGTCCACGCGGTGATTTTGAATCATCGACCCGCAATTTGTCCTATATTTGTTTCTTATTAGCGCAGCTTGTAATACTGAAGAGTGATATTGATATGCTTTTGTTTAAATTATGAAATGATAATATTTCAGTCATTTTTTTACTTGGAGGTGATCTATACTGTAAATGTTTTATTTTTATACGGTGAAATGTGCGATTAAACAGCCATAATGTGAATATTGCATACTGGATTTTCAAGAAAAATATTTTTTTTAAGTCGTACTTTATAACGAAATGGGAGCGAGGGGTATTTACATCAAAGAATTCGCATATTTAACCTAAAAAACGTTTTTTTTGTCCAAGCATTATGCATTCCATTTTTGCTGTATCAAAGAAATCTCTAGAGGCATTAAAATTAATGGGAATTATAATTAATTTAGGCGACGATAGCATGCAATAAAAAAAATACAAACGATTTGACAAAATGAATCAACATGTGGTTGCACTTGCCGATGTCAATATTTGTCAATATTTTCGCTAATTCGCGAATTAATTGCATAAACATAATATTAAAGTTCAGTTCTTACCTTCATTGGATGGTCTTTTTCTGTTTTGATTTTATAAATACTTTTAATACCGAAATATCACTGAACGATGCGTAACAGCGTAAACTGCGTAAACTGTATGTAACTGACATATATGTAATACTCACATATATAGTAACTGACAGTAATACGTCACTGTATGTATGTCGCAAACACTGCTAAGCCGGTCCTCACGCTCCTAGTCGGAACTAGTCGGAACGGAAGTAGGAACTAGTCGTCTTTCGCCGAGAAATGTCGAAGAAAAACATTTCACGACGAAAGTGACGCGACTCGGATTCGAACCCGCGGCCACCCGATCCGCTGGCCAACACTCTACCCACTATAGACCAACGCACCGGGATCTGTTTGATTTATATAATATCACGGCAACAGCGTTGCTATCGTACTACGCCGTTCTGCGGCGTTATGATGCATCTTTATCGCATGTACTGCCCACAAGATGATCTTCAGATTGCGAGTTATTACAAGAATGTTGATGAATCAATCATTTTAAACAAATCGAAATATAGTTCGATGCGTCGCGCCAGCGGAATAATGAAATTGGTGAATAGAAAATGAAAAACCGGAATAGCACTGTTCTGAATTCTGTTGGATCTATCACCGACCAATATGCCTATCAATTACCACCATACGATTATCTTCTATTTGAGACTCATTGGAACGAGATCGGTGATCAAAACACAAAGAAATTGAAATATCACTGCGCAATATTCCGTTGGATCCATCAGCAGCTAATTACTGCCCTATATCGCCTGCGTCTAAGGGTAGATGGTTTTTCGATCGGCGTAATCTAGGAATTAACTACCAAACGTTTTAATTAAGCTACCCATCACTACTAAACGATTAACTTCCGTATAAGACTTATTGGAACGAGATCGCTGAAAAAAAAAACATTACGAAATTCTTATATCACTGCTCCGTATTCCGTTGGATCCACCAACAGCCAACTACAGCCCTCTAGCCTTCCATCTAAACATAGATGGTTTTTCGATTGGCGTAATTAAGGAATTAACTACCAAACGTTATATTAAACTACCAATCACTACCAAACGATTATCTTCCGTTTGAGACTTATAAGAAGGAGATCGGTGCAGAAAAACATAAAGAAATTGAAATATCACCGTTGCGTATTCCGTTTGATCCTTCAGCAGCCAATTACAGCCCTATATAGCCTGCGTCTAAGGGTAGATGATTTTTCGATCAGCGTAATTGAGGAATTAACTACCAAACGTTTTAATCAAACTACCAATCACTACCAAACGATTATCTTCCGTATGAGACTTATTATAACAAGATCGGTGAAGAAAAACATAAAGAAATTAAAATATCACTACTCCGTATTCCGTTAGCTCCTTCAGCAGCTAATTGCAGCCCTCTATCGCCGGTGTCTACGGATCGATGATTTTTCGATCGGCGTTATTAAGGAATTAACTACCAAACGTTGTAATTAAGCTACCAATCACTACCAAACGATTATCTTCCGTTTAAGACTTATTAGAACGAGATCGGTGAAAAAAAAACATGAAGAAATTGAAATATCACTGCTCCGTATTTCGTTGGATCCATCAGTAGCCAGATACAGCCCTCTATCCCTTTGTCTAACAGTAGATGATTTTTTGATCGTCGTAATCGAAGAATTAACTACCAAACGTTCTAATTAACTTACCAATCACTATCAAACGATTATGTTCCGTATGAGACTTATTGAAACGAGGTCGGTGAAAAAACATAAAGACCTTGATATATCACCGCTCCGTATTCTGTTGGATTCATCAGCAGCCAACTGCGTCCCTCTATCGCCTGCATCTATCCGTAGATGGTTTTTCGATCGGCGTAATTAAGGAATTAACTATCAAACGTTTTAATTAAGTTACTAATCACTACCAAACGATTATCTTTCGTATGAGACTCATTGGAACGAGATCGGTGAAGAAAAAACATAAAGAAATTCTTATATCACTGCTCCATATTCCATTGGATCCATGAACAGCCACCTACAGCCTTCTATCCCTTCATCTAAACATCGATAGTTTTTCGGTCGGAGTAATTAAGAAATGAACTACCAAACGTTTCCGGCCCTCCATCGTATGCATCGAGACGTAGATTGTTTTTCGACCGGGATAACTAATGAATTAACTACCAAACGCTGAGGTTTGCATATTTGTAACCACCAAACGATTCTGCCTCGATTCGACGTGGTGTTTTATGGATTGCGTGATAATAAAGTAATGTCCGGCCAACTTTACGCAAAAAAGTCTCATTTAATTATAACAAAACAGTTGACCACCAAACCTTCTTATTAGGCTACCAATCACCACCAAACGACCACAAAACGATTAGGAATGAAAAAACCTTGAGAAGTTAAAGTTGTCCGGCTAAGTTTATGGCGGTATCCGGGCGGCCTATCGTCGGGTCATCTCTCTTCTGTGTCTTCCTGTTGAGTTGCTTTGATTTGATTCTTTATTAGTAATAAGTTTGCGCATACTTCAATTAAATAATTATTTCCAAATGAGGTCACGAATGAAAAAAATTTATGCCTCGGCTATGACAGATCAGGATCCAAAGTCATAACCGAATCAAGAACGGATATTCAGCGTCTTGATTAGAGGACTAGGATTGGTCACTGAAGGTCCAACCACAGAGAAAAATTGTAAAGCACTGATGCACTCGCAATCTCTTGTGTGATTTCCCTTCAATGAGTCTTGATCAGGGGGCTGACACTGGCCTACTATTCCTATAGGATAAACGAAAACGCGTTTTGTACCAGCTTTTTAGTTCTTATAATCGCCACTGCCTAGCGTTGGCTGTTACGTGACCGCCACCGCCTCTAAATGCTCCTATCAGCTGAACGATTTGATACTGAAAAACAATGGAAAATCAATGGAAAATCAATGTGAAACGTACAGAAATTATAATTCAAATCCATCATACACGCGAATAATGATTTAAAAAAAGTTATGCACAACAGACTTTCATTTATGTACAATATTTGAAACACCGGTACAACGTACATATATATGCATGCCGCTCACATGACTACAAGCACCGCAGTGCGCCAATCACATTTTGCAAACAGCATTTATCTACCAGTGTCAGCCCCCTGGTCTTGATCTATAGAAAAACCCCCGGAAGCGTTTAGTATTCAATTTCGAACGATTGGTAGTCGATCACTACTTGGATTGCGCCAACGAGAAATACGTGTGTATCGTAAATAGTGAGCTGTGATTGGTCGCCAAAAGCCACAGCGGAAAAGGAAATTTCTAACAAAAATTCACCCATTATTTTGTGGCTAATTCATTGCGATGAGACTCAATCGATAGAAAAATAAATCATAGCGTTCGGTATCCTATTCACATCGTTTGGTAATCGATCAATCAATAACGCTAACGCAAAATATAGCGAATAGAGAATGGAGCGCTGGGATTGGTCGCCAGAAGCCGCACTGGCAGAATTATTTATTAGCGCAGATTCACTGCTTATTTCTTATCCGATTACGTTGTCATGGGCCGCGATCAATAGAAAAAAATCCGGTAGCGTTTGGTATTCTATTCGGGACATTTGGTAGTCGATCATTCAAATACGACAACACAAAATACGTGCGTATCAGGAATAGAGAGCTGTGATTGTTCGCCAGAAGGCGCAGGGGCAGAACGATGTGACATTGTCATAGTTCAATTTGTTAATAAACTCCGACCGAACCGAAAGTGCGACGTTTTTGCAATAGATGAAGTTGGTTGTCGAGTCTTTTTCCCCTGCTCATGGTCCTATCTTGTTGATCGAAATTTTCTTTTTGTTTTTCCGAAAGAACGGGAAACTACCAAACGATTTGAATGGTTTACCAAGAGCTAGCAAACGACCACCAAACGATTCGTAAAAAAAAGGTTCGATTAGTCAAAGTGGGGGGACCAACTTACCGCCCAATTTTTGATTATCGATTTTTCGCAAAACGGAGAACTACCAAACGATTTAAATACACTACCAAACGCTACCAAACGACTCCCAAACGATTCGTAGAAAAAAAGTTTGATTAGTCAAAGTGAGGGGGCTAACTTTGACGAGGTAAAATACACGTGCGTATCAGGAATAAAGAGCTATGATTGGTCGCCAGAAGGCGCAGGGGCAGAACAATGTGGAATTTTCATAGTTAGATTTGTTAATAAACTCCAACCGACCCAGCCCCCTGGCACTGCTGGGTCTACCGTGTCTCGTTATTGTCGCCACGTAAACTAACCCACCATGCGGCGCTAGTAGTCACCAGCATGACCCCCACTCCAGTCGCGCAGCGTCTGCATAATTTGCATTCGACGCGTCTGGACAATTCATTGCTTAGAATAGAATTTAAAAGTATATGTGTATATAGGAAGGGATGCAATATTTACACTTGTTGCAATATTATGGATTTAAAAATATTTATTGAACGACATAAATAGATAACATTAATATTTTTTAAATAATGGATTAGTCACGTTGTACAATGTTTTGCGATTTTTTTCTTTTCGAGATTGCTTTTTTTTTATTCTGCGTTGAGACGTGCAGAATATTGCTGCATCCGCATCAATACGTAATATTGTATTATGTGTAAAAGAACACTATCGGCGTGTTCTATACACGGAAAAGAGAGCTTTTCATAGTTATACACGTCGTCCAATATAGACTCGAAAACACGTGTTGAATTCCGATGAGCCACAAATCGCTCTTCTAATGTGATAAAATAATTACGATTTTACCACACTACGATTTTTTTTATTCGAGAACAATGACAGATCGAGAAAAAATTACGATAAAAATGACGATATAATACGGAGAGGTGCTTTGCGGAGTGGGGGTCATGCGGGTGACTACTAGCGCCGCATTGTGGGTTAGTTACGTGGCGACAATACGGGGACACGTTACTGTTAAGAGAATGTATCCCAGTGTCAGCCCCACGGTCTTACATACAGGTCTGGAAACTCCGGCGTTTTTTAGTGGTGGGGGTAGGTCGCTTAGTGAAGCCATATTCTACGACTTTTAGCGGTGGCGCTGCGGTAGTGTCCTAATCTTGGATGAGGGACGGTGGTTGCAGGGGCGGGTTCTCTGTCTCAGTCTTACTCTCGCACAATTGCAGCTGTCATCAAATTCGCGAATCAACCTAACCGTAAAACCCGAAAAATTGGAGTACAAATATCGTGTCTCTGTGTAAAAAAATGGGAAAGTGGTGTGTGGTACCGAACTGCAAAACAAGTAATAATACGTGGAAAAACCAGTCGGTATTTCGTATCCCAAAAGATATAGAAACGTGGGAAAAGTGGGAAAATGCTATTCCCGGAATCGTGTATTTACGCAAAACCGGTGTGGTGACATTTTAACGAGGAAGACATTTCCCGTGAGTGGATTAAAGTCGACACAACTGGCCGAGTAATTGCACGGGTGAGTTCGATTTGAAAATATCATACGCAGTTCAAAACGTAAGATTTCCCATCGAATCATGTATTTTTCTATTGAAGGTTGCATACAAGTATTCACAACTCAAGAAGTTCGCCGTGCCGACAAGATTCAACAGAGTTTTAGAGGGCATACGTCCAGATGTGGCGAGTGTGCATGACGTTTTGGCCCATCCTACAAATCAGGCAACTTCATCGATTCAAGCAGTCGGTAGTTCTGTTGGTGAGTTTCTTCTGGTGGCAGTCATATAGGCTGCAATCATTTGGAAAAATTTTGATGTGTCGCCGCGGTATAAAGATAGTTTTGCACGTTGTGAGAACCGTAGACGTTCCAAAAAATTATATTTCTGCTCTTCTGCATTTTTCTCTCATGTTTTCGCATTGCAGATATCTCTTCACCAACCTCAGCCACTGGCATGAGTGATGAGTTATCGATCCTTCCCGTTGGAGCAACGAAGTCAGAATCTCTAGCGGTAGCATCGTTGGCTCCTCAGGAGCTTGTCGAAACACGAAACGAATTTCACGCGCGCGCGTGTGTGTGTGTGTGTGTTTATAAATACATATACGAATATTTCTTAATTTTGAATGAATAAATTTGAATATAAAAACGAGAAAATGGAACCGATATTTTTATTCATACTTACCTGTATTTTTAAGACTGAGAAACCTATATAAATAAAAATGGATGCGATTTCCTTGAAATTATGCTAATAGGTTTTTTTCTATTCTTACGCGTTCTTAGATACAAAGCGACGAAAATTCATTGCCCAGATATACAAGTGTCGCATTCAATAGCTCATTAAATAGGGCTTCTTTGAGTTTGTACTTAACTACAATCTGCAATATAGTAAAATTTGCAACACATAGTACAATAGAATTAGGATCATAATAATCTTAATTACAATACGTATACAATACAATATATACAATACTTATACAATAAGCCAAACAAACTTGCCAAATCTGAGGTGAAAGTAAAATGTTTAAAATCGTTCATTTTTTGTCGAGCTTGCTCACATTTCGATAAAACTTTAGTCGCTGTTAATAACATATTTTTCTGTGTATATTCATTCATGTGTTCATTTCGGAATTCCTTTTTCCATATACTATAATTCCGTCACTATAATAAATAGGTATGTCAACGTACGCAGGTGGAATAACGGCGAAAATCCGTGGTTGAGACTGAGACGGAGAACCCCCCTCCGCAACCACCGCCCCTCGTCTAAGATTAGGACGCGACCGCAGCGCCACCGCTAAACTCTAAGAATGATGGCTTCATTAAACGACCTACCCCCACCACGGGAGTTTCCAGACCTGTATGTAAGACCGTGGTCAGCCCCCTGGACCGACCCGAATGAAATTACGCGTATCCGAAACGGAAGGCTACGATTGGTCGCGATAATATACGACTTTTTTGCGTTAGATGGCGTTGGTTATCGAGTCTTTTTCCGCTGCTCCTCGTCCTATCTCATGGATCGGAATTTTCTTTTTGATTTTCCGAAAGAACGGGAAACTACCAAACGATTTAAATGGACTGCCAAACGCTACCAAACGACCACCAAACAATTCGGGAAGAAAAAAAGTTCGATTAGTCAAAGTGGGGGGGCCAACTTACTGCCCGATTTTTCATTATCGATTTTTCGAAAAACGGAGAACTACCAAACGATTTGAATGGACTACCAAACGCTACCAAACGACCACCAAACAATTCGTAAAAAAAAGTTCGATTAGTCATAGTGGGGGGGGGGGCTAACTTTGGTGAGGTTCTCTCTACTATCCATCTATTATCGGAAGAAATCCCTAGGAATCTACCATAGCCTGTGAAATTGGTCCTCTAGTGCCAAGATGGTGGATACGTCACTTCCTCAGGCGTGGTGTATGTGTGTGTGCGCGTACTAGCGGAGCTGCACCCCACCCCGCCTTTGCCTTACTATCCCGAATGACGAAGAGAGTGCGTGCGCCGATCTCGTGAAAATGGCTGTGCCCGTCGGGACGTACCGAGTTGTTGCGTCTCAAACAACATGTTTCTCTTCAATTTGAGAAACCTTTTTTCACTGTTGTTCCCTTCCAGCGAGTCTTCGCTTATAGCAATAGTTCGCGGTCCGTCAAACGCTGTTTTCTTTTCAAATCGGAGCACTATGAAAATTCCGTTAATACTTCTCGTGTTCTTTCGTGCGTGAGTCGTGTGAAAAAGAAAATATATATATATATATATACACATGCGCACACACAACACACACACATATATATATATATATATACATATGTATATACACACACATGGACGAATTCCGTTTGTGTGTTCGTGCGCGCGCGCACTCCGAAAAACACTTTGGAATGAGAAAGAAATTTCACCGATAAAACTAGCCCTGCATCGGTCTGACTGAAGCGAGAGTTAATCGCCAAAAAAATACCGTACCCGTGTTCTTGACGCGTCCCTCGAGTACGAGGGTGTTCCTCGAAGACTATTAAATTGACGAGAAAGTTGCGACATTCGTCAAAGTTTCGAGTCTCCGTTTATCTTGTTTTCTTGTACACCTTGCTCTCCGTATTCTTGTACATCGGCGTGCGGTGCGAGTCGTCCGAGAAGCACGGACCGACAAACTTTGAGAATAAGCAGTGTCAAAGTGGGGTTTTGGGAGGAGAAAATTGTGAAATTGCGCGATGATCCACGGGTGTTTCCCGCAGTGTCTCGAGAGCTTCGCAAGAGAGCAACGTATCGGAATTTCGAAATCTTGAGATCGAGGTTCGTGCGAAATTATACTTTGTCGTAATATTATCGACATACGTTTACGCGAGTTGTTTAATTAATTCCCCGCTCGTCGATTTCCTCGGCAACTCCCTCTCGCTATAGGTATGCGCATATACGCGCGAATGGCGTGCATATACATACGGGTATAGGCATGTATTATGAACGTTCTGCAGCAAGGTGATTGTGGCGAATTTTGCATTTTCCGAAGCCTCGGTTTCTACCAAGCCGCTGTCCTTGCTGTTTCAAAAAGTGCTCAACTCGAACAAAAGTTTTTTCATACTTCACATTCTTGTGTACGAAAAAAGTGGATAGATTTAGTGAATTTAGGGAAGACTCGTGTATTTCAGGGTAATTTGTGCATTTGCGGGAATAAAGTGCGTTTACGCACGTATATATACAACGACGGTGTCCGGCAGTGCAGCGACAAGAGAAATTTTCATGTGTGTGTGCGCGTGTGGGCTTGTCAAAAATTGTGTCAACCACGTCGTTACACACGAACAAACTGAAGAATACTCCGGGATTCCACTTTCCCCCCTTCTCCCTCTTTTTCTCTCTCTCTCTCTCCCTCCCCCTCTCACCCCTCCCTCTAGCTCTCTCTCTACAGCACCCACACGCGCGCTCACACACATACTGGACTTTTCTCTCTGTTTCTCTTCCTGTTCAGCACCTGCTGATTTGTGTTTTCACAAAAGTACAAAAATAAAAACGCGACGTACGCGGCTCGAGCAATTTAATTACGAATTCTTTTGACTGGTCTGACTTTGGATTTCTTTTCCTCCTCTGATTCTAGGGACTACCAATATCGAACTAAATTACGTTCATTCCTTCACAGACTTTGATCCCGATGACACTACAATGTTATCATTGATGATGTTGAGACACATATCTGGTAGAGAAAAATCGATGGAAATTGAATTTAGCCTCAGCATGGCCCAACATGTCGAAATTGCATCAAAAGCAGCCTTGCTCCATCAATTTTTCAATGCTTGATAATTATAGGGTAAACAGACCAGTGAATGGAGCAATAACGACACTGTAGCATTCAAGTGGACTGTAAAATGAAAATATCATTTTGTTGCTTTTAATTTTATAATATTATCGTGATAGTAGAAAAAAAATTCAAAGTTATTGTAATGAATGCTATTCGAGAAATTAACAAAAATGTAGCGAAATAGCTCAATCGTAATCCAATGGACGGAATTACCAGTAAACCAACACTCCACTGCCAATAAATGGACGTGTAGTGTGGGCGAACACTGTAAAGGGTAACAATTGATTATTTATTTTCTATTAAATGGTAGATTTTGAGACCCTTGTGTTGCACGAAAATGATAATATTTTTATACATATGAGTATTATATTTGTTGTTACAATTTCGTAGAAAATTCTCAAAGCGTTTTTAAAAACTACCAAAGTTTGTTTGGACAGAGAATTACAAAATCAAATTTCGTTAAAATAAAAAAAAACAAACGAATGAAATTATTTTATGACAACAATTAACAAAAAGTACATTGTCATGTCTTAACAGTGATCAACTTTGCAATTTTCAGCGAATAAACTGAATTTTTTACGGTTTTGAAGAATTGGAAAGTTTTGGAAAGAGGTTAGAATACAGCACCAGTGTATAAACATGTCCAATTCTGACCTGTTATTACGAATCGATTGAAACATTTTGCAAAAAATCGAATATTGATTCTACCTTAAGTAATAAATTCGATACTTACAGAACACTTATGTAGAACGCTTATTGCGCAATATGCATACACGAAAAACTAGAAAAATTCTGTGACGTAAAAATTCGACATTATACTGAGAAATCGGTTTTAACAATACCTGTGATGTTTTTGCTAAATTAGAGTGATTCGAGTTTTATTGACAATTCATATTCTTTACTTATTGCAAATATAAATCAACTCTTGTCCATCCACTGGTCCCTGCCCATTCATCAGTCGGGTTACCCTATGGCTGCAAATAACTTTTAAACGCTTCAGGTGGCAATCGAGGGAAGTCAGATTTTGCTGCGGTAGAATAGAACTCATTTCGATAACACAGGATGCCGTAGTTTTTCTGTTTTTCTAAGAGCCCCAATGAGGGTTGGCAGAACATCTTAGAGTTGTTGATGTTGATATGCCGCTGTAATCAGTGCAGCGTCGATATAAACGAAATATCAGTTCTCGCGAAATATTTCTCTGATCTCACGATTATCTTTTCAATTTTGTTATTTTACTCTCGCATTGCGGAACTTGGTTTTGTACAGTCGACGGAAATATTGCTTTACCGTCTATTTGCGCAATTGGGTCCATTTTTTCCTTCCAAGTTATCTCGGTTTCTTTTTCATATCGGAAAATCTGAGGATTGATAAGAGAAGGGAATAATGGTTAGTTCATCACATAGACGTGGTAACAAAAATATGTCAGCATCGCATTCTTTTATTATCATTGAACATCATTGCATACGTTCAATTGAGAGTGTATGAATTTTTACAAATTTTTCATTTATCAGTTATTTGAAGCCGAATGCTAAACATTTTTTTTACTCACTTTCCATACCCTTCATCGTTATTCCATAAAATGTTGGCTCCCAGGATCGATTAATCAGGCACAATAATAAATGGACCGAGCAACGATTAATCGGTTTTCTCTCAAGGCGGAACAAGAGGTAACGGGTATTACCTGAAATAGGAAGTCGTACGTTATCAGTAATGTCGCACGTTACGTAATACTTTCTTGGCAGTTAATGAAAGCAGATTCTTGGAAGTTATTATATCGTCTACTTATCTTTTTCCCTTGTTCCACGATGTAGCCAGCGGTATAAATAAGATGAAACAATTTAAAATTTCATGTAAAGCATGGATTTTGAATATTATACAGTGTCAAATATTATGATGTTCAAGTTTGCATCGTTGGAACGCAATGAAAATTGATAGTTTTTAATAAAGAAGTTTTTTTTATGCCAATGCGGGCTTTGAAAACGAGTCAAACATTTTTGCGTATTCCTGTTAGAGATTCACGACGTCAATTGGCAAGATAAAGGTTTTGAAAAAATATGGAACTACTAAAAATATTAAAAATGAAGCAAAACATATCTGCATTCCATCCGTGCAAACTTCAACCTCGTAATATTTATACAATGTATTGAGAGAATATGAAAAAAAATAATATGCAAAATTGCAAGAATTTTAACGTATGGATTTGTCATAAAAACCTTTCTGTCGCAATAAATGCATATATTGTTGAGTAATATAATAATATTAATAGATTTGGCTCGATTTATATTGTTAAAAATCATGTATTTTTTTCAGAACGTGTCTTACGGAGAAATGGGCCTTTACTCTTGCGCTTCAATTCGCAGCAAGTACAACGGACTGCGCGATTGACGAAACGAATTAAATGAATATTTTCAAGATGCGGGAAAGAAACAGTGCGATCCCTTGGCGACCAGCGGGGATCTGAATTAATGAATTTTTTCTCATAAATTTTGTCACTTGTTTTTTTCTTCTTTTCATGGGTGATTTCCGTACGGACACTCACGATCGAATTGCACTGGTAGATTTTTTTTTCCATTCGTGGACTATGTAAGGCGAGGAAGAAGTAGAGAGCGAGAGGGAGGGAGGGAGGGAGGGAGGGAGAGAGAGAGAGAGCGAGAGAGAGAGAGACGAGGAGGAGAGTACAAAGAGAAGAAAAAGCGATAATTCGAGCCAGTTAAGTTTTTCTCGAGTCTACAGCTGTATTTATTTGCTACGATGTCGTTTCTTTCGAATCTGAAAAAAGCGTTCCACTTCGGTGGCAACGACGCTAAGAAGAAAAAACTCTACAACAACATCAAGATCGATTGCGATCCGCAAGAGTTTTGGGAAATGGTCGGCGAGCTTGGCGATGGTGCTTTCGGCATAGTTTATAAGGTCAGAGCAACATTTTTTACGATTACACGATCAAAACAAGCCTAAATAGCTTGCACTATTGGAAACATTATTCGTTCACAATAATGAGAAAAAAAGAAACCTATCGATGACACCTCCAGTTCTATCGTCGACTTTGTAATACCTTGAGATGTACAAAGTATCCGTAGGTCTTCTTAATCTAATGAGTACATACATCAAGCCCCGGTGCACGTCACTTCTGCTGGTCTCGGTAACGATTTTCCCACTGGGTATCAAGCATTTATCATAATGTATATTAAAGTTTTTTCGTTATTTGCCTCGGTATACGTCTGTGCGATTTTATATTTTCTTCCGTTAATTAAAATATTCTTGATACGATAGCACGTGGCATGATTACGCCGCATTTGAAGACGTATTTCAATTAATTCGTTCATTTCTACCTTGTTTGAATTTAGGCTGACTCGAATTCATTGAGAAACATACAAGTATGACCATCTCGAAAATCTTGTATTTCTGCAATTGTTCGCGGTGCCTAATTAATTCATCATTCGACGATATTCCAGGCTCAGCATAAGCAGACAAATCAGCTGGCTGCTGCAAAGATGTGCGCTCTCGAGGGCGAGGACGACCTCAGCGATTTTATGATAGAGATCGACATTCTCTCGGAATTCAAACATCCCAATGTCGTTGAACTTCACGAGGCATACTTCAAAGACGGAAAATTATGGGTACGGAAGAAAGAAGAAAACATCCAGTTCCATTTCATCACTTGCTTATAGAGGGGATTGAATTCAGGTTTTGCCGAGTCAACAGAGCTGTGAAAAGAACATTGATTAAGGGGTTAGGCTACTGTGGGGGCCGGAAATTAGGGTTATTGAAAAAAAATTGTTTCCAAGAAAACAGTATGATGATTTGTTTGGACGTTTATTTGTATATACATTAGGGAAGTTGTGTAGCAAATTTCATTGAAAACATTGCTCAAAAACAAACAATTGACATTGATTGTGAGGGACCCAACGGTATACTCGATTTTGGCCACCCTGTTGAGCCGAAACGAAAAAGGACGAGGCTTTTTTTCTTCTTAAAAGAAAAACAAAAAGAACATTCGAACAGAAATGTGTTAACTATCGCAGTTTCATGGTTATGGTACCAGGGTGAATATTAATAAGTAGAAAAATCAAAAGCTCCTAGCCTTCTTGCAATTCTGACTTCACTTCAGACAGAGCTCTGTCAATAGGGAGAAAAAATTACTTCTCAGGCAAGAAGCCGTAAATGAATATAATATACACTTGTAAGAAACGAGTGTCCAAAGATCCCATCAATAATTACTTGCATAATTATTGTTGCCGGAGAAGACCAGTGTCGAATGGAAAGATCGTCAAACCTCGTTGACTACTGCATAAAAAAAATATATTACAACTCAGTTGTTTCAGTTGCATGATGATTTTCCAATACATACGTAATATGATAAAATGATCTGCTAGTGAATATGGCATTTAGAAAGATATTTGACATGAATGTTATTGAAATTTGCGCAGATGCTTATCGAATATTGCGACGGTGGTGCTGTCGATTCGATAATGGTCGAGCTCGAAAAAGCTCTTACCGAACCACAGATATCGTACGTTTGTCAGCAAATGACCAAAGGTCTAGCATTCTTGCACAAATCGCGAGTCATACACAGGGATCTCAAAGCCGGAAACGTATTGCTCACGATGTCCGGAGGCGTAAAACTGGGTAAAGTTTTCACCTCATTAAAATAGTCACGAGAGAGATACGCAATTGTTGCGGGTTCAGT
This sequence comes from Ophion costatus, assembly GCA_951751655.1. Classification (NCBI taxonomy): domain Eukaryota; kingdom Metazoa; phylum Arthropoda; class Insecta; order Hymenoptera; family Ichneumonidae; genus Ophion; species Ophion costatus. The sequence goes on along the minus strand of OX632361.1, from coordinate 3,798,596 downwards.
ATTGCGTGAACGTACGTTTTTTGTCCTTCATTAACGCGCGTTGTCATTATTTCAGCTGACTTTGGCGTTTCTGCGAAGAACAAGCACACTTTGCAGAAGCATGACACGTTTATCGGTACACCTTACTGGATGGCACCCGAGGTCGTATTGTGTGAAACTTTCAGGGACAATCCGTACGACTTTAAAGTTAGTATAACCAACGCTGAACACAGAATATTAATACATCTCGCACTTCGAGTAAAGCATTTCGATCAATTAGTTGTTGATGATACGTAAATACAATACGTTCTCGTCTATTGTTGAGCATGAAATTCGTATGGTTATTGATCATGAGAAATATTTGATGTGCCGATCGGAAGTTAATGTTGATGTTTAATATTCCCATTTTTACGGTCCAGGTTGACATTTGGTCGCTCGGCATAACTCTCATTGAACTGGCTCAAATGGAACCGCCAAATCACGAGATGTCGCCGATGCGGGTTCTTTTGAAGATACAAAAAAGCGATCCGCCAAAGCTCGACCAACCGGGCAAATGGAGCAAGGAGTTCAATGAGTTTATCGCCAAGGCACTGATAAAGGATCCATCGTTAAGACCAACCGCTGACGATTTATTGAAGCATCCCTTTATAAATCATACACTGGATTCGAAACCGATAAGGGACTTGTTGTTGGAATACAAGGCCGACGTCGTTGAGGAGGAACTCGTCGATGAGGAGGCTGAGGTAAGCCCTGCGAAACCGCGACTCATCCTCATTCCTCTTGATTATTCATTTTGCTATATTTCGACGAGGTATCGTCGAAGGGAACGTTCAAATTGCGGTCAAATGTTGAGAACCATAGAATAGCCCCGAGAATAATTCCCGGATGACTGTTTGCGAATGTCACAAAAGTCTCACGGAAACAAATACTGCAAGAACGTGTTGCGATGTTTTTGAATCCTCGCACGTTACGTATGATAAGATTTTTTTCACGATATTAGTATCGAAAAAAAAGGGGATGCTACCGAAGCTAGAGGTCGTTTGTTTAACGCACTTTAGGCAACAGGCATTAGTGTACATGTACCTCTTCTCTTCCTATTCATCAATGCATTTGGCTAAATTGAATTTTGACTCAACACTCAGTATTCCCGGGGAATATATAGAAACCAAGAAATTTACGAGAAATAAAAAAAGTGCAAAATTGAGACAAAACGACGTAGAGTAGTTCGAAGATCGATACGTTCATTTAACTTCATGATAAATCCGTTGTTACACGCTTGCGCTACAAATAGAAGGCCAAAAAGGCGAAAAAACACAGAGAACAGTATCAGCGGATTGGTAAGCTGCTCCCATGTGTTCTTTTTTTTAATTTATTTCGTAGTTTATAAATGTCCGATGAAATTTCAAATGTCGTGTGTTGCCTGAAAAACATAATGATTCGGGAGAAATTCGAAAGAAAAACAGACGTATATTTATCGAGAGAAAAAAACTGCACCCAAAGGGCTCGTTGTAGTTTAGTTATTGATCGAGTGACCCTGCTCCATTTTTCATACGAATCCGTAATGAGTTTGTTGTGATGTAATGGCCTCGATGAATGTGCTGTTGTAACTTCGATAATTTGGCTGTGCATGCGGCTCTCCCGGGCCTCGTCAACCCCAACATCCATGCGACTGTCAGGTCAGTAGCTTTTCGCGAAGTATTCGACGATCTGCGTTACAATATTATTATTTTTCATGCAAATAAAGACGGTAACGAGTACGTGCTTCGTCCCCCTCTTTTTTTTTCAGCAAGAAAAATTAGTTAAAACGAAAAATTGGATCTAGGTGGATTGGAGATGCAGCTCATTCGATCGGGCGGTTAATTTTTTTTCTTCAATTATCCGTAAACCGAGCAATTGATCATTAAAAAGTCCAGCATTTTACAGTTCCGTTGTTGAAAGCTTTTCAAGCTTTATTTCTCTCGTAACTTCATAAACGAGAGATATAGACGAAGGAAACCTACAGAAATGACGCTTTTTCGTTAATTCCCGTAATCGTAAAATTGCGAGATTCGCTTAACTGAACACTCGGAGATCATTCCGCGTGTTTCCATTCTTCGAAAGTTGTTAATTTTCATCGAAATTGACATTTATCGGTAAATCCACCCCATTCGATTAACACAACGACTACGAGCTAAGGTTTCTATTTTGTAAGTAGTTTAGTGAATTGAAACTTCTCAGCTGCCGTTGTAATTAAAATTGGCTATCCGTATGACTGTTTTTTTTTTCCTTTCGTTTCGATTGCGATTAATATAGCGGATGTCCTCGATTGTGCTTTGTTCTTGCTAATACAAACTGGTACATTCCAGGAGCAGCGCACATCGCAGCTTCCGTTGGAGCTGGACCCACTCGGAGATGACTCTACATCCATGCGCAGCGACACTGATATTAAAGGTGAAAAAAAATGTTATCCTCGTTCCATCTTCGAACATGGCGAATTATCATTTCTCGCAATGTTTGTTTTTTGATAAACGATGCGTCTTTTTTTCTTGTGGGAATTATTCAGTCACGGAGAAGGAGAGTGTTGTTGCGTCAGCCGAGCTAGCGAAGAGGGAAGAGAGTCACAAACGCGAGATCAATCGGGACGGCGAGAAAGAAGAGAAGAGCAAAAAACTTCGCAAGGCTGATTCGAAAGAGAGCATTCCGATGTCCCTTGAGAAAAAACCGGTCAGTCATCTGCAAAAAAAAAAACAAAAAAACAACATATATGAAACCGTACACTGGCTCTAGCGATTTTTTTCTTTGTTTCTGTAACGGTCGACATGGTAGTGAGTGCGTCATTCGAGTGATTGTTCGTCGTAAAGTTATTAAAATACTTTTTCAGGCTCCAAAACCGCCAGTTCCGATTGATACGAGCGAGCGGAAGTCATCGCGCGACAAAGGCCCGGCACCGCCTCCCCCGGCCGTCCGTTGCAACAGCAAGGGCGACGACAAGGAAAATGTCCCGAAAACTAGGGACACTTCGAGCGCCATGGAACTTTCGGAGAAATTGTCGACGATCGAAGATAAGCGAATCGATAAGATTACAGCGGAAAATGATGCCGATGACGCACCGCAAAAGCAAAATGAGGAGAAGCAAAAGAGTCGAGACGATGATAAAAACCCCATCGACAATAGTACGAGTGTCGAGAAGAAGGGGGAGCTGATGGACAACAAAACGCAGGTTAACACGAGAGGAAAATCTTCGGATGACAAGAGTGCACCTGGTGGTAACACGAGTTCCGATAGCTCAGAGGAAAAACGAAAATCCGCGCCCGTCCAGGCGGAATCTTCGGAAATTTGGAAGAAGCCTGTGTTTAGTAAGCAGAGCTCTTTGGACGAGAAGAGGGGGTGAGTTTTCATGAAATGTCGTTTCTTTTCAAATAGTATCCTCACAAAACGCAGTGAAAGCTCGGAATAACTTGCTTTACCTTACTACGGTTCCTTAAGGAAGTACCGCGACATTCCGAAAATTGGTGCAAACGCTGAGTAACACTTGCGCGGAAGTTATTTATTTGTGCAAGTAATGTCATTTTGAGTGTATCATTCTCGTGATGACAATGAAAAAAAAACCATCAATCTTTAGAACCAACTTTCATCTGGCTGGTTGGTCTGGAATGAAAAAATAGAAAAAAAAACGATTTGTATTCGTTATAATCGTCAAATGAAGTTACCTGTCAGAAATGATTGCAAAAGTTAAGATTTTTGTTGTCTTTTTCATTTTCTTCTAATTTTCTGACTTTCGCGATCATTTATATTTCTGTATTGATCTTTTATCGATTGTCTTCATTAGTATGTATACTGAACGTACGCCAAAAATAAAGTAGATCGCGAAAGTACTTCTTTTAAGACAATTAATACGAAAAAATGTCACCGAAGAGTGAGCCTTTAAAACAGAGAGCGTTTAGTTTCGTTACATTTGTTCTAATTCACAGGGGCGATGGGAGGTTTGTCGAGGAAAGACCGCGTTACGAGAAACAAAATTCTCTCCAAGAAGGACGTCAGAGTCTAGACGAGAAGCGAAAGTCCGTTGAGGGTAAACTAAATGCCGTTCTCGAGAAACGCATTTCCATGGAAGCCTTAAAACGCATGTCCGACGCTTCGACAGAAACGTTAAAGCGCAGTACTCAATCGAGCAGCGAAACGTCGTTGTTTTCGGAGAAGAATACCGCCCGTGCATTCTCGAGCGAGAACATAAAGACGAGCGGAGAATTTGAAACAAAAAAGACTGAAAGAGCGGCCAAGAGTCGTAGCGCCGGCTCGTCGAGGAACGAGTCCCTCGAAAATTTAGACAACGAGCTCGACGGCGAGAGAAAAAATCAAATTCACGAAGACACGGTTGATCGAAGCTCGAATAAGGAGAGACGGGGTTCGGGGGTCAACGTTTCGGTCGTTACGTCGACGCCTATCAGGAGCAAGAGCCTTTCGAGAACGGGAAGCGGCGATAACGTTGTTGTTATTACCGGTAAGACGATATATATATATACACTACCGGCGGAAAGTTTCCGGACAAGAGTTGGAAAAAGTGCCCGAACGGTTCTGTATGCCATTTCGCCGGTAGTTGGGCTAAGCCAATTTGACCAACGGCATTTTAAAGAGGGGGGATTTACCTACATTTTGGCTTATCAAAAAAAATTTTACGATTTTTTTTACCCTTGGCACCCAGTTTTGAAAACGACAATTTTTTGTTGTTTTTTTGCTGTTTTGTGAGTGAACCCCGTTTACAGTAAAGAAAAATGTTATGCATTTCTCCTATTAAAATCATAAAAGGGGAAGCCTAAGCTTCAATTTCGTTTTGTAGAAAAATTTTTGCGATTCCCTTTTCCCAAAAATATTCCGTTTTTTCCATAAAAATATATAATATGAAAATTGCTCTGGAGTACGAAAACGACGAGGTTTACAACAAAACCTCAAGACGGTAAAAAGTTGCGTTACTTTTTGTTGAGTTCATGAGAATTTTTTCAGATTTTTTTTGCGAAATTTTTTTTAAATTTATTTCCGGCCGGAACTCGATTGATCTCAACACCATGATAATAATATAATTAATTTTTTTATTTACATATTATACTTTGGTCTCGTCGAAAAAACCTCCTCTCGCTGACAGCACGCTCTTTACCACACGCGGCATCCTCTCCACAAGTTTTTCGAATGTCTCTCGGGGCGTTTCTTTCCATGATTTTTGTAGGGATTCCCATAGCTTTTCGGCGGATGAATGCGTGACCTTGCGCACTTGCCGATCCATTTCATCCCACAGCAGCTCTGTGTGTTTAACTATTAATTTATTGACGGTTAATTAAATAAAATTTTTGACTTCATTGGTTTTTTTTTTTTTTTTAAGAAGAAGAAAATGGGTCGTCGACCCAATATAAGCATCAAAAAGCGTGCATCAATCCTTGCACTTTGCAATGAAGGGTTCAAAATTCGCTACATTGCAAATCGATTGAAAATACCCAAATCAACCGTTGGGGATGCTATAAAACGTTTCAGGAAGACACAATCGAACCGCGATAAAAATCGTTCCGGGAGGCCTCCTGTTACTTCCAAAGCGGAAGACTAATCAATAATTGTGATATCTAAAAGGAATCGAAAACTCACGGCGGCAAACATCCAAGCGCAGTTTGTCGAAAGTCGTGGAAAAAACATTTCAATTACGACGATTAAGAGCGTGCTGTCAGCGAGAGGAGGTTTTTTCGACGAGACCAAAGTATAATATGTAAATAAAAAAATTAATTATATTATTATCATGGTGTTGAGATCAATCGAGTTCCGACCGGAAATAAATTTTTTTTTAATTTCGCAAAAAAAATCTGAAAAAATTCTCATGAACTCAACAAAAAGTAACGCAACTTTTTACCGTCTTGAGGTTTTGTTGTAAACCTCGTCGTTTTCGTACTCGGGAGCAATTTTCATATTGTATATTTTTATCGAAAAAACGAAATATTTTTGGGAAAAAAAAATCGCAAAAATTTTTCTATAAAACGAAATTGAAGCTTAGGCTTCCCCTTTTATGATTTTAATAGGAGAAATGCATAAAATTTTTTTTTACTGTAAACGGGGTCCACTCACAAAACAACAAAAAAACGACAAAAAATTGTCGTTTTCAAAACTGGGTGCCAATGGTAAAAAAAATCGTAAATTTTTTTTTGATAAGCCAAAATATAGGTAAATCCCCCCTCTTTAAAATGCCGTTGGTCAAATTGGCCTAGCCCAACTACCGGCGAAATGGCATAAAGAACCGTTCGGGCACTTTTTCCAACTCTTGTCCGGAAACTTTCCGCCGGTAGTGTATATATTTATTTATTTATTTATGCACATCAAGAGACGCCGTAAGGTTCTGGATTTGATACGTATAATCTCTAGAATGGAATACTTGTAGTTTTCGTCGCATTCTTTGTAGCTGTGCTACAATTCTTAATCGTGCAATAATATTGGGGCACTGTCCTTGTTGAGAGGGCTATAGAGGGAGATAGGCGATTTTCAGCAATTTTTGGTGGAGAGAGAAACAACGCAGCTCCCTTAATTTTTAAGTGAATTTCAACACAAATTTAAAAAGTACAAGGAGAATATTTATCGTAACGTTGTCGCAAAATCAGGGAGGTCAGAATCGGCTGACCATTGAAGTTACCTTGGAGCTGTCCATATACTACGTCATCGATTTTTGCTGCTTGTCCCCTACGTCATTGATTTTGCTATAATTTTGTTATAATCCAATTATCGTTACCGCCATCCAACGACCAGATTTTTTTAAATGGCTTAATTTATGGACGGCCTTGTTGCCTCTGGAGTCTCAAATTGGTGGAAAAGATGGCTTCTCATTGTCGCCGAACTGAAAAAAACTCGGAAAAAATGTGAAAACAAAAACTTTCGAGCTTAAAAGAAATACGGACGATTGAACAAAAGATAACAGGGGATTGTTCGATCGGAATGGTATATGAAATAACGTTTTTTTATAATTGTTTTCGATTCGTTTGGTATATATGTTTTCGATACTCTAAAGAAAAAGCACTCTTGGTTTAAGTCGATAGGTCAGATAGTTCTTCTGCTATCACGATCGCCAATTACGAAAAATCAAAGAAAGATTATTTCGAGAAAACGATATTCAAGTTTCTTCAAGGTCGGAGACACATCAGCCACGGTGACTTGGAGGAATCTAATACTAATTACCTACGCCTGGTCCTGTTATACAGTGCTCCTTCGGGTTAAAAGAAAACTAAAAAAAAAACGATATTATTCATTACCGCTTTCCGGTCGAGTTGAACTGACTGTGCTACTGCCTCTTTCTTTGCTCTTAGAAGCAGCAAAATTCATCGGTGAATTTCAATGACGCGACTATTTTCCTGCTGTACCATGCCGCAATTCTCGCAAGGCACCTTTGCTCGCACCAGATCGATACGACTTGCGGATTTGTAATTTTTTTCCATCTCCCTTTTGTCCTCAGGCAAATCTCAGCCCGAGCAGGATTCTCGATCAAATACGTCGACGACGGTGCGAATAACAGCGGATTCGCCGGATCCGTCGAACAGTCTGGCGAGCAACGTGAGTCAGGTTACCGTGGTGACGACGCATCCGCCCGTACTGATAGACGCAGCGTCGACACCACCGCCGGTACGTCGTCAATCGCCGATATCGGAGGTAGTTATAGTCGCGAACGAGACCAACAAGACGCAAGTAAACGAGTCTTCAACGGACGACGACGGGTTTACGTCGCTCGACAGCCTCGAGTACACCCCCCACGAGCAACCGATCGTAATAACCGAAACACCAAAGCGTATGGGCAAAAAATTGGACGAATCCGAGGTTGTCATAGTGAGTTCTATCGTGCACGAGGATACGAGTAACGAGACGATGACGAATCAACGAGACACGAGCCACGTCTCGGTGGTGACGGTCGGCGACGAGAAAGAACAGGTAAAAGATTCCTCGGTAAAATCGCCGAGCAAGCGCACCGCCGCGCGAACAATCTCGTCGAAGACCGAGACGAGCGCGAACGTGAGGCGCGGCGAGAGTATCGATGATTCGGCGAAGAAAGGATTGACGGTAGTCGGTACGACGGTGGAATCGACGGACGTCGACGAGCTTCAAGATACAAAGTCGAGGAAGATGAACGGTCAGTTGAGAAGCGAGGTGACATCGCGCAATCGCGAGGGCCCAGGTACCGCGAGCTCTAAATCCTGCGACAAGCAGGATAAACGAGTGTCGCCGGACTCTTACGAAGCTTCAAAATCACCGAGCGACTCGGGTTCGACGCGTTCGCACACGCCGAACAAGAGCAACGATCGCTCGGACGCCGAGTCCATAACAACGACCACGAGTCAAGACAGTCGCGGCTCGAACAAGGAAAATCACGCCGGACGTGATTCGTCCCGTCAATTCCCGGAACACGAGGACGAAGTAGTTCTCCGTCGCAAGCCCGAATATAATCGCGAACAGGCGCGACCCCCGAGGAGCAAGGAAGACATACAGATGATGAATTTGAAGAAGAAGACGCGCAAACGTACGCGCAAATTCGAGATCGACGGTGTCGTTGTTACGACCACCACCTCCAAAGTCATATACGGCGACGACGAGAACGGTCGCACGTACGACGATCAGATATTCCGCAAGCAGGAACTTCGCGAGCTCAAGATGTTGCAGAAGATAGAGCAGAAGCAGTTTCAGGATCTGACGCAGAAGTCTCATTTTAACAAAGATCAGCAGGAGAGACGCTTCGAGCAAGAGCGACAACTGTTGGAGCGCGGAGCGGAGACCGATCTTGACGCCCTCGCGAGACAACAGAGACAGCAGATCGAGCGTGCCGAAGCCCAGCAAGAGGCAGACCTCCGTCTCGCCTCGAAGAAAATTCGGGGTGAGCAGGAACGCGACTTGAAGCAATTTCGGGACGGGCTCAAGCAAGAGTTACGCCTGCTCAAGCAAGAGATCGATCTCATGCCGAAGGAGAGAAGAAAGAGCGCTTTTAAGATGCGCAAGGAGAAATTGGAGGCCGAGCACGAGGAGAGGGAAAAATTGTTCCTCGAGAAGCTCAACGAGAGCCACGAGACTTCGCTGAGACGATTGTCCGACAGTCACCGCGAGAAGATAGCACTTATGGAGCGGCAATTTTTGCAACAGAAACAACAGTTGATGAGAGCACGCGAATCGGCTATATGGGAGCTGGAGGATCGTCAGATACACGAGAGGCAGCAACTCTTGAAGCGACAGCTCAAGGATATATTCTTTTTGCAAAGACATCAGATGCTCATACGTCACGAGAAAGAGCTGGAACAGATGAAGCGTATGAATCAACGCAAGGAGGACGAATTGGTCAAGAGACAGACCGTCGAACGCCGCAATTTGCCGAAACGCATACGCAACGAGATGAAAGCGCGGGAAATGATGTTTCGGGAGTCCATGCGAATATCCATTAGTTCCGCTCTCACTACCGATCCCGACGCCGAGCGCGACAAGCTAAAGAAATTTCAGGAAAACGAGAAGAAACGTTATCGCGCCGAGCAACAGAGATTCGAGCTCAAACACGCCAGACAACTCGAAGAGGTCAGGGCGCAGAGTGACGCGACGATCAAGGAACTCGAGCAATTGCAGAACGAGAAGAGAAAAATGCTTATGGAGTACGAGACGATGAAGCTCAAGGAGCAGGAGGAAGCTTACACCAAGGAGCTCAGAGAGTGGAAGGCACAGTTGACACCGCGCAAACAGGTAAAAAGTCTTCCTCGTATTTTATCCTCATTTATTTCAAGAAAGTTGAAACAAGCGAAGAAGAGGACTGCTGGCCTCCTCGAACGCGATTTGTATTTCGTAAGTTGGAAGGGCTTAGATTTGACTATATTTTGAGATATCGGGCTGTCAAACTGAAATGTTGACATCTTGAACTTAAACTTTTACCACGAACATAGTACCATTGACGACTAGTATAGAATTTCACTACAATCATTTGAGAGTTTGGATTTCGAAATGATATCAAATTTTTCGAAAATCTATTAATCGCTGCACCTTCTTTGAATTTTACGATACGGGCCATTTTTTTCACTTCGAGCATTGTGGAGGAATGGTTGAGAAAAAAGTCGTGCAAATTAATTGCTTGCACATTGCTTCCTTGTCCATTAACTTCCCGCGTCAAACTTGATCTGTTAGGACGCTGTCATTAAAAATACGACTTTGGTCACAGAGGAAGGTTTATGGACCAAATAAGATTACGAGGGAGCAATCTGTGTTTTTTTTTCTAAACTTTGATGACTTCTGTATTTACCATAACTTGAACATGATTTGGCATCATTGCCGAATAATTACATTCTTGACGGAGCTTTTCCCTCGAAAATGTGTACAGATATTTATTCGAATCATCGACCAGCAATACCCACTACTGTTTGAGGGGGCGTACACAAATTACGTAATGCTAAAATCCCCAATTTTCGACCCCCCTCCCCACATACCACGACCGTAACGCCTGGCCGGACACCCCCCCCCCCCCGCTTCTATTCCGTTACGTAACGGATGCTTAAATGCAACGGTTTGAACATTTTTTTCTTCTATTTTCAAAGCCCCTTTTTTTATTCAAGCAGTCTTCGAACATAGTAATTATCAAAATAAAAAAAATCGGCTACGTGCAACCTTAGTCACTGCAATTACAAAAATGTCAACAAACAAAAATTGAAAATCGGCCGATAAGTTTATGAGTATTCGCTGGGACAAGGTCGAAAAAAAGTTGTTTCGAGAAAAACCCGTTGAAAGCTTTCGTTCCGTTTTTCTTGATAGGGGCTGTTCAATTATTGCGTAAGACGATTTCGGGGGGGTTCCGAACAAGTCTTACTTTTACTTACATGGGTGGCGGAGGGGGGCTAGATAGTTCTTACGTAAGATCATAAAGTTCGTGGCATTTCTTAGAAAATTGAAAAAGAGCACGCTTTAGCCGCATATACAGTTCGGGGTAATAAAGTTATGTTCCACATGAAACACAACAATACTGACATCGTTGAATGGGTGGACGTGAACGACATTATTGTCATAAATGAGATAATGGATCCAACACAGAGCAGAGACGTTCCAGTCGCTCATCCGCTGGCTGATTGGCTGTTGAGCCCCTGGACTGATTCGCAAAATTGCAACGTTAAAAAATACATATTAAAACATTACTTTTCTATAACACAAACCAACGGATTTTTATATTTTTCCCACTATAATTCTTTGTAATTTTGGTAGATACTGATCTTACGTAAGATTGAGGGTGGGGGGGGGGCAGTTAATCTTATTTTTTCTTACATAGGGGTGAGGGGTAGGTCAGAAAGTGGTTAGAATGTGTGGTTAGAAGTGGTTAGAAAGTGGTCAGAAAGTGGTCTTGCGTAATAAATTAACAGCCCCATATATAGTCATGTTTTTTTCTGGAATATTGATACTTGCATCAACGTATCTTGTCTCCGGTGATATGACGGTTCTTCATCTTCATTATATTTCACAAAATAATAAGACTGCGATACATCTATTGCGAACGATGCCACACCTTTAAAGACTGAGGATTCTAACCGTCAGGCTACCTGTTCTATTGACTTAAAATTTTACCAACATATTTTTGAATATACGTACTTCCAAGTATTATAAAAAACAAAACAAAAAAACCCTTTTTTTTCTTCATATTTTGTTTCAAAAAAGTGGGAAGATTGGGGAAAATTTGCACAGTGGCTTTGCCCCTTAACTGACATTTTGTATGGAAAGCTGTCAACTTTCCGCGGTAAAATTGCGCGTGAGTTCTAAATTAAAAACTTGATCATGCAAAAACTTATTTCTGGCAGTTCTAAAATCGTGACGTAACGCAACCCTTGGCCTCCCCCTCTACCCACGAACGCAGTACTGTAACGCCTAACGGGACCGCCTCTCCCCTCCTCAAATTGCGTTACGTAATTTTCGTACGCCCAATTGCCAATATTTCATTGGTTTCCTCTAGTTTCACCACCACGATCGATTTCTTCACTGCATACTGTGTTCTCAAAATAGCCACTTGCAAATCTCAGGTTTTGTCATCAACAACAGAAAAAAGGCGTTATCCATCTCTAATACCACGTTGTTTTCTTTTCTTCGATATTTTGTTTTTCTCCTATTTCTTTTTTTTTATAGAAATTAGAGGCTGAATTGGCGAGTCAGATGGAAGCATTGGAGGCCCGCTATCGAGATTATTTGCCTTCTCGATTAACCGCATTGTCTTTCGCGGCGTTTACCTTTTCCGCAATGTCTGTTGCCGCATCGTGGAAAAAGTCTCCGCGATTGCCACGTTCGATGCCAAATTCACCGACCCCCTTCAGTATACCGAGAGTTACACTGCGCGGCAGTGGCTCGGATTCTGGTTCGGTGAATGGTACACTTTCGAGATCCCGAAATTTCCCGTCCGAATCACGTAGTTAAGAAACGCGCTGTTTTCCCTCGTCTGATATTCATTTGTGTGTGTGTGTGTGTGTGTGTGTGTGTGTCCGTCTCGCTTCGATTTTCCGGCACTCATGAAAACTTTGGGCGGATTGTTCCAGCGGCTAGATAATTTTTTTTACAAGTCCTTCAAAACATGCCTAAAAAATATACTTGGACGTTGGAACAAGCAGTTTCCATGTTGGTTCATATTTGATGTGTAAAATAATCCTCGTTGATGATCACGTGTCCTGGGGAGTCGTCGTCTTGTCTATTCCACAAAGTGTACGCATCATCATCATCATCATCATCATCATCATCATCAAATGTTGAACAAAAATAAGAAATAACGATATTATTCTTTGTCATTTGTTAATCCGAGTTCTCTGATCAAGTTTCCGACCAGGTATTCAATTTGCAATTGTTTTTCGTTATAACAAAATTATCAATTTCCTTTCTTTCATTGTTAAAGAAAACTAAGAAAAGCATACGATTCCAATCTCGATCCATGTCGAAAGTTCATCGCACTCTTGCCGCTTCTTGTCCCGTCGTCTCTTTCTCGCCCTTTCTCGTGTCGTCCATCCTCACGATGTGTCTAGGTGTGGTGTGGCTCTATGTTTGGGTTGCTTAAACCTTATCGGCGTTTGAGGGGTAGCCCAATCATTGCTGGCTCAAATTAGATCGATGTTATAAATACTTGGCTCAATATCGCATTGGTATCGCACAAGGTTTCGTCATGACATCTGAATAATCTTTTGTCGGTCTTAAAATATTAACCCAATTAGTGAACCTTTGAAAGACATTCCTCGCGAAAGAGCACCGGATATAATCTAGACCCAGAGTCCAGAATTGCTTGGATGGAACGGGTGAATAAGATTCCAAAAGGTTAGTCAAACACGTACAAAAAATAATACTTATTCGACAGAGACGACAGCCGTATTGAACATTGCTTTCGCGGTCGATCGTCGCTCCATTCTCCCGAGAAAATGTTTATTTCATACTTCGTACGGAAATTACCGTTGAATAACGTTTCTTTTGTTTCCGTAATTTGTAAAAGCTGCAACTTAACTTTTAACCTTTTTACGCAAAACAATTATGCTAATCTGCAGACATCCGTGAACAGCAATCGTAATAAGTTTAATAATTTTGCGTAAATAATTTTTTTGCACATTCAATATGGTAGCCCAATGGATGACAATATTTTGGCCAAAAAAGTCACCATGTCGAAAGATAATATGCTCAACTCGGTTATGGAGGTAGTCTATTTGATGATCAGTAAAGATGCCGTAGCGACCGCTTAAAGGGTTAGGCTACTGTGACGACCCAAAGATTAGGGTTATTGAAAAACATTAATTTTGAAGGAATGAGTGAGACAATTGAAAAATAATTTGGACATTTATTTGTATGTACATTGACAAAGTTGTGCACGGAATTCCATAAAAAAATATTAATAATTAAAGAAGTTTTAATAAAATAGTACAATAAATAAATATTAATAATTAAAGAAAACAATCACGCGGGAGGCCTTTAAACGTGAAGGGCTTGATTTTGGCAACCAAATTGATCCGAAACAAACAAAAGCCGAGTTATCCTCGAAAATATATTGGCTAAAACTTGACCGAGCGGTTGATCGTTAACGTGGTTCAATCATTTTTGGAAATTCAATTTTTTTTCCTCCTTTACAAGGGGACAGTACGGTAGTCGGATTTTTGTAATTTTTCGTACTCATGGTATAGTCCAGTCAAATTACTGAAACAAAAAAACATAAAATACCGCATTTTTGGGATTATGATGGATCGATAGGGGGGTGTATTCTGCGCTTAAATTTCAATTTGGGGTGTTCTACTGAGGTCAGCTCAAGATCATTTCGATGAAAACGCGTTTAATTCGATATCTCGAGAACGGTTAGTGTTAGGCCAAAAATTGGAGAGACCTTCTCTCTTCTAAATTAAATTTCCTAACTTTTTTATCTGAAACTTTTTCTTTTATCATCAATATTTTTCAATTTATTACTTCCGGAAGGCAAAAATTTTACTTTTTTTTCTCCCTACGTTTCATTTTTCGCCATTTTCTCCCCAACCGTTCAATTTTATGAAATTTTACCGTTTATCAAAGTTGTAGATCCTTTAATTATGAACAACTTTTTCCGATAACTTTTTTTTCTAATACCAATATGTTCGGAGTTATATATAACTTTACCGAGCGAAATCCGCGCCAATGTCGCAATATCATCGACATCAGTGGGTATTCAGTACTTGAAAGAAATATTAAAGTATTCCATGATAATTTATTAGCCAACTTACCTGTATCAGAAGGTGAATCGATTAAACTATTTAAAAATTGTACTTCATTTAAATATTAAATATTGTAATCATTCAAATATCATTTAAATATTGTACTTCTTCAATTTGGGTATTTTTTATTCCATTCAATGGGATAATAATGTGAATAAGGATTTTAAAAAAAGAAGTAAATGAATAATTGAAACTGTTTCACACATTTATTGATAAAAAAAAAGGTCATGAAATTCGTAAAATTAAGCACCCGAGGTCGATGGAAGTGATACATTAATATTAAAGGCCCTGACGGTATCGGGGCATACGTCGTCCTCGTCCATTGCGTCAAAAATATTATCGTCGACAACATTGGCGATATTAGAACAATAGTTCTCTTGGCAATTAGTGCAAATTACTGAGCAAAACAGGCTGGCCTTTCTGCATCCGCACGCTTTGCCGCAGTTGGTTTTGCATTTGCACGCAATTGATCTCAGTAAATCTTCCGGAGCTGGTTTCAGCGACATTGGTATCGGCTCCAATCCACGGAGGGTGCGACGCCAGCCCCACTCCTCGGGTTCCAGATAATTTTCGAGCCAGTATTGCACTTGGTAATAACATCTCAACGAGTGAAAAAATGCGTCGTCAGAGGTAGGGGGAAGGGATTCTAATTTAACCCTCCCACTGCCTGCCATTTTTTTGTATGCCTTATAACGGAGCTCGTTGAGATTCGTACAATTCGTGTCACCTGAAGCCTTGCGATACAAATTCAAAATGAATTGTTCGCCGTTTGAAGCGAGAGTTATTTTATCTGCTTTACCTTGCAGAAAAACTTCAGTTAGCGAAACCAAATCCGGAGTGCTTTTCAATGCGGTCATTGATTTGATCTTGCCTATGTTGAATGGTGCCGAAGTTGTGTTGCAACCACTAATCGCGTGCAAAAATAATATGTTTTTTGCGGCATTCGGCCCATATATCGGTTTGAGGCAGTATGGGCTATATGTAGCGTCCGTCGATTTGCCTCGGCCAGGTTTTCTCAAGTAAATGTTGTTGCACGCGCCGGCTGTCGCAGTCAGCAAAACCAGTAAATCCACGTCCTCACCAACAACAACCGCAGCACTATACTCCTGCGAAATTCTCTTAGCCGTACTGATAATTAGACCATCCGCATCCTCTACGGCTTGCTCCACCTCGATGTCTGATTTGATGAGAACAGTCTTCAGTAGTGAGATGAATCTGGTCTTATAGCTCTCGTTGCCTAAAAACTTATCTTGAGTTGTGGTGACGGTCATATTGTCGGTGAAAATGATATCCGCACATGGCTTCAGCTGGGATCGGCGCAGCCGTTCGGCAGATTTGGTGCCAAAGTTGGAAATACCTTCGGGATAGCCATCGAATTCAATTACCACGTCTGTACCGTAGTGTTTTTTTATGTATGTTACGTATTTCTGGCATATATCGGAGTAGGTAACAGTTTCTGTCCTACACAACCCTGTGTAGAAGAAATCCACCGTCAACAATGAATTTTGGGTTCAGCCCTAAGTCCGGAGGTGTTTTTAACGGTAGGAAGCAATCGTATAGCGTAGATTTTTTTGCCGTGGCGCATTCCTTCCTGTGTGAATAAAGACATCGGATAAGGTGCCAGCTCGTGTTTTAAGATTTCTTTTAATTCCGTTGGCAAATTTTCAGACAGAGTAATTCGTTGGAATAATAACAGCGGCTGAACTGGAACAACTGGCAAATTGTCATCCACGCGAATGCTGTTGGTGATTGCAGCTAATGGAAGGACTTTATTTTTTCGTTGAAACTTGTGCGTGGCGAATGGTCTTCCGATCATGTCGTTTAACATTTTCGCACCAACTTCATCGCAAAGATGACAGTTGATTGTCGAGTCGCCGATGGCGCCAGTACTTAGTGACCGCAAGTTGCATGCCTCGATAAAAGGTTGGTGCTCACTCAACCAGTTGTCCAGTTTTTCTGAGTCGCTGTTATCTCGCACAATGCGCGACGGTCTGGCATCAACATGCTGCTCAGTAGTTGCGCTGAATACGCCGCAAAAGTTTTCGACTTCATCACAAACGTGTAGCATTGAGATCATTCCTAGAATCCATCTGGCTGTTGTGTGAGAGTTTATCCCACGTCCTTGCGTTAGTCCACCAGCTACGTTCATAGGTCGATTTAATCTCTGCTCAATTACCATGTCCGACATAATTCCTGACCACGACTTGTCCGTAAAGCGCATCGTAAAGAAGCCATTAACAAAATCTTGCAGCTCGAAATCGAGAAATTTAGTCGGCAAGCGTTGGAGAAATCGTCAGATTTATCGGACGAATGGAGTTGATGTTCAGGGCACAAAGTTCATTCGGGCCACTACGGTTTTCGTATGTCTCGATAGGGATATGTCCAAACCTTGCTATCTCCGCCGCAGTTGATGTAGTAGATTTCCGCGAGGCAGGTCGTTCGTAAGAGACGGCTTCGGAAGGAGTAACGCACTGTATACCCCCCGTTACATGAAAAGTATTGTGTCCATCGATTGTATTAACATTGAAATCGGAATTATCGAAGACAAACTGAGAAAAACCATCTAGCCCGATTTTTGGAGAATGATTTTCGATACAACATGATTCGAATAATAACACTTCATTGTAGGAAGAGCAAAATCCAAAAGCTGACAGTATATCGATGAGATGTCTTGACGCAAATTTCCTGTACAGAAATGTTGCAACTCCCAGTTGCAGGGGAGAATGAAATCGGCGAGGTCGAACTGCAGTCATGATGGCATGTGCGATGGTAGTGCAGATAGTTTCCCATTTATTGGTCGTTGAACCCTTGTATTTCATTATTAAGGTGTGAAGAAAAACTTTTAGCGATTGTGGAATCATCGATTCAATATTTTTCATGAAATCGTCGGTCGGAGGGAATTCGTCTTGCAGCAAGAGGCCTCGAATATCTTCTAATATTATTCCTGCTGCTTCTTTGACTACACGTGACCTCTCTTCGGCTGGGTTTCCTTTTTTGGCCTTATAAAACGAATCGCTCAAAACTTTTGCACCTGAATTCGTTAAGCAAACAAATGTGCCAAGACGTTGTCGTTCGAATATTATGACATTATCACGGTACTTGTTGATTAAGTACTTTTTTATGGTACGGATGTCCAGTTCTTCAGCACCATCGATTTGGTCGGTTATATCGGAAAGTTTGAATTGGCAATCATCATCATTTGTTAGCATGTAATTGTATATTGCGTCAACAACTTCGTCGATGCTTTCACAACTGGGTCCTCTCTTTACTCCTCTTTTCGGTTCATCCTTCAAATGAAGCCAGCATTTGTGATGGTATCTTGCACCATCACCGACATCATCAGAAACTTCTCGAATACGCGCAATAACCGACTGAGCTAATTCATCATTTCGATGCTTTAATGACGAAAGCACAGATTTCTTCACGGCTGAAAATGACCTTACCGTACGTACTCGTATTCGTTGCTTGAAGCGTACGCGTTGGTTCATTTCTCGGATGTTTTCCGGGATCTTTTCGGTGCAAATGAAGCACGTATTTTTTTAATCGAATTCCTCTTCTTCTGCTATGGGTAAAGGTGTCGATGATTGCGATGACGACGAAGAGGTCGACGACAGTCTTCGCTGTACAACAGCTGCAGCAGCTCTCTCATCTCCATACTGTATTTGACACGAAGAATGCACCCTAATAAAAAAATTAATAACAATAAATTATAATATATCTATATTATATGAAATGTAATTAAATGTAATTTTTGAATGCGGATTTTAATATTAAACTACTTTCGTGTGTGAGTAAGTTTTTGAGGATGCTTTATTGTCCCTACCGCACCAGCCAAAAATTTTATCTGACTGAAATTTTCCTATTTCGTGATACAATTAAAATGTGAAAAAATTCAGGAACATTTGGCATGCTATAAGCAACAATTATCAATAATAATATTGCCCAAAAGTTATTAACAAATCGTTTGCACAAATAATTATTGAACAATTACTCCATAAGTTCTTTTTTTTCTTAAACAAATCGAATGCGTTAATTTTTCTTAACGCATGTGAATTTTTTCAGATTTTGCACTCTATTTTAAAATATTCTAAGTATAAACCAAAAATTACAAATTTTGTATATATTTTTGCACACAATTTTATCGCTGGCTTTGGAAATTTTCGAAGGCACTGAGCCAAAAAAAACATAAATATAAACATACAAAAAATACATAAATACATACAAAAAGTACATACAAAAATACATAAATAAATTTGAAATTAAAAAATTTCAAAACGGGAATTTCAAAATAGAGAGAAAATTCTGGAAAAATTCATATGCATTCAGAAAAATTGCGGCATTCGATTTGTTCAAGAAAAAAAAAATTATGGACTAATTGTTGAATAATTATTTGTTAATACAATTTATTAAAAACTTTTAGGCAATTTTATTATTGATAATTGTTGTTTATGGCATGCCAAATGTTGCTGAATTTTTCCACATTTCTATTGTATCACGAAGAACGAAAATTTCAATCAGATACCATTTTTGGCTGTGACGCAATATGGGCAAAGCTCCTTATATTCGATATACGTTTGTCAAGAAAAATGAATACCAGGAGTAAACACCTACTGGAAGTGATATTATTATTGGAAAATTTTGTAATTCTGAAAAATATTTTTTATAACGGTAGAAAAATAATTAATATTACCTTAAACTTGATAGAGGTGTTAACATGCGCTCATGTTCCTTATCTCCCTTATTACACTGGCTTTTATAAGCGTTTGAATCCGTTTTTTTTCACCGTAATCACTTCTCCTTTACTTAACGTTTTGCTGCATAT
The DNA here is from genome assembly GCA_951751655.1 of Ophion costatus. Taxonomy (NCBI): domain Eukaryota; kingdom Metazoa; phylum Arthropoda; class Insecta; order Hymenoptera; family Ichneumonidae; genus Ophion; species Ophion costatus. Next base: position 3,779,102 of record OX632361.1, on the reverse strand, counting down.
AAAACAATCTTCCATTTTCACTTCGTGCAGCAGTAAAACATTTGAAAACATAGAAAATATTCGATTTTTAATCCTCACTGCGTAGAAGCCAAGAATACACTGAACGACTGAAGAACGCTTATGCTCACTTTCACTTCCCTTTACCCCGACCCCTTCTCAGGCTAAAAATAGATTCCATAGGACAACGGTTGAGTCGAGGAACAGATGTCCCTTACCCGCACTAATGCACGCGACAGTGTGTCTGTGAATACGCGTCGCGACATTGGCGCGGATTTCGCTCGGTAAAGTTAGGTATAACTCCGAAGATATTGGTATTAGAAAAAAAAGTTATTGGAAAAAGTTGTGCATAATTAAAGGATCTACAACTTTGATAAACGGTAAAGTTTCATAAAATTGAACGGTTGGGGAGAAAATGACGAAAAATGAAAAATAGGGAGAAAAAAAGTAAAATTTTTGCCTTCTGGAAGTAATAAATTAAAAAATATTGATGATAAAAAAAGTTTCAGATAAAAAAGTTAGGAAATTTAATTTAGAAGAGAAAAGGTCTCTACAATGTTTGGCCTAACACTAACCGTTCTCGAGATATCGAATTAAACGCGTTTTCATCGAAATGACCTTGAGCTGACCTCAGTAGAACCCCCCAAATCGGAATTTAAGCTCAGAATACACCCCCCTATCGATCCATCATAATCCCAAAAATGCGGTATTTTATGTTTTTTTTTCATTCTGATCCGTAATTTGACTGGACTAGTACGCGAAGTTCAGAGCTCGAATATTAATGTTCCAGAGCAGTTCGACGCCATATTCAGAAATTTTCGAGAAAATTGACTTTGAAGTTTTCGAGCGCATGCTTATCCCACAAAGATGCAACGATATTCGAACCGGGCTCGTGGCGTACCCGGTAGCGCTCGAGTCTAGTAATCGCGGGGTCGCTGGTTCGATTCTCAGTTCGAAATTTTTTTTTTTTTCATTTTTTTTCTAATTCGCATACCTCCGTCATTTAAATATCCCGATAAATTTTTGTTGTATATAATCACATATTATTATATATAATTAATATAATATATCTATATATGTTTATATATGGACAAAATCCATATATAGTTATTTATGTACAAAATTCATTATAGTTATACATAATTATATATTTTCTCATATATGATCATATATTATTTATATATAACAATAGGTGAATATTTATAAAAAAATAAATAAATAATCCCGGGATAAAAATCATAAAATCTATGTGATTCACATATATGTAATTATAATTGTCCATGATAAATGCAAGTCTTATTTTTGATTATCTCTTGCTTGAAATTGCGAATAGGCGACGTAAAAATATCTAGTAATAATATTTACATAAACTCCCTTGTAGATTAATAGGAATATAAATAGAAGAATAAATGTTGAAATATGTGAATATAACGCTTGCTTTGGCAACCGTCGATATTGTGAATAACAGTTCTGCGTACATCGTTTGCCTTTGTCCTGATCAACTACCTGCGAAGCGGGCACAGCTGCTTGTGCACAAAAGATTTCTGGGAATTCCAGAACGGGTGGAAGAGATACGGCGTCTTCCGCAAGGAATGCCTGTTTGAAGTAGCATATGACTTGCGTTTTTTCATTTAAAAAAAATGAAAAAAAAAAAAAAAAAATCGAAGTGAGACTCGAACCAGCGACCCCGCGATTACTAGACTCGAGCCCTACCGAGTACGCCACGAGCCCGGTTCGAATATCGTTGCATCTTTGTGGGATAAGCGTGCGCTCGAAAACTTCAAAGTCAATTTTCTCGAAAATTTCTGAATGTGGCGTCGAACTGCTCTGGGATATTAATATTCGAGCTCTGAACTTCGCGTACCATGAGTACGAAAAATTACAAAAATCCGACTGCCGTACTGTCCCCTTGTTAGAGGACAAATTACATCTTCATTGTTAATAACTGATGAAAAAAACGTTGAGAAGAAAAACGTCTGTCAAGACTGATTGTAAGCTGAACTTACACTCATGACTGTGACGCATATGGAAAACAGCAAAATCCGGGAAAACTCAGATAGTTCCTTTCTTCCTCGATTAAAAAGGGAAAAGTCAGGAAATTTGGAAAATACTCTCGAAGTTTTCCAGAATCTACTTTTTACAAGAATTATGAACAATAAAACCAACTGGAAAAAAAGTATAAAAATAAATATTTTTGTATATTTTTAATACTTATATCATTCTTCATTATATACAAAAGAAATTATCTCGTTGTCAAGCATTGAAAATTTCATAAACTGAAAACTAATTTACTCTAAAGCTCTACACATTTGCATTCGATTTTTCAATACCCAAACGCACAATTATTATTGTAGCGTTTATATTTACTTTTTATTCATTCGCATCGACATGAAAATTGTTTACAATAAATAAACGGTTCTGTTTTTGCTTTTAATATTTTTTTTTCATTTGGTTTAAATTGTTGTTCGATTGCTTAAGTTAAAAAAAAAATTTTAATATTTAACATTTTTATATATTTGATCTTAAAAAAATTATGTTCATTATTTGACCCGAATTTCCGTGGAATATTTAGAACACCTGTAAAAGTCAGTGAATTTCTGAGTTAATAATGCGTAACAACCATGAGACTGAATAAGCGTGCCGAAATTAAAGTCAATCCGTTCGTTAGATGTCGAGAAGTCCCGTACAAAGTTTTCAAAAACATAGTTTCAAGAAAAACGCGTATAAAGGAGTTTCGATACCATTTCTCAGTCACAAGAGTGGGGGCGATGAGGGGGGGATGAAAACACCATGGGTTTTCGGCAGGCTGTCGACCTCTTGTTAATAAAATTCATTTAAAAATAAACCATAATTGGGCATTTCCCGACTCGTAATATTGGTTAAAAATATTTCTAAGCCGGGAAATGATATTGATAGTCATCATTTTTGACAATTAAAAATAAATATGTTGCAATTTTATTCAAGAAAAAATAACCGATCGACTTGGCAATATCGGCCGTTTCTGCCATTGGCAAGAAGATCGTTAAAGCGTCGGCGGCGCCAGGTTATTTACACGGTGTAGAACGTTTAACGCTCAACATTTTATGAGGAGTTTTTGATTCGAAAAAGTCGAAAAAACGTTAAAAATGTCGAGCGGACGAATAAATACATTGTATTATAAATTTTAAATGCTGTAAAACTATGTACGCTTCAAACACGCAACGATTTTAAAATACCCGCCAGTTGTTGCGCGACTGTGAGTGGCTCACTCGACAGAGCCAGTTTACGCAGTGCTGCCACGTTTAACCTACAAGTTTCGTTAATGTCTGAAAATAAACCGAGCTCGAAATGCACATCTTTGACTGTTATTTATGAATCAAGTAGAGAAACCGCTTATCTTTTTAACACGACATTCATAACACTAATCGCAGTTTAGTTTTTTGTAATTTAAATCGAAGGATTATTTCAACCCTTACAGCCCTATAACTAGTTTTTACGAAGTCCAACGTGTATTACCAAATGGATGAACGTTTAACTTGAACCTTAAAAATCTCCGAAACTAATCGAAGCTATTACGAACTAGTCGAAACTCCCTAAAGTTTTACTAGTAGTTCAATTGTTGTAATCATAACTTTACCTTTAAGCTGCGACTCGTGCACCCTATATTGGACCTTCCCCTTCAATTTGAGTTGCCTCAAGCGACTATAGACTATTGGAAAATTTTCACAGTAGCCTAACCTCTTAAATCGCCAAAATAATATGTGTCATTTACTTTTGGTCAATTTGTAGTTTGAGAATGTTCGACGTAAGAGGAACATTTTTCACGGGCGAAACGTGGTAACATTTATCAAACAAAGAACGTGCGACTTCCGTATCAATATGTTTTTATTAAAATTGTCGATTTTTTTGTTATTAGTGTTATAATTACTTCCGCCTAGTGTTTCTAAATGTCTACATAGAGTTGTGATCTTTTCTTCGGTTGCTTTTACGGAGAAGCATCCAAATTCGCATTTTGGTATTTCAATTGTGTGTTCAAAATGCCAGAAGCTCGTTATGTTGGGAACAATCTTGAGCACGAACGCGAATGGGGCTGGTCGAGGCCGAATGAACGTTTTGAGCTGAAAAATGATGACTGCTTGAAGACGTAGAAGGTAAACCGAGGCAACTGTTGCGACGTACCCCAGTCTATTCTGACCACTGGGATGACGGTTGATGCGTAGGCAATCATGTTCAAATTGAGTGCAAATTTATTTTTATCGACCAAGAGCGTTTGGCTTGATCCGAGGCCATGCGCTGAACAACTTGAGACAGTTTTCCGTGTCTCCGACTGAAGCCCATACTTGCGTCCTCATGCGTCCTTTGCCAGCCTTATTTGCGTTCATGCCTGTACCCGGCTTTAGGGCTCTTCTCCCAAGCAACATCTTTTCAGCATCATTGCGATTTGAATTACTACGCTCAGGGCAGGGAGAAGATACTTACAAATGAATTTAGTTCTCATTGATCCAATTAAGTATTCTGTGCAGCCTGAACGTCTCGACAAATTATTTCTTGATCGAAATAATTATGTCCAATGAACTAGCCAGAGTCCACAATGATTTCAGTCACGGAAGTTTTTCGTTATTACATATTGCACTATTTCCCTATGATCTGTGCACAGTTTGCAAAGTTCGGAACTCACATAGGCGCAGGAAAGCTATACTTGTATGATTTTTACTCGACATCCTTAGCACATTCACAGCCGGGTATGAGCAAAGAAGCCTATCGTAGGTGTTATTAATAAACACGAGTTCAAGGGACTCATAATTTATTACGGTTTTTTGCATTTATATAATCGGACGATTCGTGTAACATTGCAGAGGCTTGAGGAACAGTTTGCGATGCAATTGGACGAGCAAGAAGCTATATACGGACCAAGTGCTATACCCCTCTGCTTGCCACCGGATCTTCCGGATTTGACGCATCACACAGCTGGTTCGACCCGAAGTTCTTTGTCGTCAGTGAGCGAGGGCTGATAAACGTTCATTCCAAGAGCTCTCTCTCCCTTCCTCTCCCTCCCCTCTCGCTCTCTCTCTCTCTCTCTCTCTCTCTCTCTCTCTCTCTCTCTCTCTCTCTCTCTCTCTCTCTCGCCCTCTCCCTCTCCCTCTCCCTCTCCCTCTCCCTCTCTTTCTCCCTTTCTTTCCTTCTCTCTATCTCTCTTATGCGAATCGTTGTTTAGTATGAACAGTCGACAACAAAGAAAAGAACTTTATTCGAGTATCTTTGGATTTTCGACATCGTTGAACTTACCAACATACACATGACAGACACACCATACCAAGCGGTCAGCCAACTGCTGCTAATCGATATTCACAGACAATACTGTACAGGGCGCTTTGACGATGGTTCGGTTAAAACGTTTTACCTATTGTACTACCGAAGCTTCATGATTTATCGTGGAGGTGAAAAAAAGGAGGGGGAATGAAAAAAACGGAACGGAAACGGAAAGGCGTAGTGTATATAGTTCGCGATGTTTCTTATGATGCTTACAAGAAGAAAAGTATACTAAATCTTATACAGTACGCTATGATCCGCCCGGTCAATGTTTCGAAATGTCACTGACGACTTGTAGACATTGCCAATTTTTTTTTGCACCAAATAACAGTCATAGCACCTCATCATTTATACATACATATATGTATATATAAACATGCATAAGCACACTTTGCGTTTGGGTATGTATTTTGAACTATTCGTTATCTCTGCCTTCATTTTTCATCGATATAGAGTTTTAGTTTTTGAAAAAACTGCTTTTGGTTGGCGGGCTATGACAATCATTTTTCAGAGGCCCCATTTTTTTTTTCATTGTCTACGCCTGAGTAAGCTCCATAGCATTTTTTTCTGTCCAAACCCTTCGTCATCGAGAGGTATGTTTTTCGTTTGCGCGAATCTCTGGATCGGAAAGAAACTATGGTCGTAGAATACAAATAAGACGTTGCGAATATCATAATGCGATGTACAGATGTATGTATGTACGTATGTGAGGGTAAATTTATCCACATGCATTGTAAATGAGACACGATAATTGTAGACCGATTATCGATTGAAAAAACATAACGTCAATTCTCCTGGAATTGAACGTTGACACATTTTTTTTTCAAACGCGGCTAAGCAGAGGGAAAAAGAGCCAATTCGCCAGTTTGTTGATATTTTCAATAAAGTGGAAACGATGCGATCGGAACAAAAACGAAGGGAAATAAACACGACGTGAAAATATTAATATATTTTGAAAACAAAAGAACAACTTGGTGCGTGACGTGAGAGAATAAAACACAGCGGTTTTTGCGTCTCACACGAGAAAACTAATGCTCACATTTCTGGCATTGCATACCGAAGCCAAAATAATATTTACAATAATATTTTCAAGAAAAAACAGTGGAAAGATTCTACAACAAGTGCCGAAGAAAGTAGAATACAAGTTTTTCAATTTTTCTATATCGCACGGCGATATGAAAATACACGAAATAAAAATAACGTACACATAGTCAGGGGAATTGCAAAATGTCTAAATAGGCCGTACGCAGGGTAGAGGAAATAAAACGTTCGGCTAAAGCACTTCGCGGATACGATACAGGAACGTTTTCCATTAAAGTAAACAAATATATTTTAATAAATACACAAAAATCGCACTAGATATCATATGAACGAAAAACAAACAAATAACAACACCAAATATAATATTTCTGACGCGTTTTGCCATTAATTGACGAAAAGAAAAAACCCCATAGAATGTCATAGCAAATCCTGTTTCGAGTAGCGAAAGCAAATTTCCTCCTTTCTTTAACTCACCTACTTCCGTATAAAATACAATTTACGGTTATACTTACCCATTAACATTGAAATACAAGACGAAATTAAAATAAATTTATACATCAAATTGTGTGTGTGTGTGTGCGTGCGCGTGTGTGTGTATTACTATATACTATATAGTAATATACTATAAGTGAAAATGGGATAAAAAATGAGTTTCTGCAGAGTCCCTTAGACATAAAAACAAGTCTACCAGAATAATATCTATTCTTGATATATTCTTGAATAATATATCTCCAGCGTACGAACGTTACCCATTTCTAAAAAAAAGAAACGATAACGTCCAAATGTTTTTTTTTCAAGCTCGAAAAAACGTTTATGGGTGTTTTTTAAAATTTGTTTCTTCCGCACCAACCAAAGCTTCGGTTGCGCAATTCAATCATACGGTTATATTCCGAACTTGGTTCAAGTTCTTGTTGAAGGTATTATAGTTAAAAAAAATCATTTTTCTTTGTCAGCGAATGACCTTTCCATGATAGTAGTCACGAGATAACTGACAAACGTTAAATAATAAACTCCAGTCAGCCTGCTATTATTGTCCATTCCGACAGAAGCTTCGCGGACCTTGCGAAATATAGATAATCGGATATTAGTATTTTCGTTGTTTGAGAAAACTCGGTAATTATGGAGTTTGAGGTCTGCCAAAAACGACGGAATTTTCTTCTTTGCCATGAATTGATTTAATTAGTCACAACTAATGATATTTCGTCGGGGGAGGCTGACATTTCCCATTAATTCCATAAGTTATGGGGTTTTGAAGTTTGCGGAAACGAGGGACAAAATAGTGCAACTACGGACATTTCAAAGCCTATATTGGGAGTGAGGAGTGGGGGGATTTGTGAAAAAACCTTTCCGAATACGATGTCTAAGAGATATCGGATCGGTCATTTCCCCCTACCACCCTGCCCCCGTTGAAAGTTTGTCAAAATACGCGACTTCAAAGACGAGACTAACAATCGGTGAAAATTGTGTGTGTTGGGGGGGGGGGGGTATGGATTTGTGGGTGTGCGTGTTTGGGTTTATTTGGGTGTGCGTCGATCGTGACCAACACACACACACACTGTATGGAGGAAGGTTTTTTTTATAAATCCCCCCACTCCCCATATAGGGGTTAAAATATGTCCGTAATTGCGCTATTTTGTCTCCCGTTTCCGCAGACTTCGAAACCCCATAGCGTAATGGAATAAATGGGAAATATCAGCCTTCCCCGACGGAATACCACTTACTATAATAAAATAACCAAAAGCATGGCGAAAAAAAAAATTCCCGTCGTTTTTCGGGACGGTCCCCAAACTGATAATTACCGAAAACTTTAACGGAAATATCGTTTTTGCGTGAGAACAAAATTGTGGTATCTTTTGTCTATGACCTCGAGTGGAAGATAAAAAAAGAAAAGACGTATTATTTCCTGCGATATGAGGCACCCGAGGCTTTTTTCAGGCTTTTCAGTCTGGCTGTTTCTTCTTTTGTCTCATTCTCACTCGGTCCCCGGGGGGGGGGGGGGCAAAGCTGACGAAAGAGCGCTCCCCCTTTCTCGTCGGCTTGAAAAATGTATTACTTTATTTATCTTTCGTCTTATTTAATTTGTACATTGATCTTCATTATTATCAACTTGTAAACGACAGCTTGGCGACTCCTTCCTTTTGGATAACATCCAATTGTTTTGTATATTTATAATATCATGGGTCAGATGTCAATTTTTAAATGACAAAAATTACATGAGTCGATTACTAATTATATATCGTCGCTATAATGGAACATCGATTCGGAAGAATTGCATCTTCAACTACCGTTGAGTACGCGAGCTGCAAATTGTTGGAAATACATTTTCTTTTCTCCATTTTACTGTACGAGAAAAATGCAGTAATTTGCCTCCATATCGCGTGTCTTTATCCTTATCTTTGTAATCATCCCGTCTCGCTTAAGTTGTGTTATTCAACGCGACATATTTACAACGATGTACTTTGGGAGATGTTTCGATTTTTTCCTTTGAATGCTTGTAGCGTGTTGTAAATCGTCGAAGAAGGATTAACATTACGTTTGTTAATAAATTGTAATTAACGAAGAAAAGAGGTGAAAATTTCGATGCAAAGGATGGTTAAGGAATTTGTTGTTGAGATGAGACCATTTATGAAGCTAGTGCAGTAGGAGGGCTGAATTGTAATTGTTATTTGAGACAAGTTCACTGTAACAAATTCTATTATTACCATTATTATTATTATTATTATTATTATTATTATTATTATTATTATTATTAATTGCTCAGAACTGGATACGTTTAAGTTCAACATTAAATATCTGTATCATTTATATTTACTATTATCAACTAGGCGATATGTGATTAGGGAGAAAAAACAAGTAATAAATATTTTAATGCTAAAGTTCCATTTGTCTGAATTCTGCAAATAAATGCTTTTCGGGAAGTAAAACGAAATCTTCGATCCTGCACGATAAAATAAATGAAAAATCGTTGAAATAAAATACCTGAAGGGATTAGGCTACAGTGACGACCCGAAAATCGGTTAATTGAAAAAAACTATTTGACGGATTAAGTATGATTGAAAAATCGTTTCGACATTTATTTGTATGTACATTAACAAAGTTGGGTACCAAATTTCATAAAAAAATAATCATTAAAGAAGTTATAAACAATCTCTTTTTTCGATTTTTCGAGGTAAAACGTCATCGTTATTGTGAATAACTGATGAACAGAGAACGTTAAGAAAAACGGTGGTCAAGACTAAACTACTATTACACTGCATAAATGTACCGAATTTCAAGCCAGTCCGTTCATTAGATGTCGAAAAATGGTTTATATCGTTTTAAAAACATACTTTTGAGAAAAAGGCGTTTAAATTTTTACCAGCCGTTCTATCCTGATCGTAGGTTCACCATCCTGCGATTCCTTCACTATATGTTGGACCTTCCTCTTTAATTTGAGGTGCCCCAAGCGACGAACGAGTGCTCGTCATTTTCACAATAGCCAAACCGCTTAAACCTTGTTGATGCGTCAGTACTGGTTTGTAATATGCGAAGAATGTTTTACCAATGTAGAAACATAAAAAAGTTCTATTCAAAAATAGTGATAACACGTTGAGCGCGTTGCGTGCAAACTGGCACACCCATCCGGGAAGTATTGTCAGTCGGGTGACAAGCTTGCGGAATATTTTATCTAGTGGTGGAAATGTTTTTAATCGTGGTTTGCGGACTCTGTTTTTGTATAAATCAGTCGATCCGTAACTCATCGTGACTCAGTGGTGCGAAAATATCGTCGAGAAAAGTGTGCCTCGAGTATTTCGCCAATTATCGCTCGCAGCAGTACGTTTTGTTTAACGTGAAACAAACAAAGATTGCCCATAGATCAAGCGTGCATTCAGAGATGGCCGACTCCGCGGGATCATCGAAACTTCGTGTCTGCGTTATCGGAGCGGGAGCAGCCGGACTGTGCGCCATTAGACATTTGACGAGCGAGCCGAGAAACTTCGAGCCCGCGGTTTTCGAACAGCACTACGATGTCGGTGGTACATGGATTTACGAGGAGAAAATCGGGCTTGACGATAATGGATATCCTATACACTCGAGCATGTATGCGAATCTGAGGTCAGTCTTCAATTACATAATCACAACGGGAGCGTTTAAAGGAAGGGAAAGGGTGATCGACCGGAAGAGACCATTTAACTAAACGAGTTATTCAGTATTCAATATTATTTCGCTATTTTTTAAATCACACATTTCCTTTGTATTTTTCCGTTTTTTAATTTCAGAACAAACTTGCCCTTAAAGATTATGAATTTTCCGGATTACCCGACGCTAGGACAGACGAGCGATGCTGCTTGCGGCAATCATCGTGATGTTTTGAAGTACTTACGCGATTACGCCGATCACTTTCATCTTCGTCAATATATTCAGGCATGTATTCAGAACTCTGTCAGATGCTTGGATTCGTCTAGGATTTTTTTTAAATGTGGCTTTTTTAAAAGTTAAGTTGATTTTTCAAAAATCTGTCATTATGCAGAACATACTTTACCTTTTGTTCTTTGAGACAGTATTGTTGGCTAGAGCGCTGTTTTGGAGGTGATTTCTAGGAAGTAATCATCAAAAAATTATTTTTGTGAACATCAATTAATTGTTATTATTAATTAATAAATCACTTATATATATTTCCTTCAAGTATATGCACGAGTAAATAAATCTATTATGATGTGATTTTTTACGTTTGTTTAGAACGGTGCGCGGAGAATGCCCCTAATCGGCGATCTGTGTTTAGTCCAGGAAACGGGTTAAAAAGGGGCCTTTTGATGACTCGCCTCTAGGTAGTACGGGTCCTGGATATTTTTGTAGGGTTCATAGCCCAAATGAAAACCTACTATTTTTCAACATTCGATTTGTACGTGATTATTAACCCCACGCGTTCAAAGTTGGCGAAACGAGGTTTTTGAGCGATAGCAACGAAACTGTCAATTTGACAGAAAAAGTAAACGAACTACTTGTAGGTATTAGAGAAACGAACAATTTGGCGCGTCGAAAATTAAAATCGATGGATCAGTTCTCCTGCAACGTAATAAAAACCAGCTAAAATGGACATTTCTTCAATAACTAATTATTAATGCAATAATGCATGTACAGCTTTGAAAATCTCGGAAAATATGTCTCTTAGTGTACTAAAGAAGTGTGCAAAACCGGGGCTCGATCGGATAAATACTTTTCGAGAAAAGTTATTTGTTATAAAAAAACCGAATATTTTTGCAAGGACTTTCTGGGCTGGAAAATTATCGTAGAGCAGTTTAATTAGCAGCTTTTTAATCGAGAAGGGTCCTACTGTCATGTACACTTCGGAGCGAAAGGATTTTTTATAATTAAGTGGGTGAAAAATGGCTCCAAAAAGAGGATACGTTTTTCTGTTATAAACAAATGGAATTCCGCTGCCAATTTTTATGTTTCAGAGTCGAGATTAGCATCATTCAGAAGCTCTTATTTTTACACGAATTTACAAAACAAAAAAATTGCTAAAAGTCAATTGGGGGGGGGGGAGATGATTTTTTTTTCAAGAATTATTGCACTGGCTGTTCTTAACACAAAGGGCTAAAAATTGGACGCAGTATAGAGGAAGACTCATACTAACTGTCATAAAATTTCCAAAGAAAACACTCATGAATGTGCTACTTATTTTTGCGGTTAATTCACGGACAATATGCGGCACCGGGTATGACGGTGGAATGGGGGCATCTCCGTCTGCAGACGCTCGCGCTCAAGATGAATTGGCGCGTTAAAATTCCACGAACTTGGAATATCTCTTCAACAAATTGACATATCGGGTTTTTTTTTAATTCCGACTAATTTTTTCCGCTGATCATGAATTTGCTATAAAAGAAGCAAAACAAGTATATCTTCAGCTCGAAATTTGTTTGCGTAATTTTTTTTCTCACCGCTAGTTAATTAATATTTTTATTTCATGCGAATTGGATTGTAGTGTCGTAAAGTTTCTCTATTACTGTATGCAAAAAAAAAGAAAAATCTATCAAAAATATCTTGTTATTGGAGCACGCGTCATTTCGTTTAGAGGAAACATTGAATAAATAAGGGACCTAGTGTTTGAAATAATTACTAAACGTTTTTACATGTTAAGATGGCTAGCTAAAAATTAGCGGCGGAATTCCATTTGTTTATGACTGATAAACCTATCTTCTTTTTGGAGCCATTTTTCACTTACTTAATTATACAAAATCCTTTCGCCCCAAAGTGTACACGACAGTAGGATCCTTCTTGATTAAAAAGCCGCTAATTAAATTGTTCTACGATAATTTTCCAGCCCGGGAATTCCTTGCAAAAAATTCGGTTTTTTTTATAACAAATAACTTTTCTCGCAAAGCATTTATCCGATTGAGCCCCGGTTTTGCACACTTTTTTACACTAAGAGAAATGTTTTCCGAGATTCTCAAAGCTGTACATGCATTATTGCATTAATAATTAGTTATTGAAGGAATGCCCATTTTAGCTGGTTTTTATTACTATGCAGGAGAACTACTTAATCGATTTTAATTTCCGATGCACCGAATTGTTCGTCTTTCTGATACCTACAAATAGTTCGTGTTCTTTTTTTCTGTCAAATTGACAGTTTCGTCGCTATCCTTCAAAAACCTCGTTTCGCCAACTTTGAACGCGGGGGAATGATAATCACGTACAAATCGAATGTTGAAAAATAGTAGGTTTTCATCTGGGCTATGAACCCTACAAGAATATCCAGGTCCCGTACTACCTAGAGGCGAGTTGTGCAAAAACGCCCCATTTTCTGGAGTAGTTGTGGACGTTGTATAAATAGGAAAAAAAATCAAACATATTTTCAATCTGTATGAGTGTGTGATGTTTGGTACCAGATCCAGCGAAACAAATTGTTTATAAAATTGCGGCAATCCAACCTTTAAATATATTTTTTTTCTACATTTCTGAACATTTTACGAGTTATATTAAACATTATTTCGACATGATTCTGCTACCAACGTTGAAAAACACTCTACTGCATGGGTATGCCAAATCGAAGCTCAATCGGGCAATTGGTTATCGAGATATCGTAGTTGCCGATTTGAAAATCATAGTTTCAAGAAAAACGTGTTTAAAGTTGCTGCGTCCCGACCGCAGTCCCCGAGCGTACTGCTTATCATTCTTACAACTCGGCTGATTTTATGAGTATTATTTTCTGGTTTTCACAGACATATTTCGAAAGGACTGAAAGGACTGAAAGTAGGATAAGAAAATAAATCGTTAATAAACTTTTTTTTTAGATTTCTAGAAAACATCTAGAAACTATCTTCAGAATACTTTTTACTCGGGCTTTTTTTAAAATAATCGACTGTGCACAAAAACCTTATTTTTGTTCCTCAGTTTAACACACGAGTCGAGGAGGTTCGTCCAGTCGTCAATGGAGACGATTGGAAAAATACAATTTGGAATGTTCGAGTGAAGAATACGAAGACAGATGTGATTGAGGAAAAAGAATACGACGCAGTAATGGTTTGCAATGGGTAGGTCACGAATCGATTACTGATCGTGTGTGTGTATGTGTGTGCACAAACATTACACATTCGCACATTAAAATATTACAGTACCAAAATATTCAAAAATTGCAGTCATTACTTCGAGCCAAAAATACCGGGTATACCAGGCGTCGAAAGCTTCTCCGGAAACGTGATACATAGCCACGATTACAGAAGGCCAGAAGCATATGCTGGAAAACGGGTGGTTGTTTTAGGAGCCGCGTCTTCGGGCATTGATATCGGTATTGAGCTTACTGGACACGCGAGCCACGTATATCTCAGCCACAATCGTGATAGGTAACAAATTGATCGTTTTTTTTTGGCATTAAACGATTGTATGGAATCAATGATACGCGAGCAATGAGGTAAAAACAATAATTATAAAATTCGTTTTGTATGAACTTTTCATGTTCACTTTTCCCTTCTATCAGATTGATTGGACCACTGCCAAGGAACCTGACTCAGGTGGTTGGAGTGGAGCGGATTCATGGAAAGGACTTTGTCCTGCGCGACGGTACAATTATCGAGGCTGATTCGTTCGTCTATTGTACCGGTTACAAATACAGTTTTCCATTTTTCGACGATAGTTGCTCGATAAAGGTTGACGAGAATTATGTCAGTCCGCTGTTTAAGCATCTTATCAATGTTGAACATCCATCGATGTGCATCGTTGGAATACCCACTACCGTTATACCGTTCGCATTGTTTCACATGCAGGTAAAAAGTGACACAATGGGAATTCTTTGAGAATAGAGGATGTGAAATCTAAATGGAGGTCAATTTATTTTCGGTGGGATTGTTTATTTTTATCATTATTGAGGTCTCAATCAAATCCCTTAGTTCAACGGACACTCTCGCGGGCTTTTACGTATTACCCTTTCGAATTGAAACCTTTCTATCACTTCCTACCGGCACTTCGCTAGAGCCGAAGCCCGATCGCCCATCCAACAGTTTTGGTCTTCGGCTCTAGCCGATTTCTTGAATCTTTTTGTTGATAATCGAGATGGTGACATTTAAAAAATCTCCTTACCGCGAATTATTTGAAATTGAGTTTTGCGTCCAAATTTTGTCATTTTATAAATCGAAACAGCTAGTATACAGAAAAAAATTCTTTCCAGGTACAATATCATTTGAGAGTCCTGAAGGGTATTGTGGTGTTGCCGACGAAACAAAAAATGCTCGAAGATTCAAAGTTCAAGTCCGAGGATAAGAGACACGCGCACATGCTGGGAAATCGACAGTTCGATTATGACGATGATTTGGCAATATCCGGCGGTTTCAACAAACTTCCGGCCTATTACAAAAATGGGTATCTAGCTTGGAACGACTTGAGAGCGGTAAATCTTTTGAATTACAAAGACCGCGAATTTGTCATATTGTCGGACAACATTAACGTAAACATAATACCGCAGAAAACTGATGCAACGCTTTAGAAAGTTTTGCGTAAGTTCTCCTATTGTACGACATGTATCTTATAAGTGATACGAGTTGAAGAAAAGACATAGCGAGTATTCCATTATTAAAAATAGCGCACATTTATATTATGTATCGTTTGATCTATTCTCGCTTTAAGGGGTCATGTCTAGAGCAACGTTCAATTTTTTTTCCTTCCATTTTCTTGAAAATATATCATTGAGGTTTTCAAGTCGATTAGATAAAAGTTGTTGACATTATAAGCCTCTAATAACCAGCGTGCGCACCTACAACGAAGTCTTGGCGTTTCATCAGGACTGTTATCATTTGCAATTTATATTATTATACATAAATATATATTATACATAAATGTTGTCGCTGGCCGATGAATTTTTTATTTTTCTGCAGATTTTTTAAAATTAATTTTCAAAGCTTGTATTTTTTTCGAAGCACAAGCGACTTCTGTTCTCTGACATTTTTGCCAGTGTGAATGTTTTTCGTTTTTTTCTGATTCATTTGAAATAAGCCTCCTTGGTGTATTCGTGGTCAACGGTAACCGGGATGCTAAAAATGTGTCTTTCCTTAAACTCATAACTGAACATGGCCCCTTAATCAAAAATTTAAAAAAACTCAAAAATTTTCCTTAAACTCATAACTGAACATGGCCCCTTAATAATATGTCATCATCGACTGGCAACGAGCAGGCGGACCGAACGAATGTCAGGACGAATTTTTTGTGATTTACTGTGCTACAAGGAAAAGCAACGGTCATGAGAAATAAAAGTATTAGTGGAATAAATTCAGTTTTCATATGTCGCTGTAACGTATTTCTGACGAAATATGCTAGATATTATTGTACGTTGGTTTATTGGCTATTTGGGTTTTCTATGCATGCGTTAAATAACTCAAATAATTAAAGTACAAAAAATGAGTTTTTGTTCGTATCCTCTTGCGCGCTTTTACGAACTTGTCTTATTTCGCACTAGTGTACTGCATCTGTCAGTTATGTTACCATCAGGACCTCTCGTTTTGAAGTAGATGTTGAAAGCAGTGCGTGATCAAGCGGTCACGCATTCAAATATCGGCCCCGACTAAGGCTACTTGGCATGAGATCGCCACAGCTGCACACCCCTCAGGTGTTCCCCATTGCCGGCTCATACGAGGTTTGTTTGAGTTTAATTGGCATCGACTCATTCGAAAATTTTCTGAACCGTTCCTTCCGGAGTTATTAAGTAATCGTCATCTCATAAGTGTTTCGTTAGTTTGAACGATTCTTCAAATTTATAGCCTTGGGTCTGAACTTTAAATTACAATAAATGTGGTGTAAAAATTGAAAAACAATACCGAGTTATGACAATTTTTGTGAAGAGTCAGATCGTCAACTGCGCTACAGCGAACCGCTCTGCTCAGTATTGTACCTAAAACATTATCTTGAATCTAATGACAGGACCTCTCGCACGTAAACTTTTGCAGCTGCACGCTTCGCCTAATAAAAGCTGATTTCTCTCGGCCTGTTTATTTAGTTACACGTTATACAGTACAAATCGACGTGTAAAGTGTAGGCTGTAAAGTGAACGCTGTGAAAACGAAACGAAGGTGAAAAAGGATGTAAACAGATTCTTTGAAAATTGCGCTCACGCGCGAAAGAGCCAGTTGCTCCGGCTTACCGGAAACGAGATTCAATGGAGTGCATACGGGTATCGACCTGCCAATGGATGTGCAACTTATTGCCACGAAATTATTCTCAGCATTGATGTCATCTTAGCTCTCTCGCCACCTCGCAGCCGTGTGAGTTCCGAGACCATTCATTTAATCCTTTCTTGACACACTTATAGCGGGCGACGATTTTGACACACTGGGTCAATTTGACCCCGATAGTACATCATCCATCTACCCTTAACAACCCTACGGTCGGTTTTATCGAGAAAAAAGTCAATTTTGGGAAAGTGAGCATTCTATTTCAAATTTAGTCTTTAATCGAAGGATTTAATAAAATGATGATTTTTGAAAAAAATGGTCGCCGATCGAAAGTGATCGTCGAAATTTCGGAAAAAAAACCCACTCTTTTTACATTGATATAAAAAAAGTTGGCTTGAAAAAAATTGATTCGTATAAGGGCCGCCTTTTGATGTACAAAAAATGTCTGTGAAATTGGAAGCAGATCGGTTTAGTTGTTTTTGAGATATTTTGGTCACCGATTCTGAAAAAGTAATTCCGAGAAAAACGCGTTCCAAGCGCGCAGCTGCTCCGTTATACCTACATCGACCGTCTCGCAGGACCTACCTGCAAACGCTCATAACTCCCCCAATTTTCAACGGACCAACTTGAAATTTTCAGAGAATATTTTTGAAAGGTTATATTTATATAAGAATCCGCCGAAAACGAAAAATCGAGTTTTTCAAAAATTTCAACTAGGCGTAACCCCTTCAAAAACACATGGCTACTTTATAATTGTCACCCGTATATCTACAGTGCGTGCCATCTTAATCCTACACCTAAATTATCCCGAAAAATACTGCTCCGATCAAGTATTGAGTACTTATAATAAAACTCTTAGGCTTCGAAGGGGGACGATAAAAAAAAACTTCTTTGGTCCTAAAGTCCAAATGGCGGCTTTGAGATGACCGACATGTTTAAAAAAATGGAATCACGCATCTTTTTCCCCAAAACGTTTATCAGTCCAAAACTAACGACGTTTATAGGAAAATTTCTTTGATAAGTTTCATAATCTTTAGGTTAGGATACCATTTTTAGGGTTCCGTACTCTAAGGGCAAAACGGAACCCTATTAGTGATACTCTGCTGTCGGTCCGTTCGTATCTCACGGGTTTCTAGCTCGTAAGCGGAATGAGTTATAGACCTGAAATTTTGACATTTTGTATAAAATGTTGACGCAAAACCGAATATTGAATTGTGTCAATTCGTGTGGTACCCATACATCGAGCTTCTTCTTGAGGCCAGCCTTCTTCAAATGGTTCTAAACATGCCGGCCCGACCCGACGATTTCCATGGTTTTATCGACATTTTCGACGATTGGCCTACCAAAGCGTGCCTCATCTTCGACGTCCATATTACCAGAACGGAATCGTTGCAACCGCCGCTTTGCTGTTGCATTCGATACTATACTGGGCTGATAAACCGCACAATTTTTTTCGTTCACCTGCTCCGCTGTTTCACCTTGGTCGTAGTGGTGCTGAATAATGTATCCAATGTTCTCTTTTTTTCCTTGCATTTTGGAACGCTGTAACACACAATTGGCTGCATCAAACACAAAACTGCCAAAGAACTGTTTTGAAGCATGTCACCTTTAAATCGCCGTATACTATGACGCGATGCGAAGTATATATCGTGAGATATGGCTCACAAAAGACATCTAGCGGAAAACGCTCAGAACTTTTTAGTTCGCGTAATAGAATTATCGAATTTCTCACCGTTTTTCCTACAATTGCTGATATTGTAATGTGCAGATCGTGCAAACAAACCATAACATTTGGAAAGAGCGGGCATCAAGGTTTAGGGTTTTAAATTACTTTATCGTGTATATGCGGTCGAAGAGAAATCAATACAGGACCGGTAATAAATCCCGGTTACGAAATAAATAGACGGATCGTGTTCGTTATGAGGCTGCTTGGTGCTGGACGAGAAGGCATCAATGTATTTTGTAGCTTCATGGACCTGTGCCAAGGGTTGGCGAAATCAACGTACGAAAGAATAGTGCAGCACCGTCACTTGGCATCGGAATCGATGTTCAAAACAGTCAAAAAGAAAGCTGTCAAAGAGGAGCGGAAAAAGTACGTAGAAAAGTGAACAATCGGAACTGATTTGAAAGTGTCCGGCGATGGATCCTGGAAAAAAACGTGGCTTTACTTCTTTGTACGGTGTAACAACTCTCATTGGGTACTACTGTGGCAAAGTAGTCGATCTTATCGTAAAAAGTTCACACTGCAACGCATGTACCATGAACAAGAAAACACTGGACGACGACGAATTTGAAGAGTGGTATGAAAATCACAAAGAATCGTGCGCCTTCAATCATGTAGATTCAGCAGGAAAGATGGAGGGTGATTTCATTATAAAAATGTTTTTCAGATCCGACGAAAAATTTGGCGTAAAATATACGAATTACGTCAGCGACGGCAATTCGAAAACTTTTTCGGGTATTCTGAACACAAATCTGTGCGGTGACGATTGCCCTATCACAAAAAAATGAGTGCGTGGGACATGTACAAAAAACGTATAGGTACACGACTTCGAAATATAAAGAAGAAAGAGAAGCTCGGGGGTAGGAACCGGCTGACTAGCAAATTATGAGTGTAAGTAAGCAAACATTGATATTTTCTCCTATTGAAAACTTTGAAGCGCGTTTTCTCCAGCTTTCATTTTCACGATTTCTCCAAATTCGCGGGCTCATGAGCAAAAAACTAAACGACCTATTGAATCAAAGCAAAGTTTATTTTCTTCAGTATGAAAATCTCTTCTCAGTGAACTAAAGAAATCGTTGAAAACGTCTTTTTATATAATTTTTATAGCACGCAAAAGTGTTGTTTGAACAAATTTTTTTCAGTCAAGAATTACTAGGTGCATCTTTCCCGCCAATTGGGAACGCAGTGGCAAAACGCCCATGGAATAGGCTGATAAATCTGCAGTTAGTAATTGTTTCATGTTGACAGTTTTTTTTAATACATGTCAAATATATCTGAAAAGATACCTCAATGTTTACTGGGCTCACTTGCTACACTTGCCCTTCTAAAAAAATACCGAAAAACTCTTTTTTGGGCCTTCTAATTCAGGCTTCGGCCTTACAATATGAACTTAACGCGAGGGTGATCCGCCTAGACTGTTCTTTACGGACGGAGGATAAAATTTATATGAGTGCAAATTACAGATCTTTCGAGATCCGAAAAATGAAGACTCATATGAAGACCGACAGAAAACCGATTCGTTTGGAAGTGAATTGAAGATACTATATAGTTGAGCTGCTAAATTAAGAGTGCTTCGACTTTTGGCTCACTGGCCCTTCTGAATCCGCATTCCATTTTCAATAGAGTAGGAGTAGATCTTTGATTGCTCTTTTTACAATGGGAAAACGTTAATCGGGAGCCACCAATTTCGCCTAAACTGCGTGGGTAAAAGGAGGTGGGCTCTACTTAACGTTCCTAAGATATTTCGCCTGAATGGGCCATAGGGCAGGGTAAAACGCTCTCGAAGATTTCCGAGTAGGGCTTGAGGTATATTTTTTTAACCGTTTCCAAGTCGGCGGCGTAGCGCAGTGGTCGAGCGCATTGCCTGTTAGCCCGATGTCTTCGGTTCGATTCTCGTTGCTACACTTTTTTAAATTATATTTTTTTTAATTTCCTGCAATGTTCAACTATTTGTTGTAGAATTTAAATATCCTGAAGCACTTTATTTATATAACTAGGCGAAGTTTTTAATGAAAATAAAAATGCCGAAAATTCTTGCAATGAATTATGTACGCTGCTTTTTATTCATCATCAGAAATAATTTTACAATTTTTAGGTTTATTTTAATCGTTAAAACCTTTGAAACATAGATATTTTTCACATCAGGCACATTTTAAAAAAGCATTGTTTGAGCAGTTACATTTTCCGAAACATGCTTCATTGGAAAGCATACTTCATTCAAGTTTTGAAATGAAGGTTTTTCCACTGGGAAATTCGCTGGGACAAGGTCGAAAAAAGTTGTTTCATGAAAAGCGCGTTCAAAGTTTTCGTTCCTTTCTTCTTGATATAAAGTAATGTTTTTTTTTCTAGAATATTGATACTTACATTAAAGTATCTAGTCTCAGACGATATGACGGTTCTTCATCTTCATTATATTTTACGAAATAATAAGACCCTGCACTTCATCTATTGTGAACGGTGCAACACCTGTAAGGACGTATGGTCCTAACCGGTCACGCTACTTGTTCTCTGGAGTTACACTGGCGTACAATCACTTAAATGACTAAAGTTACTGTAACTCCATAAACTTACGGACTTTTGACTTAAAATTTTGCCAAGATATTTTTGAATATATGTACTTTTAAAAATTATAAAATACGGAAAAACAAAAATTTCAAATTTTGCCTGCCGAAAGTTGCACAAATTTGCTGGGGAAAATCTGCACAATTTTTGCACAGTGGTTTCCCCTTTTCCAACTTTCCCCAAGCTTCCAACTTAAAAACTTGAACATGCAGAAATTTTGCTATTTTTGGCAGTTCTAAAATGGTGACGTAACGGATCCCTTGGCCTCCCCCTCCCCCACGTACGTCGAACCGTAACGCCTGGCCGGAACCCTTCTGTCCGCCCAAATGGCATTACGTTATTTGTTACACCCCCTAAGATCATGTTCTTGTTGAAATCCAGGGGGGTAAACTGATATTTCTCCAGTCACTATTTAAGTTTTTGTTGATG
Organism: Ophion costatus; assembly: GCA_951751655.1. Classification (NCBI taxonomy): domain Eukaryota; kingdom Metazoa; phylum Arthropoda; class Insecta; order Hymenoptera; family Ichneumonidae; genus Ophion; species Ophion costatus. The sequence goes on along the minus strand of OX632361.1, from coordinate 3,757,424 downwards.
ACTTTTCGTAGTATATGCGCCTAGGACCGTGTTCTTGTTGAGCGCCGAGAGGATAGGAAAAGTCGATGGCTGAAGCTGCTGCTATCGTGCATATATCGCTGTTATTTTAAGATGCGTGCGGAACGTACGTTTTGCGCCACCCTCTATATACACCGCGGCACTAAAAGTTAGATGGCGGACTCAAAAATAAACATAATAAATTTCCCAAGCGGCGTTGTAAAGAGGACAAATTTACCTTCATTTCGACTTTTTAGACATTTTTGTACAATTCTTTTTAGGCCCGGTACGCCTTTTTGAAGATTGCTATTTTTCAGTTTTTTGCACGTCTAAAACTGCCCGCATAACTTCTGGTGAATTTATTCTCTCGTTTTTTTCCATGACAAACTCAAAGAGGGTAGCAAAACCGCTATTTTTGTTTTTCAGAAAGTTTCGTTCGATTTTTTTTCGTCCCAGTATTGCATTTTTAGCTAAAAAAGAAATGTTCTAGAAAAATAGGCGTTGTCCAATAAGTATGAGGTTTCAGAGAAAATGTCAGGAGGGTAAAAAGTTGCATAGGTTCACACTGGAGTAAACAACATTTTTTTCAGACTTAAAAAAAAATTTTTTTTTGAACTTTTTTGGTCGGGACTCCGATGAGTGGAGTGGCTTCATTTGGGAATTATGAGGTCTAGGACAGTTAATCAAGAAAGAAAATTTGTTTACTTTTTCATTTTTAATTAACTACAGTTTTTCAGAATTAAAGAAAAAAATAACGTTAACAATGTTTTCGTCTAAAACTCGGAGAATCATCCTCGGTTGAGTTGTTGTGTCTCAAGACCTATCGGATTTTAGATCAAATATTAAAAAGAAAAAACTTCAAGGTTATGAACTTGTTTTTTAACGCAAAAAAATAGTCTATCAAGTCTCTTACCTCATCTATATCAGTTTTTCGTCGAAAAAACCGCCATTGACTTTGATCACCGCGTTTACGAGGCATGATTATTACCGTACGCAATCAAGGCATATCGTATTGAATTATCGCGAAAAAATGAATATATCGATGAATATGATCTGGCCAGCGCAAAGGGGACTTTTTTTCAACGAAAAACTCGTATAGATAAGGTAAGAGACGTGGTGGATTATTTTTTTTCGTTAAAAAACAAGTTCAATAGCTTAAAGTGTTTTCTTTTTAATATTTGGTCTTCAATCCAATAGGTCTTGAGACACAACAACACGAACGAGGATGATTTTCCGAGTTCTAATCGAAAAAATTGTTAAAATAATATTTTTTAAAATTATGAAAATGTTGAAATAATTTTTTTTATTCTGAAAAAATTGTAGTTAATTAAAAATGAAAAAGTAAACAAATTTCCTCTCTTGAAAGATTGTCCTAGGCCTCATTCTTCCCAAATGGAGCCCCTCGACTCATCAGAGTCCCGACGAAAAATAGTAAAACATTTTTTTTTAACTCTGGATATTCCCGCGTGAACCTATGCAATTTTTCACCCTCTTGACATTTTCTCGGAAACCCCCTAGTTATTGAACTGTGTCTATTTTTCTAAAACATGTCTTTTTTAGCCAAGAATGCAATACCGGGGCGTACAAAATCGTATGAAACTTTCTAAAAACCAAAATGTAGGTTTTGCTACCCTCTTTAAGTTTGTCATGAAAAAACGAGCGAAGAAATTCGCCAAAAGTTATGCGGGCAGTTTTGAACGTGCAAAAAATCTGCAAAATAGCCATTTTCAAAAAGGCGTACCGGGCACAAATTTTTTTTTAAAAGCCAAATGAAGGTTTGTCCTCCTAAAAACGCCGCTTGGGAAATTTGATTATCTTTATTTTTGAGTCCGATATCTAACTTTCAGTCCGGAAGAAATTTCGACTGGTGTGCTCAAACTTTTGGCCGGCATTGTATATACAGGACGTCCCAAATGCAAAGTAAAAAAATCGTTCTGAAAACTGTGAAGCGATAGTAGCAGAGATGGCAGAAGACACGGAGCGAATTCACCGGAGGAGACAAGAGATACAACAGTGGGAAAGAAAGAAACAACACTACGACGAACAGAACGTGGAACTTATGTTAGATCGAAAATATAGGAATATGAATAAGAGTGACGGGGAGAGTGTGGCGAGAGGAAAAAATGTGCGTGGAACCGGAATTGGAAGCCGAGAACAATAAATGCAGCTGGAGTGTCATATCACCAAGGCGGCAAAAAGGGGATAGGGAGAGGAGATCGAGCAGTGAAGAAAGAAAGCGGAGGTCTTACAGCGAAGCAACAAGGCTGGGAGACAAAAGGAAGAAAGACGAAGCGGCGGAAACGCAAACCGCAGGAATGAGGATAGAGGCACAGGATTGTGGAGATCGACACTGAAGGAAAAGACGGAATGGACTTTACGTACAGGCAACCTTGGCACAGGTCCACTTGCCCAACCCAATGGGCGCCGAGAAAATGGAATACGAGCTTAGAGAACGGAGAAGAAGCAAGCGGTATATTGTAGTGCAAGAGGTGAAAAAGAAGGGAAGTGGATTTAAAGAAGAAATCAAGAATATTATAAGAGAAAACTTCAAGGTCGAGTTAAATATCCAAAAGATACAGACGGGCGGGGGGGGCAGGGGGGTTAGTGACCTTACGATCGATGGACATAAAAAAGACGGCGATGACAAGAAAACGGGGACTTAGGAGCCTGATCATCTGGATCAACGACGACCTGACGACAGGGGAACAAGGGGTCCAAGATCGGCTCAGGGAGGAGGCGTGCCGAAAGAGAGAGCAGTGTAGATAGGTCAGGATTGGATACCAAAAAATTAGGCGAGATGGAATGTGACGGATTTGGAATGACAAGCAGGGTTTCTTGGCAAGCGGGCCCTTTCGTTGGTACGGAGGGGTGACCATTTAACGTCATATTATGGAACGGGACAGGGGTTAACAAGATCTGGGCTACATGGGATTTCTTAGCGTAATATGATATATTAATCCCGCAAGAAACCTGGATGTAGAAGAGTAAGGAGGAGAGAATCGTCAGTCAACTGAACAAGGAATACCATTGATAGGCAAAGGCGGCGGAGTGGAATAATGCGAAAGGAAGGAGGACAAATTCTGGCAATACGAAAAGCCACAGGCAAGAACTGGCTTGTAACCGAGTGGGAGTATGGGACGATTTTGAACATGCGGGAGGAAAAGAACGAAAAAGAACATTGGGTCATTGCAGTCTATAATAACGCTGGTTTCACCAAGGTGGGAGCCGGGCTAAGACAATACGTGGAGGAAGGGCTGACCGTGGGAGTACGAGTATTAATAGTCGACGACCTCAATGCGCGAATTGAAATGCAACAGGGGATGGTGGATTTTGAGGGGACAGGAATAAAATGGGGAATCAAAGTCCCAGGACAAGGAATTGGACACAGAAGGGAGGAGACTAGTAGGCTTATATGGAGATATGGGCCCCGTCGTCCTTAAGGGCGTATATCAGTGTCACACTTTCAAAAAATCGATTTTTTTGCCTTTTTCTACAGTTTATACTTTGAAGAATATCCGGTAAAAATTTCAAGGCCGTATCTCTGATACCCCCCGAATGGCAGCCTTCTAAAGAGCAACCGCTCGTAGATATACAATCGATAGTTAAATCTTTAAACGCGTTTTTCTCGAAATAAGATTTTTCAAATTTGCTGACATTGTAACTCAAAGAGCAATTATCCGATTTACTTAAAATTTGAACTGAGTACTCTTGAATATATTTACTCTACAATAACGTAAGATATTTAAATGGATGAAAATTGACGATTTGGCATTGAAAAAAACGACCATTTAATAGGCAAGAAAACAGACTTTTTTTCATACCTACGCCATTTTGTTAGATTTTTCGAAAATCCTACGTCATTGTACAGGAAATACCTTCCAGTTTAACGACATTTTTCCTTTTTTGGTTTCAGCTACTCAATCGGCCGGAATCCTGTAAACAGTGGAGAAACTTTTTTTTTGGCGCCTCCGATGGCAGCGCATAAGTCGCTTGGATCTCAATATTTTTCTATGAAAAAATTATGTAATATAGGTCAAATATAGCCAAATATATTCTTCATTTCCGAAACATTTAATTGAGCACTTTACTTCTTAAAAATTCCCGAAAATCACCCAAATTTTCAGCGTTCACACTGGTATAGCCCCTTAATGGAAGGATAGAGGGCGATGAAGAGGGGAAAATAACGTTCCTTAGCACGGGTGGCATTTCGCTCCTGGACATGATGATGCCACTGGAATACGAAGAAGATCGCCTAATGGCAAGTATGGAAATTGACGAATTGAATCAGTCCACTCACCTGTCAACCTGGTGTTGAAAGGGTTCCTGGAGTGGGGTTGAGGAAAGTTGTGGAAGGTTAACAAAAAGGGAAAAGGTCTTCTGGAATTGGGATAAGTGTGAAACAATAAATAATAACTAACAAGGAACATACCTCAGGTGTCCGCCTCCGATTCTGCTTTAACTCATATATGCGATAGAGCATCGAAAACTTTGAGACACTTTTTTTTTTATTTGCGGAAAAACGGATTTAAGGGGGGAAACCGCCCCTCAAAGAAAGGCGTGTCGAGGGGTGATTTTGCAGTTTCGCCCAGAAGCAATTCACCGATCCGAATGAAACAAAAACGAAAATTCTTCTAATGAAAAGCGATGAAAAATCAACTATGAAAATGTTAAGTAAAAATTAAATTAGGGGGTGAACCACCCCTCAATTTGCCTTTTTTCTCTCCACACTTAAGAGGGTTGTATGCAAATTGAAAAAGCAGGTATCATTTTGAAGGGGAATTAAAATTAAAGTTGACAGGTTTTTGCGTTTTGGCGGCATAGCAAATTTAAATTTTGTATCTAATTATAGAAATATAATTAAGGGGTAAACCCTCCACATTTGCCGTTTTTCACCTCATGCTTAAGAGGGTTGTATGAAAATTAATAAAACAGGTATCATTTTGAAGGGGAATCAAAATTCAAGTTGACGCGTTTTTGCGTTTCAGCGGGACAGCAAATTTAAGGGGGTAAACCACCCCTAACATAAATTTGTTCACCACCGTCGTGTTTTTTGTGTTTAACATGTATCCGCGGATTCAAAATATTCTCTCGCGTTTTAAAATTATTACGCTTTTAAATGTGTACATTGTAAGGGTAAACTACCCCCTCTAATTGCTTTTCGTTTGAAGTTTCGCAAAAGGTTTCACGAATTTCGTTAAGACTGCTTTCATTTCATCGGTAATATCAATTTTATGTTTATGTGTGCAGGCATATTCGTTTTGAGCTTTAGGTGCTGTACTTTGGGAGTGGGGGCATGGGGCTACCCCTTACTCATGAGACTCACCTTTTCATATTGTCATAATTATATTTTCGTACAGAAATATTTCTTCCTCTAATTCAAAAGTTTTGATGAAAGCATCTCCCATGCAAAGATGCAATGCAGTAATAAAAATATATCAACGATACTATTAATAAAATTCAAATGGTACATATAAATATATTTAGTTTGTTCGTTTTTTTATTCCGCGTGAAAAAAAATCAAATGCAGATAAATGTTTACACTTCGATTCTTAAATGCGTCATTATCCAGAATGCTCCCGTTCGGAACTCTCTTATCTCTGTGTATGAAGTTATACAATCAACGAACAGACCGATGTTTATTTGCCTACGTATCAAACTTTCTCGACTAACTGCAATGATTAATTCTTCCAGCGCGAATATTCTTATCGCGTCATGACGCGATAACGACATTTGCGCAAAATTTTTATTCCACCCAGAATTTTTACACTGCGCAAATGTTAAACTGCAAGCTATTGTCATCTTGAACTGCAAGACGTTAATCATACATTACCCGATAATGTGTTTACATTTTCGGGTAATGTATGATTAGCCTCTGGCAGTTCAAGTTGTCGATAGTTTGCAGTTTTATCGCTTGCTTTATAAGACGGTTAGCATTCGGATTCTTCTATTTCACGTTACAGTGAGCCACAAATAGTATACTGTGTGTTGGAAAATACAAACTTCATCAGGCATGAAAGTCAACCCAGACTTTCATGGCTGATGAAATTTGTATTTTCCATTGGGTTATAAACGTTATTAAACTTCTACTAGCTACATTTGAAGCTATGGAAATTTTACAAACGCCGGTTAACAACACGGAAATTCAACGTGCGCCCAGTTTTGAACAAATTTTGATCAGTTCCATGCAAGACTATAATGGAGTTGAAATGATAGGGGAAAAAACGCTCGTTTTTCAAGGCCCATTTGAACAGTACGAAACCAATGCTGTGGAAGATCCCGTATGGCAAAAGGATACTGGTGATAGTGAGCGGTTTTCATGTGGAAATTCATTCGGCGCGAACTCTTGCAACGGAAGGAGAAAAGAAAGTGAATGAGCCGTACAGTCAGTTTCTTCAATAACTCACAGCTATACGATTCAGCCTACTATAAGCGCTGAGGGGAAATTACTTTCCCCACTTTTCATCGTTTTAAAGAGACAGACGAAGGGTGAATTTGGACCACGAGTAGAGAAAGCGCTATTTCAAGCATAAAACGTCTTTGTATTAGTCTTTGCATCCAAATGTGGAAAACTTACGTCTGGTACGTATGCTCACATATTATAATGAATGATTTTTTTTTTTAATATGAAATGTAATTGATGTCAACATTAGTATTTTTTAAAAAAGGTTTTCTCTTCTAACGTCGGGAGACATAGCGTTTTATTGATAGACTCCTGGAGTGGACACTGCCCTAAGGTTGTTCATGAAGCGACACCTCGTGATAAGAAAATAATCCCAATGATTATTCCAAAAGGTACAACTGTCAAGATTCAGCCACTCGATGTATTTGGATTCAGACTGTGGAAAAATTTCGTCCGACATTTTTGCTACAGTTTCTTTATGGTGTTACATAGCCAAATGAACAACCTACCTATTTAAAAAGATATAATTACCTATATTTTCATTAATTCGGAGCGGTACTGCTTGGAACAAAATAATGACCAGGCGGCCCCGCTCAGCGCTACGTAAAAACGGGGTATACGTTGTAACACCGGAATTAATTGAGACCTCGTTAAAATAATATTGGTAAAATATTGTTCAATTCTTTTTCAATATCGTCTCATCAGTGATCACAACATATTTTTTTTTTCATAAAAATCGATGGCACAGTTTTTGGAAGAAATTAGTTTTCAAAGTGTTGTCCTCTTCTGTTACAAAAATGTAGTTTTAAAGTTGCTACTTGCTTTAGTCACATAGATCCTTGTGAATAATGTCAACATTTTGCTACCGGACCGACTAGGGCCGTATCCGGTGTGCCGTATTCCGTACTACGGCACTTTACAGCCACTCGTATCGGGGCTTTAACAGGCGTGGAACGCTTTTTGCATCCGGTTCTGATACGGATGCCGGTTACGGACCTGATCAGGATACCTTCGCAGGCTCTGATGCGGCTGCTGTATCTATGCCCAAAATGAAAAAAAAACAATGCAAAAATTATTAATAAAAAAATTCTGTTAGTATTTTTTGTATCCAAATGCCTTATTTATGTTCCTGTCTATATGATAATTGAATCAAAACGTATTCTGCCCCGTTAAAGTTTTTACCTACCCTCGGGATTCACCTATGTCTTCTAATTCTAGACCTGAGCGCGCTACCTATTCGGCCATCCTAACATTTATGTAAACTTTCTTTTTTTCTTTGCCCATCTGTATTAGTCTAATTCTATTCTAAAGAATGTTAACAATTTTATTTATGATGTTGAAGGTTGCATCATTGCGATGCAAAAATAATTATGTTTTTACCGCTGAACTTTTTTGCCCATTTAGGGCGTTTTGCACATGGTGTAATTTTCTACGCGCAGACGACGTGATACAAAAGCGATACACACTTCATCCATATGCGTTTTTCAGTCAAAAACGCGTATGGATCATGTGTGTATCGCGTCGTCTGCGCGAAAAAAATATGCCGCGTGCAAAGGTCCTTAGGCTGTAAAAATAACTCACACGCAAGTAATTTCGACAAAAATAGTAAATTCACTTTTATTCTTATTTATATATTATATACATTGATAGATATATACATTAATCAGTCATTTTAAGTTTTGCCTTATAGAATAGTTTGAATGATGCATTATTAAATAATATCGCGTCAATTCGTTTGTATATAAACAGTCCATGTTTATTACCTGCTCGCAGAGTGTAGATTGTTCGAATTCACGCGGTTTGTATCGTAGACGTCAATGAAACTTAATCTCAAAATCCGGATTCGCTAATTACGGTTGCACTGATCCGGCCGACATCCGGCCCAGAGCAGGCGTGCCGTAACACCGTGTCTATGGACGCCATATTACGGCGGCAAACAGGATACCGTGCTTCGGCCTGATGAGGGTGCCCCCGCGCGCCCGTACTGAGGTTCCACCGATGTGGTCCTAAGGTTCCTAAGGTCCTAAGGCTCCACTAATCCGGTCGACATCCGGCACAGAGCACACGTGCCGTAACATGGCGTCCATGGACGCCACATTACGCTCGGACTAAGTTCCCACTGGTTCGCGGGACTTCCGGCACTGATCAGGCGTGCCGCATCATGGTATTACGGACTGAAGCTTGATAGCGGCCTGATCAGTCTTCAGGTTGCCGGATCAAAGTTCCTAGTCGGGGCATTGATACGTTTGGGGGGAAGATTAACATGCTTATCCTAATACTTCCTAGACGCTTTGCGCAACATTGAAAAAGTAGGCGATAGCTAATGAATAATAAAATTACAAGGTTGAATGAATATGAATACAAGAAGAAGTGAGATATATCAGCTCTTCAGTTTTCCCTTTGACAATGAGCTTCACATGCGACCCTGGTGGTAAACTGTGAACTACTCTAGACTGAAAAATGTCCTTGAAATATCGTAAACCTACCCGACTATGAATACGTTCTCACGATACATATATATCCATGTGAACAGAGGCTTCCATATGGTACTGAAAAAGCCTTTCTAAGCATACAATTCCCGATCAATAACATTCATAGTTTGGGGTAAATGACAAACAAAATTAAAAACGAATAAGTTGAATATACAATTCGACGTGTCGTTTAGCTATCGCATTTTGAACCTTTCTTTTTTACGTAAGTGGAAGAACTGACAATTGGGCCCAATGGCTAGGCAAGGTGTCACAAAAGCGATGCACAGTGTTTAGAAACAGCTGACAATCGCGCACTGGAAATAGCAGAAGAAGGGTGATAACTTCGTCGGGCAGCTCAAAGAGAAGTTGAAAACATTGCTGCTGCACAAATAATACTAAGTATACAGCAAAAAAATTAAATATGAAGGTAGAATAAAAAAAATCGAACTAGTAGTCAATACGTGAAGGCACTTTTTCACAATTTATTTATTTAAATGACGGTTGTTGTGGAACAATGTATTTCAGAGGAAAAAAACGTCTAGAACAGATCGTTTTATCAAATTACAATAGAACAGGTGTTATTCATTTTATTACTAAGTCTATTTGTGTTGGACATATAAACGTTTATCTTGTCATCTGTCGCGCGTCGTTTAATCTTCCTCCGCCATCAACACTCGTTTATCCCTTGATGAATAATAGAGTTTACAAAAAAATTAATACGACCTTTTTTGTTGTAACTCCATAACGGAACATTCTTAATAAACTTTTTTCTCTAAAGTGCATCGTCCCGTTACAACTGTCATTCAAACAATTAATTTGTTTAAAAAAACGGACAAACACTGTGAGGAAAAAAGTCGTATTCGTATCTGAGACATTGGTGTAGATGCTTGAGTAGATGTCTGTGCACCAGAGAATCCAGAGAATATTGGGTCGTCTATACCGGTACGGGTTTTCCACAGTTTCACCGTAACCTCGGAAAATGCGGTATAGTGTAAGAAAGTTTAACGGAAGTTGGATTAGCGAAGTGCAGATGGGGAGTGATAGGAAAGGGTGCAATTGAGAAGTGTAATACGTAAAAACCCGTAAGTGTGTGTATTGAAACTCTAAAAAGAGTAGAACGGTAGAAAGTTAATTGCAATAACAATTGAAAATTTGATGAGTAATATATTGAACAGACCTCTAAATTCATTCCGAAAATTTATGCAGAAGATTTTACTACCTTTTTTGTGTTGCGTTTTTCTCGAAACTATGTTCGATGAAACGGTCGTATCTTGGCATCTGTTCGTTCAATTCCGTTCAATTTCCAACGGAGCATAACATTTTATATCGTTCGACCGGATGATTAAAAAAACATGTTTTTGTATTTTTTAATGGAAAGTAATTAACGTTGTTTTTTGGGTCGAAAATCAAGCATTGTTATTTTACTAAATGTACGTTTAAATAAAAATTATTTCAGATCACACCTGTTGCCAAAATCACTCAATTCGACTAGCCATGTAGCAACTACGGGACTTTGAATAAATAATTAAAACTTCGTTGTTTATCAATACTTTCCAATTTAAAAAAACTGCTAATTGAAAAGAGTATGATTTAATCGTGTGTAAAATCGTTTCCCTCGTCTTCCCAATACTCTCATCAGAAATAATAAAGAAAATGGACCTGTTTTTGAGGCCCCAAGCTTATATGCAGACCATCAATACATTTAATATGTCGATCGCAAAACGCTTCGCGGTGATCAAATTTCTGCTGTTCGTTGAGAATTGCAAATCGAAATTTGTATTTGCGCTACCAGGAACAATATTTTTGTTTAGCAACATAGAACAATTTGTGTAGTATTTTCCATTGAGAATAAGAATGCTCAGTACGTTTCCAATTGTTATAATGTAGTTTATACCGACATTTTCAGCAATTACATATAAATCACTTTTTACTGAATAAAACCATCATTCGAAAATATAAAATGTTCTTGATGAAAACAAAAATTCGCGCATTTAATCATAGTGTTACTGTTTCCGCGCTCCTGTAACATTTTGAAAAAAGGCTACGTTCTTAGTAGAATCGACATGACCGCGTTAGAGTCTACTTTTAACGCCTGTTTTCTCATATATCCAATTGAGCATTGAAAAAATCGTAGTGTAAACTCCTGGTGAATTTACCGCACCGCAATCTTCGCCCCAAGAAGTTATGCCGATGATGATATTCGAGTTTGTGAAAAGTGGTCCTCCTGAATCGCCCTGCAATCAATTAAGACATTGTGAAAGATGTACCACGTGCCATACAAGGACGAGAAAGGAACTAAAAAGCTATTTCTTACTAAGAGATTCGAAATTTATTAAGGAGCTTTCACTGGGACCAAAAAAAAATTGTCGACATTATATTTAGATTTATCGTAGTTTGTTTTTACTGTTGATTGGTACCGATAATAGTTAAATATTCTAGCTTATTGTAGGAATTACCTGGCAAGCGTCTTTGCCACCTTGCTCGTATCCGTAACACACTTGTCGTGGGGTCAGTTCGTAACGTCCAGAGTAATCGGCTGCACATCTCATTCTTTCAATTTTTGGCACCATTACGTATCGCAGTTGTTCCGATAGAACGTTCCCTTGACTCTGAGAATGTTTTAATTTATCGTGTACAATTGTTCTCCAATAAGAAGAAAAATACATATTTTTTCATTTTCGAAAAAATTACAAAAGCAAGACATTTCCTGCACGACGATCAACAATAATTGGAAAGGAAAAAAAATGGATTCGACATGATTCTCTCTCGGAATCGATATAACTTTTTAAGTGACGGTACTGGGATATTTCAGTGGAATCTCATTAGGGTTCCGTAGCCACGAGGAACCCTTTTAATTTCGTTATGTTCGTCCGTCAGTTTATGCCAGAGTAATATCCCCTCCCACCCCTTTCTGTTCTCGAACTACATGGCTTAAAAATCTGAAATTATTTATAACATTAGCGTTTAGTGAGCACTTTCAAATAAAATTATTTCGGATACCGTAAAGAAATTAGTTTTAGATGAAAATAAGAAAAAATATCTGCGATATTTTTGACACTACAGTCGAACCGCGATAGAACGAAATCCTCGATATAACAAAGATGTGTCCATTCCCTTTCGATAGACACCCGAAACCTTCATACAACTACACAATAAAATTAATTGTGCTCTAATTGTTAATTGCTTGTAAAAATTGTTCTAATTGAAACCTTTCTTTCTTTAAAAATATATCCCTATATGTATAGTACGAATAATTTTTTTTTGAATAACATGATGTCGATATAACGAAACCTCGACGTAACGAAAACTCGATAGAACAAACTTCCCTAGAGATTCGTTATATCGAGGTTCGACTGTATTTAAAAAACCTAAAGGGTAAATATCGACAACCATCGACCTCTCTGAAATACTTTTGTTGAATAAACAGATGAATTTGCAAAGTTTTGAAAAGTAACGATGTTTATATTCAATATTATATTTGTTTTGTGCATACCAAGCAAAGTAAGGAATCTTCTTTTAATAGGTGTGCTGCCACGCACTCGACCACCTTTTTTTTATAATGCGGTTATAATGTTACTGTCTTGAAATTGATGCTTCCGATTTCCTTCAAAACTCACGATTTCTCTAACCCATTGTTTCCCATTTTCTAATTTCACACTTAAAATTATATTGAATCAAATAAATCATAATTCTTCAAGCATAGGTGATTAGTTGACTACAACGAGTAAACATTTATTGAGAAAGTTTTAGACCGAGCAACGTGCAATGTTTGTTAAATGGAGTCTAAATAATATTTAGAAAGACCCACATGCACGGATTATTGTCAAAAAGTTGTCAGGGCGTACGTCAAATAGACGAAAATGTGAATCTGGAGCAAAATAGTAATCAGATACCATGTAGTATCCCCAGCCCGCAATAGTTGCCCATTCGTCATAGACGTAGTCGTTTCCCGGCAGATCGATAGCTCTTGTGGTCCTGCTCCTTCTAAACGGCCGTTTAACTTTGAAAACGGCGATGTCATAATCGGTATTGACATCGTTGTACAGCTCATGCGAAATAATGCTCGTTACGTTTTGAATTCTACCTCCCTTGTCCTTGAATGATGACCCACTGCGAACGCTGTAGCATTGGTTGTCCATTCCATAACTTCGGGGAAGAAATATTAACCGGGAGACAAAAAACAAAAGCAAGATAAAAATTAATTCCTTTATTGCTTGCCCGTAGAGGAGCTTTATATGGTTGAGCATTTTTTTGATCTTATAAAGAACATGCATTCAAAATTTTATAAAACATTAAAAAGTGCCATTTCTAAATAATGCCCGGATGAATGTGCACGTGGGTTTGGATTTTGTTCATTTGCGCCCTATTTTCAACAATTTTCAGGTATAACGATGTAATTGTCTAGATATGACTAATGAAATAATTTTCGAAATTAATCTGGCGAGAATGAGTTAGTATAACGGTTTAGAATTGATTGAAAATATACTTTTCCGAACCGCGAAGAAAACGCTCTTATGTAGCTTTCTCGAGTTTTGAGATATCGGCGTGATATCAAGAGACACGGCAGCGGTTTGACGCTAATTGCAAGTAATCAAAAAGAAAACGTTTACCCCACTGACGAACACGCCGCGTACTCTTCATATACTAAGATAGGATTTTATCTGTCATTTTTTAACTTTGAAGTGACGCCGCGCGAAAGCGCGTCGCCGATTAAAAAATCTGATGACGTTTGACAAGTGTAATGTGACTTTTCCCTGTCGTTTGGTTCAGGTTATTCGTTTATCCGTCTTCTCAATCCCGAGATGTCATCATTTTCGGCCAAATTTCTGAACGATTCATTCCCTCAATAAAGTGGTTCCACAATCGCGGTTTAGTTAGATCGAATAAAGTAAATCCGTCATGTCGTTAACATAGTACGTACTCATACGTATGGAGTGGAAAGTATGAGCTCGTACTCGAGTGGAAAGTATGAGCTCATACTTTCCGCTCGAAAGAATAAAACGGCAAACACATGGAATCGTTTCAGATTGAAGATAGGCAGAATGAAAATTTATATTTTCAGGTATGAAGAGTTTCTGCCGGGCATTTTTTTTTAGAAACTGAAACCCATTTTCAGGTAATAAAAAGGGTGAGTAATAAAAATAAATTTTCCATTCTTTAAATACAACGAAAAACGTATACGAATACAAAACATCAACGAATAACTTTGGATATCGCGAGGCCCAAATATCAATTTGTGTTGCATCGAACATATGCAATGAAAAATTCTGAGCGCTTCAGGCATCGGAAGAAAAGAAGATGAGGTTTTCTTGAGGTGCAAGGAGAAAGCTGATTTGGGGATTTTTTCAGACGGCTAATATTCTGGAACAAAAAAAAAAACATCTTCCGCTCTTTCAATGATAAGATGGATTTCTTCGCTGCGATTGGAGACGTTGAAGAATTTATATTTCTTGGTATCCAGGAGCCAATGCATTGCATTCAGTTGATGTGAGAAAAAAATCATGAATTGGCTTCTGTATGCCGAAAAATATACATTTTTTAATGTCTGATGGACGCGGGGTATAAACTTCTCACTAGAATTCTGAACAATAGACTAACACCCGTATTCATAATCGGTCCTTAAGATATGAGAATTCCTTGTTCTTTGTGCAGAACAAAGAACGAGGAATAAGGATTCCTCGAGGAACGACTATGAATCCGGGTGTAAGATATAACCTGAAAGCGAAACATCGGCTGGGAGAAGGACAAGCGGGATTCAGGGCTGGCAGGGGAACGCGAGATCACACTTTGTGCTAAATACGCTGATCAACAACAGGCTGAAGAGAAGGGGGCAAACTCTACACAGCGTTTATAGACGAATGATAAGAAAACTGGAGGGTGCGGGAATACGAGGAAGAGTGCTAGAAATTATCAAGAAAATCTACGAGAATACATAGAACGAAATAATAGTAGCGGAAGGAGTGACCAGGAAATTTGAAACGATAAGAGGGGTCCGGCAGGCGTGCGCATTGAGCCCCACCTTGTTCAACGTGTTCATCGAGGATATGGAGACAGGATGGAAAAGATGAAGAGTTATAGTCAGTTATAGGAGAAGAGAAAATTTATGCCCTGAAGTCCGCTGATGACGTGGCGCTGGTGGCGGACACAGGAGAGGGTATAAGGAGCATGCTCAAGGATTTGGAGAAGTTCGTGGAAAGAAACAAACTGAAAGTTAATATGGAAAAAACCAAAATGGTGATTTTCAAAAAAGGGGGAAGACAGAAGAAGGAGAGGAGATGGGATCTAAATGGAAAGAAAATAGAGGTGGTGAACGAGTATAAGTACCTAGGAGTTCACTTCTCGACCGGAAATATGTTCGAAAAACATATAAGGATGGTAGAGAGTAAAATAGAGAAGGCAGCAAATGCAGCATGGGGCATCGCGAAAAGAGCAAGAATCAGCCGGTTGACGGACAGACTGAGGATAGCGGACGCGATAGCGAGGAGTAGATTCTTGTATGGAGTGGAAGTCTAGGGGTGGAAAAGAAGGGAGACTGCAGAGGGCCCAGGCTTGGTACACGAATATGGCAATGGCGCTGAGGAGGAACCCCCCAGAGTACATCTGGAAAATGGAGGCGGGGTGCAAGAGAATCGACATAGTTATGGTGAAGCGGGCAGCAGATCACATAGGCAAGATATTAGGAATAGAGGAAGGACGATGGCTGAAAAAAATGTCTGTTGGAGGAGACGAGAGGGCTGATGAATGGCGATGGAAGCAAATGGGGGGAAGAAATGAAGGCGGCAATGAGCCAAGCGGGAGCTGGGCAGATAGGGGAGACGATAAGCAGAAGAAACGGGAAATGAAGAAAAGAAATGGAAAAGGCAGGCAGGGAGATCGGTGCAGAAGTTGACTCATCAGGAGATACAGAAGATGTGGGCGAAAATATACAAGTCCAAACTTTGTACGGAGTACAGGGAGAGGAAAAAGGAAGTGGGAATAGAGGAATATTGGGACAAAAGAAACAACAAGGGGAGAAATCAGGGAAACCTGGGCAAAAATGAGGCGCGGAAGCGTGGGAAGAGAGGCGGAAAAAGGGTTTAGAGAAACGAGGTGCGGCGTATGCGGGAAATCGGAGGAAACACTAGCGCACATTTTGGAATGCAACGAAGCTAGGAGACAGGTTGATGCAGAAGCCTTAAGAAATTTCGAGGAGTGGGAGAGACAACAAATGAAAAACCAGATGGCGGGTGGAGGAAGCCTCTAGAGAGGAAAGAGATAGTGGAGGAAATATGCGAAATAGTAAGACAATAAAAAAAAAACGCGAAGAAAAAGGAGATGGAAAAGTAGAGCAAGGGAAACGAGAGACCTTCGAAAAGGAAAATAGCAATATGCATAAGCAATCGTAATCGCAATAGTAAATGTAAAGGACGTGTTATACGAATGTGAATAGACTCGGAAGGAGGGAGACAAAGTGCGCACGAAAGAATGTATATTAAGAAAAAGAGAAAAAATCTAGAATTAAGTGAAGTGTATGTAAAGACGGGAGAAATTGTAAAAGCCCGCAAGGGTATACACCATTGCGGGCTAAAAACTAAAAGTGCGTGATAAAATTCAAAAATTTTAGTTCAAGCAATGGTTTCAATATTTTTTTAAATTAATAAAAAGTACAAAAAAAGCGAGATGACATTCTTAAACTAGCCAAGCTAGTTTACTAGAAATGTTGTACACAGTATTGTTCAACCTGAAGAATAATATTGGATAAGGTTCCAACCCCCTCGTTCAATCGAGCTAAATTTTGCATAAACCGTCCTTTAATATGTTTAGACAACCCCTTGAAGAATTTTTGGCGACTCGCAATAGTTTTCGAGATATTGATTTTAAAGTTTTTTTTTAACGCGCGCCGACTATTTCTATATCTGCTATGTCTCTGTTCATACCTATGTATGTTATCGCGCTCTCCGTTTTGTCCAAACAAATAAACGTAAACAAACTAAAACCCAAAAACTATTGCGCGTTGTCAAAAATCCCTTCAGGGGTTATCTTAAAGTATTAAGGGAGACTTTGTCCTTGAAATTTTCAAAAAATCAATTTTTTTATTATTACGGATTCTTAATCTACATGTAAGTAGAAATAAATCTGTCGAAGCGTTTTCCGGATTTCCAACGTTTACGATATTTTTAACGCGTTTGAAGTTGACACCGTCGGCGCGCTTTGACCGTCTCAGCGGGGCGCCCGGCTAGCTGGGTTCCTGCAGGTCTCAGCGCGTGTGACGCAGGTATACAGAGCCTTTTATGCTTACAAACCTTTGAATAGGGTCCCTACTTTCTCCTTTATCGATTTTGCAACGGTTATTTCAGTCTGGCTTCGGCATTGAAAGCGAAAACATCGTAGCGTCTGTGTTTTTTGTTTTTCGTTATTTTCAAGTAATTTATCGAAAATTTGTGCGCAATATGCCTCGAAAGGGTACAAAAGATCATCCGAAACAGTACGGGCGCAAAAGATTGCATCCGCAACCCCCTAATCGCTGGGAATTTGAAAAGAGCAAGTCATTCACAAGCACGTCAGCGCAGAAAATTTTACAAAGTGGAAAACTGGGAAGTTATGAACTAAGTGTTGATTCAGTGTACTGCTTTTTGAACTTCGTATTAGTTTTTAACTTTTTATCCGATAACGTTTTGTATAAAGAGTGCAACGGACGAATCGCTTTTTCCATGCGTGATCGACGAGGCATCGGTTTCAAACTGAATTTAAAATGCGAGTGCGGAGAAAAAAGTGTTACTTCGTGTCCACTTATCGGTAAAGCTTATGAAATAAATCGCCGAATCGTGTTTGTTTTTCGTTTATTAGGCCTCGGAATAAACGGTTTGAGCAGGTTTCGTGGCATGACGGACATTTGCAGCGGGATGACGACCACAACATATTACGCTTGTGTAGAAAATATACGAATCGCGACGAAATCGGTTTACGACATGGTTCTGAAGAAAGCTATAGCAGAGGAGAAGAAAGAAAACGTTTCTCGAGGACTACAGGAAGATCACTTCATCGTTTCAGGAGATGGCAGGTGGAAAAAGAGAGGGTTTTCATTTCTCATTGGCGTGACTAGTCTTATTGGATACCACACAAGAAAAGTTGACGACGCCATGGTCAAATCGAAGTTTTGCCAATCTTGCAGCTTTTGGGAGAAAGAAAAGATGAAGATCCTGCTGGTTACGATGAATGGAAGGAAACACACATGGAAACTTGCACCGCAAACCACGTCGGTTCCGCAGGAAAGATGGAAATCGACGGAATCACCGAAATGTTTCTCCGATCGGTAGAACTGCTCGGAGTCAAATACGTCACTTACGTCGGGGATGGTGACAGAAAAACGTTTAAGGGATTGCTTGAAGCCAATCCCTATGATGACGTTACTGTCAAAAAAAAGACTTGTCGTCGGACAATTTGCTCGAAAGATGTTTGGGTGCTCATACTCAAAACAGTAATGAGTCGCTTAATAATATGATTTGGATGCGTGCGCCCAAACATCTTCATTCCGGCGCAGATGTGGTCAATATTGCCACGGAATTAGCAGTGATTATCTTCAACGAAGGTGAGGAATCATTGTTAAGTGCCATGGATCTCATGGGTGTCCGGATTGGCACATTCGCCGAGAGCTGGGCCCATTCACGGGACAAAGCAAGGAGCGTGCGCGCGGACAGGCAGGTGACCGACGCAGCAAAAAAGGCTGGATTGAGCAGCGGGAGATGTTAGCGGCTCAACATGAGCAGCTAGAAGAAGTGGAGGGATGCCTCTATGGACCAGGCATTGCCGATTAGCGGTAATTATAAACACATTTGTGTAAACACATTACAAAACTTTAAACGCGTTTTTTTCGAAAACACGTTTTTAAAAATGACTGACATTCTCCTGACCACTGTAATTAACATATCGACCTGAAATTTGGAGAGCATACTCAGAAAATATGTCTTCACGGAATGACGGATCGTTTTTTCGATAGATACATCTTTGCATTTATTATTTATCTTTTTATGCGACAAAAACGCGAAAATGCGATCTTTTTATTGCCGCTATTTTCCGACATTTCTACTAAATGAAAAACCCATCCGTCATTCCATGACCAACGGGGCACAGATTGATAATATGCTTTGAATTTGTGTTTCAGATCAACAAAGAGGGGGCAGTGATGTCTGCCGTTTACCTCCCGCGATTTGAGGGCCTGTTTTCGCGGAGCTGCAACGGCCGCCATTTCGGTTTTTTTCTCAAAAACAATTTTTTTTAACCTTCTGTATATCATGAATAAAAGCAAGAAAAAAGCCGCACTAAAAAAGCTTCACTCGTTTCCTTTAAAAAAAATAAAATGTAAACACCTGAAATATGGCACTCCAAGGACAAAGTCTCCCTTAAACGGAAGGTATGTGCAACTCTCAACTCGATCGGCTGAGGGGGGGGGGGGGGTGGTTGGAACCTTACCCTATTCCGAGTGAACATTTTCGCCCCGCTTCCAACCCGCAAAGACAGACCATTAGTTCGATTAAATCGAAGAATGGTTGACGCTACAAAAATGCTACTTAATTTAAATTTTTTAAAATTATCTAGATCCATTTAGTGAATTCAACTAAATTGTTTTTAGAATACATGAAACCGAATCACACATTTATTAGGATCAAATAAAATATTTAGTTATTGGACGATATTAAGTTTTAATTTGAATGAATCAAATATTTGAATGTTAATCAAATACAAGAATATATTTGAAATAAATGATTCCAATAATGGAATGCAATATGAAAAATATGGTTTTACGAAAAATCTAGTTAATTCAAATAAAAAAGAATCAAATAGACGCGGTTAGTTAATATCAATAGAATTTTTCTGCCAGTGTAGGCGCACTGTAAAGCCGCTGGACCCTCCATCTATAGATGGAAAGTCCAGACGGTCTATCTATATCATCGATATGGTTCATCTATAGATGGAGGGTCCATCTATAACTGAATATTTTATTGGATCCCAATAAATGTGCGATTTGGTTTCATCTGTTCGAAAAATAGTTTCGTTGACTTCACTAAATGGATCAAGTTATTTTTTTTTAATTTAACCTAAATAGAATTTTCGTTGATTCAACCATTTTGCTATTTGATTGAACTAATGGTCTGTCTTTATTGCAACCCTCATGTTAAAGGGGCGTGGGGGTAGAGAGGGTGTATAGGGTGTATATATAGGAATTATATATATATACAGGGTGTCCCATTTTCGTCTTACACCTGAATTTTCTCGAAAAATATTGCTCGGACGAACTATTATGTGGAACAAAACTTCTAGGGATTGAAGGGGGACGTTTGAAAAAAATTTATTTCAGGAGCCAAAATTCAAAATGGCGGCGTTACAACGGCTGACATGTTTTTTTCAAACGGAAACATAACTTTTTTTTATTGCCAAAAAATTTGTCAGCTGAAAACTAAAAACTTTTGTTGAAAAAATTTTTTGATAAGTTCATAGTTTTCAAGTGAGAACATCATTTTCAATTATTTCAGATGTATCCAGGATTTGTGAGTGTGTGTGTGTGTGTGTGTGTGTGTGTGTGTGTGTGTGTGCGTGTGCGTGTGCGTGTGCGTGTGCGTGTGCGTGTGCGTGTGCGTGTGCGTGTGCGTGTGTGTGTGTGTGTGTGTGTGTGTGTGTGTGTGTGTGTTTTTTTCTACCCATCGTGATCAAAGTTCGTCAAGGATTTAAAGAAACACGTTTTTGGGCCTGAAAATGGCACAAACGCTATTAAAATGGAAAAAACTACTTTTCATCGATTTTCCTCCAAAATTTTCTCATGAAATATCGTCCAAATTTGAAAACAACAAAAACAAAAATTTTCAACAGAAAAATTTGATTCTTTTTTTGTTCAATTGGTCATACATTCGAAAATACAACATTGAGCGGCTTGCCGTGAGACATTTAGTCTAATTGTCCCTACCACCGGCATCTGCGTTAGCCAAAGCGTAGGAGGTTGCATGGCTGAGTCTGTTGCAGACCATTCGCGTTACCCACAATATACCACGTGGAGGTTGTCTGTCTAGCATTCCTGGCTCTGAGAAGGGCCGTTTTGAGTGTGTGTGTGTGTGTGTGTGTGTGTGTATGTGTGTGGGACACAAATCCTGGATACATCTGACATAATTGAAAATGATGTACTCACTTGAAAACTATGAACTTTTTCAACAAATTTTTTCAACAAAAGTTTTTAGTTTTCAGCTGACAAATTTTTTGGCAATAAAAAAAAGTTATGTTTCTGTTTGAAAAAAACATGTCAGCCTTTGTAACGCCGCCATTTTGAATATTGGCTCCTCAAATACATTTTTTTCAAACGTCCCCCTTCAATCCCTAGAAGTTTTGTTTCACACAATAGTTCGTCTGAGCAATATTTTTCGAGAAAATTCAGGTGTAAGATTAAAATGGGACACCCTATATAGTACTTTATGTGATACAGCAAATAATTATGGGTATTCATTTGGTCTCTTATGCTATATCTGCGACTAAAACGTTATAAGCACTCGGTAGCATAGGGGTAGTGTGCGTAACTATCAGTAGGTGGATTCTAGGTTCGATTCTCATATAGGTGAGATATTTTTTTCGAAAAAAATCCATTTCGAAAGGCCAGGGAATGACAAATTACGACAAAAATTGTTGTGGTAAAACTTTCAATTAAGTGATTCATTTTAATTTGAATTTATGAAATATTTTATGCGTATAGTACACTTTGTTAGATTTACAGTGTACATTGAAAGCAAATAAAGATTTATTTGAATCGAATCTTAATTTATTCAATTTGAATATATTCAATATTTTTAATGAATAGCTAAAACAAATAAAAAAATATCTTTGAAACAAATATGATCGTAGTAGGACGAGAGATACGGAAAAAACCTATTTCATTTAAATAGATCCTATTTAAATGAAAAGTTTTTTTGGCAGCGTAGCGGAAAGAAATAAAAAATGCTTTACACATATACGTGGAAATTTTTTTAATTTCCATCGTACTAAAAATGAAAACAAAGAAAAATCACCTTTTAATTGAAATCGACGGTAATCGGCAATCACCATTTATCGACTAATTATTGTATGAACAAAATAACAAAAAGAACCAAAACAAAAGGAAAAAATAAACAAAAAATAGAATGTAGTTGAATTCCAAATCGACAACTTAAATCTTTTAGAACATAAAATATACTATTATTAACACCCTAAAGTTTAATATAGATATCATCATTATATGTCATTTACATATACACTGGCAGCCAAAAGTTTCCGGACACTTCACACAATTGCAAAACTTGCGAGCGCTGGATAATTTCTAAATAATGTTAGAGTAATATAATTTATTTCATGTATTATTTTACGAAGTTTGGATACACCAGTCGTTATTTTTTGCCGCACTAAAAGTGACATAGCTTTGTAAAAAAAAAAGATAACTAAATTTACAAGACGACGTTTTGAAGGGAACAAATTGAGTTTTATATTGCTTCTTTGAAAATTTTTTAATGATTTTTTTTCGACCTGGTACGCACTTTTGTACGTGACTGTTTTTCGGCTTTTCTTCGACCATCGAGAATTGGGCGCATGACTTATGGAACATTTTTTTGTCATGTATATCCATGATAAGCTTGAACGAGGTAGCAGAAGCTCCATTTTCGTTTTTTGAAAAGTTTTGTACGATTTTTTTTCGCAAAGTTATTTCATTATTGGCTAAAAAAGACTAGATTTCTAGAAAATTCAATGTAACTCAAGAACTATAGGGTTTAAGAGGAAATGTCAAAGATGTAAAACGTAGCGTAAGTGTATACTGGATAACCTGGATTTTTAAAAAAAATTTCCTGTGAGATTTTTTTCTCACAGGAAAATTCGTGACGCCGATAAATTCGATGGAATTGGAGTAAGACTGTATATACGAGCATTCTTTTATGAATCGCCTATAAAATAATAATGAACCGATATTGAGAAAATTGGATTCTTTTCGCATATTAATATTGCACTAATTATTTCATAAGTTGACGTTGCATTTTTAGTAATTGTGTAGTCTTTGCTACTGCGAACGCTTCGCTTATTGTAGCTTCCGTGCATGGGGTACTTTCCCCTTATTACATTCCCCACCATTTTCTCCATTTCACATCCCTAAACGATCCCCACCTTGCGGCCGCAGCCGACTTCTCCCTCTGTATCGCATTCACCATGACATTTGCTACCATGGGTATGGGGAAACTGCGGAAAACCTATACTAATACAGCCGGTCCCGAGTTCGCTTCCCCGTCTCGAAGTTAGTCGGGTTTCGTCGAGAAATAACTGACAGGCTACATCCATGCACACACCACACACACACGCACCGGTCCGTGCGCGCGACATCCGCGTAGAACTGACGCTACGTCACGCCCGTATTTATTTTTCTTCGAAACTACGAGACGGCGATTCGCACCCAAGACCTCCCGATGTGCTGATATTAGAGGCAAGTACGCTAACCACTAGACCAGCATAACGGTTAATTATTAATTGTGTAGTATTTATTCATCATCTGATAATGCATATTTACCTGTACCATTCTTCGGGGGATAATCAGGGAAAAAGGATTTTTTTCGTCATCGAACGGGTCACTGAACAGGCCACAATGGAGTGATGGTGGAGGAAATATCGAATTTGGGCCAATAGCAGGTTGAGTGGGGCCGAGGCAACGAATTTGAGATCAAAAGCAGGTTAAGGAGGCCTGTGTTCTGCACGTTTCACTGAAATTGGGGGTCGAAAGAAGGTTTGGGAGTTGTAACAGAAGCTACACTGGACCAAGAGGAGGTCTCTTTTTGGTACTGAACTCGACAAATGGGGTTTGGTAGGTTGAACGGAGGCTGGCGGCTTGTGCATTACAAAAGAAATGGGCCCTGCAAAGGTTCAGAGGAGGCTAAAAATTGTGGCTCGGGATTCATGTTACCCTATCCGAATCACGCTAGCATAAGAAACAGTAGCTCCCATTACTGATAACGCCAGCGGTTGATGCGACGTTTAAAATAAAAAATAATATATATGCTGTCTCAAAAGTCATTTACGCAAGCGGTGGAACGGAAAATGTTATGTGGTCCCGACCTTTTTTCTTAACCAAGCACGCCAAGTAATTGTACAGCACTCAGTGTATTTGGGTGGTACGTACGTTCGACTGTTATACACTAAGCGCAACAATTAGGGGATCACTATTTTTTCGACCAAAAATAGCCCTTTTTCAAACCGCTGTAACTCGGTGAAAAATGGACGCAGTAAAAATGAAAAAAAAGCATTTTGTAGTGTAAACCTTCCACTCTGATAATCTGATTATAAATATTTTTTTTCGTTTCGTTTAAATAAAGAAATTCGTTGTTAAACAAAACAAAACATAAAATCAAAAAATTTGCTCGAGTTTGACAAGGTACACGGGGAACAGAAATTTTTTTTTCGAAAATCTGTTTCGACCATTCGAAAGCTTGTATCTTTCCCAACAATTTGGTTTTTTTTCTTTCAATTTCTGTGCGATTTTTTTTAGCCAAGTTATCGCAGCTTTACGAAAAAATACATTTTTCAACTTTGACCGGTCATAACTCTGGTCCAAATCATCGCACAGCATCCAAACCGGCATCGTTGGAAAGCTTGGATTTCCCCCTACAAAACTGTTTATTTTTCGTATTTTTCAGAAGCCGTTTTCAACAATGTAAAACTGATTGTTTAAAAGTGTGGAAAATGCCCATTTTTACAGTTTTTTGTTTATCATGTTATAACATTACAACAAATGCAGAGGCACCAAAGGTTTTTGCGTTTTTTTTTAGTTCAGGGTATGTAGAAATACTCCACCAAATAGCAGATCGCTGCCTTTATTCTTTAATCGGGTTGCAACCCCGTTCTTTTGGAGAAAATCGAGATCCGTCAATTTTCACGAAAATCGAGGTTTCTCAGGTATCAGCGCGGGGTGAAATTTCTCGAAAAAAAAAAAATCAGAAAAATACGAAATTTGGTATTCAAAGGTTTTCGAGGTTGCCGATTGCGAATCTGGGATAAAAAATGGAAAAATTCAAAATGGCGGATCAAGTGCAAAAATTCTTGCAATCGGGCGAAACTCGATGTTTGGGGGTTTTCGAGGTCATTTATTACGGATCTGAGGTTTAAATTGAGGATAATTGAGGATAAGTAGCTGACAAAACAAAAATATTGTAGGTACCTTTGCAATAACGTATGTGTACGTCTGTTGTACGACCTCTGCTTTCTTCACACTTTAAGACTAGTAGTTGTCAATCTATGTTTGTGTCAATGAGAGTGACGAGACAAATTTCATAGTTATTCCCCAAAGTACGGGGAAAAAACTCAAGTTCAAAATAAAAAACAAAATTAACAGATCACATATGGCGAACCGAAATGCAGAAATTAAATGAAATCGCATGGAACTCGGTAATCTGCGGGTTTTGAGGGATCGTTAATTACGAATCTCAGGTCGAAGAAATAAAAAAAAAAATGATGGGTCCAATATGGCGAAACGAAACCAATTCGAATTTGCGATCCTCAATTTAAACCTCAGATCCGTAATGAATGACCGCGAAAACCCCCAAACATCGAGTTTCGCCCGATTGCAAGAATTTTTGCATTTGATCCGCCATTTTGGATCCGCCATTTTGAATTTTTCCATTTTTATCCCAGATTCGCAATCAGCAACCTCGAAAACCCTTGAATACCAAATTTCGTAATTTTCTGATTTTTTTTTTCGAGAAATTTCACCCCGCGCTGATACCTGAGAAACTTCGATTTTCGTGAAAATTGACGGATCTCGATTTTCTCCAAAAGAACGGGGTTGCAACCCGAATAAAGAATAAAGGCAGCGATCTGCTATTTGGTGGAGTATTTCTACATACCCTGAACTAAAAAAAAACGCAAAAACCTTTGGTGCCTCTGCATTTGTTGTAATGTTATAACATGATAAACAAAAAAGTGTAAAAATGGGCATTTTACACACTTTTAAACAATCAGTTTTACAATGTTGAAAACGGCTTCTGAAAAATACGAAAAATAAACAGTTTTGTAGGGGGAAATCCAAGCTTTCCAACGATGCCGGTGTGGATGCTGTGCGATGATTTGGACCAGAGTTATGACCGGTCAAAGTTGAAAAATGCATTTTTTCGTAAAGCTGCGATAACTTGGCTAAAAAAAATCGCACAGAAATTGAAAAAAACCAAATTGTTGGGAAAGATACAAGCTTTCGAATGGTCGAAAAAGATTTTCGAAAAAAAAATTTCCGTTCCCCGTGTACCTTGTCAAACTCGAGCAAATTTTTTGATTTTATGTTTTGTTTTGTTTAACAACGAATTTCTTTATTTAAACGAAACGAAAAAAATTATTTATAATCAGATTATCAAAGTCGAAGGTTTACACTACAAAATGATTATTTTTCATTTTTTCTCCGACCATTTTTCACCGAGTTACAGCGGTTTGAAAAAGGGCTATTTTTCGTCGAAAAAATAGTGATCCCTTAATTGTTGCGCTTAGTGTATAATGGTGATATTAATTTTATGTTATAATAGTTATATGGTGTTTTCAGTGAAAATAGAATATTTGGAAAAATATTATTCTCAAGGTTCAATAATTTTGTGTACCACATTTCTAGTAAAATGGCTTGGCTCTTTCAAAAAAAATTATCTCACTTTTTTTGTACATTTGATTAATTAAAAATATTAAAACCATTGCTTGTACAGTCAAACCTCGATATAACGAATCTCTAGAGAAGTTCGTTATATCAAGTTTTAGTTATATCGACGTTCAACCGAATTATAATTTAAACAAATTACAGTCGAACTTCGATATAATGAACGTTTGTCCATTCTCTTCCGATAGACACCGGAAACCTTGATACAACACAATAATATACATCACACTCTAATTGCTGATTGCTTGTAAAAATGGATCCAATATAAACATTTCTTTCTTGAAATAATATCCCCATATTTATAGTACTAATAGATATTTTTTGAAGAACATTTTAAGGGGTTACCTCCACTTGCGATTTTGAAAAAATCGATTTTTTTTATTGCATTTTTTTGAAGTATAAGTATCTGAGAATATGTCCTGAAAATTTCAAGTCGATCCGAACAAAATTGACTGAGATATGAGCGTTGAAAGAGAAGAATCCGTGAATTGAAGAACTGTAATTGAAATTGCAAACGCGTTTTTCTCAAAATGGCATTTCTGAAGTCGGTGACCAAGATTACTCGAACACTAATGAACCGATCTTCTTGAAATTTTGCAGGCCTATTTAATACAAAAAATGTAGTCTTTAATCGTGCAATTTTTTTTTTCGAAAAATATGGTCGTTTTATAGCCAAAAAAACGGCCGTTTTTTCGTTAAAATCGAACCATTAACTTTGACTGTCCGCCATTTTGTGAAAAATGAATATTTTTTAAAATCCTTCGATCAAAGACTAGTTTATACTTATATTCAGATGATCCACTTCGCCGCAATGTTGGTAACCGCAAACCGTGTATATAAAAACATTATTTCATTGACGGCCATTTGCCACTAAACAATGTAATATTTTTCAATAAAAAAATTACTGAAAGTACTTCAAGATGTGTTCTTTAAGATGGTATATTGATCGATTAAAAAAGTTTTGTAGTTTTCTTTAAAAAAAATCATGAAAAAGGCCTTTTTTTGTGCTACAAGTGGGGGTAACGCCTCAAGGAATATGACTTCGATATAACGAATTTAACATTTTAAGGAACATGACTCAATGTAACGAAAACTCGATATAACGAACTTATCTAGAGATTCGTTATATCGAGGTTCGACCGTATAAGGTTAATCAGAATGTTTTTTTTCAGGCAAAACGAGCGATAATGTTTTTGCGGTGATTTTCTTTATTACTCGGTTTTCACACATCTTGTACCATTAAAGGAGAATTAAGATGGAATTTTATAAATTTGGTGAACAGGTTCACATTTCTTTAGGTTGTAAGTCTTCCGAATTCGAAAAATTGAATAAATCTTTTAGCATACTCTAATTTTAAGATACAGAGTTGAAGTTTTCGTACATCAATAGAGATTATTCATAGCCTGGATTGAATCTGGTTACTACAATGATTCGAGGAGTTCGAATTACTCAAGATATTTAATCTGCAGAAAATCAAGTCGGCCCTGTACTTTTCTGATATTTCAAGATATCTGTTGATTCTTCTTAAAATAGAGTATTATTGTCGATTGTGTAGAGAAGAAACCGTGTACAAACTAGAAGAGTGCACAGTGCATCTGTATCATTTCATGGCGCTTACGAGGATTCTTTTACACAAAAGCTTCAATCGAAACAAGACGGTGCTCATGGAAAAATCTTGTAAGCAAAATGAAATAGCAAGGAGGCAATCCACAATATTCTAATTTGCACGATCTTTATTCTTCCGTAGTCGTGTGAACATGCAGTAGTGGAGGCCGGGGTTCGAAGTGACGGAGGTACATTGTTCCGATACGCATAGCTTCGCGAAGAATACATATAGCAATATGTGTCATGTGCGTCGCAAAACGTCATACCATCGCGCTTCTTTGGCATTCATCTTAGTAACGCCAGGGCGACGAGTAAAAGTTTTTGTTGCTTGGAGGAACAACTTACCCCCGGCACTTTGAACCCGGACCTCCCTTACATTGCTAGTTGATTAAACGTTGAAGTTAGAATTAGTAAGATTGAAACCGAAGAGTTCTGAAGAGAGTGTAAGAATGTGAGAACATTTTTGGAATATCCGCTTTGAAAGTGTGTCGTTGGTTTTTATGTGTCAAAGTTGATAAAACGTACCGTGAAATGTGAAGATAGTACGAAATGAGAAACAAATCGGTATACAAAGCAGTATATAAGGGGTTGTAAATAATTGTCTCAGTGAAGCCTAAACTTTTGAATTTACAGATTTCGCTGAATTGAGGAACAAATATGGATTGTAATGAATTGCCAATAACTAGGTCGCTTGGACATTGATTATACGAGCTAGTTCACAAACTATGCGATAGTTTTCTTTTGCAACGTTCAAAACTTACGTGGTCACACAATGGGCTGCCGTCATTCCCCAGTTTTTACTAATTATCGTAGCACCGCAGATATGAGCACCATTGAGTCTCAAGGACAACTGGAATTTCAACAACACCCGGGTAATTTCTCCGACTAATAATATATCTTCAAAGAATCTTAAAGAAAAAATAAGCCGGTCTATCTTTAAAACTCACCATAAAAGGTGCTACGGTTATGTCAATTTTAGAACCACCAACGATCCTCGTGTACATGGACATCGATTCATCTTCGGTCCATCAATAAATTTACATTATCTTTTCAATTGTAAAATACAATTAATTGCACATGAATGGCAATCACGTCGGTAGAATTCTGGGAGAATTCTACTATGCACAATTTAAAAAAATCGGGTCTGCGCAACAGAAAACTGGGCAATAATTCACGTGAGAAAAACGAATTCAATTAATAAGTATTGACTTGATTACAATTAACCCTTTGCCCTCGAGAGGTGACTCGCGCTCACCTCTTTCTATTCGAGCGAAAAAAGCCTTGAGTGCAAAGGGTTAACACAAAAATTTCAATGGAATGAATAAAAATCTTTTGCGAATAAACATAATTACGTGAATTTTGAATGTTTTGTACTTCACGGAAACAAGGAAGCAAAACATGCGATCGTATTGTTGTAAATGAAGAAATTTTTTTTTCACTATTTACATACAATGCAGGACTGACA
This sequence comes from Ophion costatus, assembly GCA_951751655.1. Taxonomy (NCBI): domain Eukaryota; kingdom Metazoa; phylum Arthropoda; class Insecta; order Hymenoptera; family Ichneumonidae; genus Ophion; species Ophion costatus. The sequence goes on along the minus strand of OX632361.1, from coordinate 3,727,830 downwards.
CAAAAAGAAGAATTTCGTTATAAAATCCAAAAAATGTTACTTACGAAATAGAAGACACAAAAATGCCATCAACGAAATAATAACGATGCACAGATTCATGCTATTTTTTACAAACTGGCGAGTTCTTCTTGGCAAACTGTCTACGAGTCGATGGAATGCCGATAAAAAATTTTTTTCTCGCAAGACTCGACAACCGTTTTTGTCCACCCGTCAACGGAAACATACATCATACAATACAAGTGAGTAAGTGTTTAGCTCTTTTTCTTCAAGTTCACCACGAAAGAGCTATATGACAAATATAATCGCCTTGTAAGGATGTTTCGAAAGTACAGTCGCTATCAAAAACTCACACAATGGATTGTTTTTTTTCGCTTCTTGATTTGTCCTAAGAACTTTCCGGAGCAAATGAATTGGCCAAATGATAAAAACATCATAAAAATATAATTAAAATTTTACGAATTTGAATTATTATTTTCAAGAACAAACTTGCCATTTTTGTTCGATGGGTTCCTTGAGTGTTTAAATTCCTATGTCTAACTAAGTTGTTCGATCAACGTTTCAGTTAGTGAAAAGACCCGTCCCGAAGCAATTGCTTCACTATATATCAACATTTATTTTGGTGACCTCGTAATAAGCATACGGAAACGAATCCCCATGGTGAGTTAAAGATAATCATACTTTCCAGTATGAAACACCAAACCTCGATTCTATAAAGTATAATGAAATTGTACCTTTTTCTTCAGCAAACAAATTTATGCATTTCTTTTACGTTCGAACCTTTTGGAGTCGATTGTACATCGTTGTTTCAACAGTCGTGTAGTAAGCTCTTGCACGTGAACTGCGTTATTGTATAATCGTAAAAAAGACGGACGAATTTCGTTCTACTCGCATCGTTATTAACTTAAACGGTTGCGCTATATTGCTTTGCTGCTCGATGTTTTACGCGGTGAAAGGTGGGATGGAGTACGACACACAATAAATGTGACATTCATGTCTCCCACGGGTGTACTTTGCGATAAGACGATCCGATCGTTGCAATATAGTATGTAATCTTAATGAAAATACTTCGATATCCGATTTCTATCTGTACATATTATGGAGGGGCCTACGAGGACAAGTTTGTAAAAATTGCCTCTGCACATATCAAGTCTAGAATGGCACGTTGGATTGCCATCTGTGCGCCTAAAAAATCCTGCCAATATCAATCTTTAAATCATATTTTTTTGTAGGTTATGGAGGTTATGGAGGGGGAAGTAAAATAAAATAGTGGTTTTTCTCTAAAACGGCGTAACCAATATTTATTGAAGCCATATATATTCTGAACTCTGATGAGACTATTTTGATTTCTTTTAAGGGCGGGGTAAAGTTAATTCGGCGAAAAAAAGGCATGTTTTTAAGATTTTTTTTTGGCGTAACGAATAGTGTTCGTTTATTGAAAAATTTACATATAATAAAGTAACATTTGAACAACATTCTCCTAAATTTGCATTGCAAAATATTCAAAATTGAGCGAGTGAAAATTAAACCCCGGAGGCGTCTCGAAAAAAAGTTGGTTTGCGGTGCGCACCATAACTCGCAACAGAATCATCTGAAACAAAAAAATCAAAATGCATTTGTTAAAGGAGATGTTTCTCGAGGTAATGACGGGAGGATTTTTTTTTTCGATTTTTCGATTTTTCGTAGCACTTGGGAGCCAAAAACCCGATTTTCTAGTACTGTGCAAAATTTCAAAGCGATTGGTCCAGTAGATTTTGAGTTATCGTGCACACGGACTTCAAATATGACAAGTCTCAGAAAAACGGTTTGAAAAACGCAGAAGAGTTTGGTCGCTTAGCGCTCATTGCACATAAGTTTGAGAACACTTGTCGATTGCATAAAAATCCGAGAAAATTCATGCATATTAAAGGTACTCAAAAGATTTATTTTGCATAATAATAATTCCAAAATGTTATTAACAAAATGATGAAAAAAAAAATTAGTCAACAAATTTCCCCGCAACCCAATTTTTTTTCGTGATTCGTTCATTTTTCTGAATACGCATGAATTTTTTCAGATTTTCCAATTATCTTTGAATTTTTAGAAATTCAAAATAAAACTCGATAATTTTCTTATACTCACTCAAAGTCGTCGATGCCAGGTCCGTAGAGCAAAAGGCTTCCATCAAGATGATCGAGAGCATCTTTTTGCGTTTGTCTACGCAAAACTGCTACTACTTGCTGTGATTTGCTACTGCTCAGGACGGCATACAGCGGTCAACTGATATACAGACTAATGTGTATACTAATATACACCATGCCTCGAATATACATAACGGGACCGGAACAGGCCCGTTTATCAAGAAATTTACTCCCGGCATTAAAACCCGGCACGGAGCAATAGACGCTCAAATACTCATAACTTCGTCAATTTTACTCCGATCGACTTGAAATCTTAACACAGTATTTTTGATATATTATGCATTCATTAAAAAAAAAAAAATTTTAATGAAAAAAAAATTTTAATACTTTTCCCCGCCCTTAATGCTAAAAAATGGCCGTGAAAAAAATTGTCGGATTTTCAAACACTTTTGATAAAGTTATATTTTAGAAGTACTCTTCTAATTTTTGCTGTAAAAAACCTAAATGTCGCTCCGGCCGCATATTCGTATATCGAATGTGCAAACGCCGTTATACTTTGGGTTCTTCAATTATTTAACAATTAATTTAGTAAAAATTTAGGTTGTATTTTTATTTTTGTTGCGCCACATCACAGAATTCGTATTTTGACTAGAGTAAAATTACGATTGTCATAACAATACGTGATACGTCAAATGGAATCATTGAAAATCTATACATGAAAAATATTTGAAACAGCATGCTAACATTCTATGCTTTTGAAGTATTGACACAAGTAGCGTGCACTTAGTCTTCAAAAATAAGTTCCAATAGACCCGGTGCGATGGTCTAGTGGTTAGCGTGGTTGCCACTAAACCTGTGGCCGGGAGGCCGCGGGTTCGAATCTCAGTCGCGTACGTTTCGTCATGAAATGATTTTCTTCGGCATTTCGCGGCGAAATACGACTAGTTCCGCGACTGGAGAGGCGAACTTGACCGACTGTATTGGTATAGGTTTTCCGCAGTTTCCCCTATACCGATGACAGAAATGTCATGATGAATATGACACAGAGGAGGAAGTCGGCTGCGGCCGCGGGGAGGAATAGAGACAAAAGAGTAAAGAAAAGGAGTGTGGAAAAAGAAACAGTGGAGCAATAAAACAGTCACAGTGGAGGAAACAATAGGTAACAAACGCGAACAGCGTATACGTTGGGGAAAAAACAAAATAAAAAAAACAAGTTCCAATAGTTCATCACGAGGGGGATATTATATTTTCTGAGTGCCAGCGTGAATTTTTGTACGCTTGCGAGTTTTTATGTATTGCCCTTCCCAAATTAACTTTTTCCTATCAATTCCTGCCTGCACTTTGCTAATTTAACCTAACTTCTGTTGTACCCACAGCAATGTAGCACTTATTCGTCTGTTTCTCTGGTGTAGAAACTTTTACTCAAGTTGGGTGGGGCGAAAAATGTCGAACGATCGATATGCAGATGGGCCGAAATGTCGAATTCGAAAATGACGAATGTTCGAATATAGATAGATCAATCTTACTAGAGTCTGTGAAGTCGAAAATAACAATGACGGATATGAACATCTCGGAAGTTGATATATAGCGAAAATCAAAGATCAGATTTAATAAAATATCGAAAAACATAATATTGATAGGCTTGTATGCATAACACCAAATAATTCGAGACGATAATGCTCCGAATTAAAATAATGGCGATGGTTCACAATGTAGAGAATCATTAAAGCGAATGGCCAAAAAGTCGAGTGGTTGAAATCGCGGAGGGTCAAAATGTAGAACGGCCCGGATGGCGAATCGGGCAATACGTTACTTGCGCCTCAGAGTCAAGTTGCAAGATGGCGCTGTCGGTCAGTCGGCTGTGGGGCCTTGCTCCCCCTACATTATCGACACTACAGAGAAGCACGTCTACAAAATGCGTAACCTATGTCCGACGCCCGGTACGCCGGGCTCGAGGATTAAGGGGGGATTGTCTTTTTTTTCGCTAAATTTACCGCTTTTTGGGAATTTTTTTGTGAAGAAAGTATACAACGGAAAACTTGTGAAACTTGGCATATAGCTCTATTGATCTGTTTACTACATATAAAAAAAATTTTAAACAATTTCATAAAAAAATCCGCCTCCCACCCCCCTCGACGCGCGATGGTCCTTTTTTGATGGTGTGCACGATTACAGCCTTCACGTTCATCCTGCAACAAAAACCCAAAAAGTATTTTACTTTAGACACATATAGCTATCGTTCGATGAAGGGAAAAAAAATTGACGATTTGGTGACGTTTTGAAGGTGAAGTATCGATTTTTCTAAAAAAATTGATCGATTTTTTGTTATAAATAAAAAACTATTAAACGTATTGCTTTTTTGCTTTATCAAACGATAAAAGGATGTCAGCTGAGCATTCTGTCCAAATTTGAAGGCAATCGGTTGAATAGTTTTTGAGAAATCGTGCACACCAGTTGTGAAAAAGCTGTTTCGAGAAAAACGCGTTTAAAGTTGTGAGTACAGTTTATGGGACATATCGAGTACTTACAGTATTTTTAATCTAATCTGCTATGCCAGGGCCATACAGGATGCCTTCCTCGGCTTCGAGCAACTCATTCAGTGAAGCAGTTTCGCTTCTGCGTCTTGTTCGAGCCTCTTTCGTTGCTTCGAGGCTGCGTCTCGTTGACCTCTCTATCCGCTGCTTATCTCGCGCATCGACGAATATTGATGCTTGCTGGCCAACGACGATTCCAATCGTCGTCATTGTTTTAAGGACTGCTGTAAAGCCTTCGTTAAAAATCCCTGCGGCCAAATAAGCCGCGATGTCGATCGTTTTCGCGCCACAGTGAAGGTGTTTAGGTGTGAATCGCCAAACGGTTGCGTTGAAGCTTTCGTTGTTGTTTTGAGTATCGCCACCTAAACACCTTTCCAGCAAGTCTCTCGATGACAAATCAATGTAAATCGGCTTAATAGCATTCGCGACGTCTTCATGCAGTGGAGCTTCGTGATCAAATTCGTCCAGAGTTTTTTCGGCTTCGGCAATGCGCCATTTGCACCAGCTTTGTGACCCCGCGGGACAGTACATATGCTGAGGATTTTCATTCTTCGAGATCTTGTGGTAGAACGTTGCCCACACAGCATTGTACATCTCATCAACAGAGTCTGGATGTCTTCTGATAGCCAAGCCGTAGAAAATTGTTAATGCTTTTATCAATTTATCGGTTAATTTTCCTTTTCCTCCAAGTTTTTCCGTTTTTTTCACATTTCTCAGTCGCGAGCCCATACGCTTCTCAACGTGCCCGACGCATTCCTTTTTCTTCACGATCAAATCATCGCCGTAAGGTTTGTCTTCCAACAAGGCTTTGAATGTTTTCGTGTCGCCATCGCCGATGTATTTCGCGTACCGTACTTCATGCATTTCCCAAGATCGTCGGAACATGTCTTTGATCGCGTCAACTTCGATCTTTCCAGCTGACCCATCGTGATTTGCCGTACATTCACTGCTGTGTTCTTCGAACCAATCGTCGTATTCTTCGGTACCGGATTTTGATTGCCACCATTTACAAGCGTGACAGTAAGACGATTTCACGACAAGGTCAACCACTTTGCTTGAATATTTGCCGATGAGTGTCGTGATTCCAAACAAGGAACTATATCCTCGCTTTTTCCATGTTCCGTCTCCCGACACAGAAATATCTGTCTCTGGATTTCCGTGCTCAGCATTCTTCGCTTTCCTCTTGTTTCACTGCCTTTTTCGCACACAGCTCCCATACAGCTTTGGCTACACTGTAAATGTTCACCAAGGAGGCATAGTACAAGGTTGTGCTGAAACCTTGGGATATATCCATCAAGCCACAAAATAAATTTATACCCTCTCTGCCTACTCCCAATAGTCTCATCACAAAAACCATTCTCCGGTTTATCTCACACGATTTGTCATCTACGAGAGGACAGGAATTAATATATTGCACACGACACTTGCACTGCACAACTATTTTAAAACCCAAGCCGCGAGAACTGGATTCGCCAAATTTGATCGGTCCTTTGCATTCCTGACATATTACGAGTTGCGAGATTCCAGAGAAAACCGATAGAAACGTGATAATGCGATATCCATGACCCGGGTCCGTAATTATTTCTTTGTCTTCTGCTGTCGACAGTTTCTGGGCCGACGTACTTGCAAACGTCGTTTCCGTTTCTCGGGTGTGAACATTCCTAACAAATTTCCTTTTTTTCGGTCTAGCAGCACGACTATGAGTATCACTTCCCTGATTACGATCCATGATATATACGTCTGTTACCAGTAAACTCTCGTTCGAGACTGAGCGACTCTCCACCGAATATTTCGATCTCGCACGACCGTTAGGACTCGTCCTTCATTGAATTAAATGCCTATTGTATGCTGTCCCGTTATTTTTATGGTCCGCCGAGCAACAGATTCGGGCAGCTGCCGGGCGCGCCGACCCCTGCCGTGTGACAACGAGCGCGCGGCCACCGCGAGTCGACACGCAGGTATACAATCGCTTATAACTTTGCCATTTTTGAGAATTTTAATTTGAAATTTTGCACACATATTCTCAACACTTTGAAGAATATGAAACAGCGGTCAGCGAAAAATCGATTTTTTTGTCGAAAAAAAAGAAAATCCCCCCTTAAGAGAGCTAGACACACGGAGAAGAAGCGAAAAGCAGAATTTAGGCTTACGTACTCGTGACGTACACACGAATTATTACGCTACTGTTGGAGCCCACATAAATTGGTGACCCCGTCCTTGAGCAACAAAATCTCACGACCACGTGTGATGGCGCGTCCCACGCGATGCCATTGTTCTCGCCATGGCGTTGGTACATTCGCCGGCACAATCAAGTTCATCAAACACTCAACGCACAACGCATTTCCACGCCGGAACCTCGCAAACGAGCACCGATGCCGAGCTAAGAAACGAGGACGAACGAAATGGTTCGCGTGACAACCGAGCGCAAATGTGTGAAGCCGTCAATTTGGAAAAACCCTCCATGCCAATGTTCTGGATAAAAAAGCCAGAATTGTGGTTTGCTCGACTCGAAGTCGTCTTCCGCTGCAGTCATATCACCCACGACAACACGAAATTCGGTGTGCTGGTGTCGAAACTCGACGCCGACACGCTCACACCTATCGAGGACTTGATTCTACGTCCACCGCTCGAACGTAAGTACGAGACTCTAAAAGCCGCTCTACTCGATCGTTTCTCGGTCTCCGACGAACAAAAACTGCGCCAACCCATCAAAGGTGCCCAACTCGGCAACAAGAAGCCTGCGCACTGGTTAGCCGAAATGACGTCACTCAACCAAGGTCGTCTCGATGATCGCTCCCTACGAACTCTGGATAGATCAAGTTCCGCAGCAACTACAAGTCGCATTCACCTCGACCGTAGATGCCTTCGACGGTGCAGCTATCGGCACGCTTGCTGACCGGATCTGGGAGGCTGTACAAGGATCAAACATTTTTGATATCGGAGAAGCTCGATAGCGACAACCAACACCGGAACGACAGCAACGACCAACACTGGAACGACAGCAACGAACAACACCGGAACGGGACGATTTATACCGTATCTTGGACACCTTAGTCCAGCTCCTCCAGTGCTTGCCTGACGAGTGCAGTCCGCGACGCCGCTTACGTACACCGTCCCGAGACTGTGAGGAGAACACATCGCCCGGCACACCTCGCCTCTGCTATTACCCCGAGTGGAAAACGTAACTCATCACCGCCGAGCCACAAGCTAGTAAATTTATGTTTCGAATCGCCATTAGCTAGCCGTTTTAGCTATTATCTACCCAGCCTTGTAACGCTTTGGTTCTCTAGTGACTGAATTAAAAAATTATATGCTGACTATATAGAAAGAAATATCTCACGGCTGCATAATATTTCCGACCTAGCAATGACTTACTTTTCTTCAGCTAGTGACCGGGAATAAAAAATTAGGTGACAGCTAGATACAAAAATTGAATTTTTGTATTCACGTTGTTCACACATCACTGCACAGTATTTCGATAAGCTTCCTGATGTACTAATTACAAATAGGATATTTTTTATGTAAATAAATTAAACATATTAATTTTCAATTATATTAATAACGCTTACGTGTGAGGTGGTTTCGATCCCGGGACTCTGGATTGGGGGATGGCGATTTTGTCAACTGAGCCAATCCTACTTTCTTAATTATGATATTTCGCATCGGGTACATACTCGTATGTGGCAATGCATAAAGATGGGTATTTAAGAAGTAGGCGTAGTGACAATGTATGCAAATAACATTATCGAATTAACATGATCATTTCTTTCTTATTGAAAGCGATATGCGTGTGGAGTTAGATAACCTCAAATTAAATTTGTGTACTTATTTTGGCTAGTGGCAAATTAATAGTTTTGGCATTATATAAGTTATAATGTTATAACGATGTAAATATTGTCAGGCAGGAAGTGAAAAAATTGTAGCAGTCGCTAGCGCGTGCTGTTCTCTTTGTTTTTTTAATTCGTAATGCTATCTCTATCTCGGGTTGGCTAGACAGGTACGATGTAGGAGCTGCGTGGAATTTTGATCATAATGCAGGGACATCTATAACCACGATCGGCGGGAAGGCGATTAGCCAAGGAACACATTGCCGCCATTACGGAGTCTTGGCTAGTTCATGGTGATTTACCCACTGAATTTTATTTTCTATCCGTAACGCCATCTGTAAATCGAGTTAGCTAGGCCGGCACGGCATAGACACTGCGTGGAATTTTTATCATAAAGCAGCGACATTTATAACCCTAATCTTGCGACTATGCAAGGAACATATTACCGCCATTATGGAGTCTTGTCTAGTTCACGGTGATGTACCCAACTGAATTTAGTTTCCTATTCGTAACGCCATCTATAACTCGGCTTGGCGGGGTAGTTGTGACGTAGACACTAGGTGGAATTTTGACCATAATGCAGCGACATCTACAACCACAATTGGCTAGATAGTGACTAGCGAAAGAACCGATAGCCGCCATTACATAGTATCGGCTAGTTCATGGCGAGGTAACCACCGGATTTTTTTTTGCATTCGCAACAATATCTGTGCCTCGAGTTAGCTAACCTGCCGTGAGCTGATCGTTGGACGGTACTACATGTATTTCACATAACCTTACTTTGTCGTTCGTAACTAGCGTTGGCTAGTTCATCACGTTCGAGTCACTAGGTGGCACGTTTATGGTAATACAGCGACATCTGCAGTAACGATCGCTTAGGCAATGGCTAGACCAGGGCTAGGTTACAAAATATTCACAATATTAGTAGCTCACAGTGAGGCAGCCACTAGGTAGTTCGTATGATATCAATTGGGCGAACCAGTTACTCGGATGTAACTCAGACAGGCTAGCGCGATTTCTGCTCGGGACCATGCAAGGTTCGGTGATAAGGCTACAAAGTGCACTCGTCCTTGTTCGAAAGAACAGGGAAACTGAGCCCACCGTCTGTACACGCGGCAAGCACAGACGGGTCACGTCCGAGTCGCCGTCTCTTCCTGTAGGACCAAATCAATGGCCTACTCTTCCTCGTAGACATTGGGGCGGACGTTTCTACCGTGTCAGCTTCACATTTCCACGGGAAACGTGATCAGCAAGGTACACTTTACGCCGCCAACACAACGAAGATTAATACTTACGGCCATACGGCGCTGGGACTCGATATCAGCCTCCGACGACAATTCTGGTGGATCTTCTTCTTTGCGGATATCCCTTACGGCATTCTCGGCGCAGACGCCCTCCACGCGTTTGGACTAGCAGTCAGCATCCGAATTCGAAAAATTACGGACGAAGCAACAGGTATGGCAATTCAGGGAATTATCCGTGACGCGCTCATTACAGGTGTGTCCGTCATAGATAAAAGCAACCCATACACGTCCATCTTGTCGAAATATCCGGAAATCACGGATGCTAACGCGAAGAGAACCACTGCCAAGCACCAGGTGGTACACCACATCGAGACCACAGGCCCACCTGTACAGGAGAGAGCTCGTCTAACCTCGACGATGGTGCAGAGCACAAAGACGGAATTCCAACTAATGATTGATTTGGGCTACTGTCGTCCTTCCAAGAGTCCGTGGGCGAGCCCGTTGCACATTGTCCCTAAGAAACAAGGTGACTGGAGATCATGCGGCGACTACAGGCAACTCAGCGCGCAAACGGTTCCAGGCTATTATCCTATAGCGCACATCCTGGATTACGCATCGTTGCGCCACCGGAAAAACATCTTTTCAAAGATCGATCTTGTGAGAGCTTCTCATCAGATTCCGGTTCGAGAAGAAGATGTCCCAAAAACGGCTATTATTACGCCGTTTGGCCTATTTGAGTTTTCGCTCATGCCTTTCGGCCCTTGCAATGCAGCCCAAACATGTCAGAGGTCCATTCGACACGTTTCGGAAGGTTTGGACTTCGTCCACGCATATCTCGATGACCTTCTGGTTGCATCAGTCGACGACAAACAGCACACGGATCACCTTCATGCAGTATTCGACCGCCTCCGAAGTTTTGGACTGACGATTAACCCGGCGAAGTGTACCTTCGGGGTTCGATCACTCGAATATCTCGGACGTCAGGTCTCACCGGAAGGATCTCGACCACTACCGGAGCGAGTCGAAGCTATCCTGAACTTCGAACGGCCGAGTACACTGGTCGCACTTCGACGATTCTTGGGCATGCTGAACTTCTACCGCCGTTGCATAAAAGACGCTGCAACAATTCAAGCTCCATTGAACGCGAACCATTGCGATTATCCAACACCATCGACCTGAATGCGTTAGCTGAAGCTCAATCAACAGACCAAGAATTAAAGCACCTATGAAAGAGCCCTGACACAGCTCTTAAGTTACAGCACCTGACTTTCGGTCCACAGCGACGTGAAATCTTTTGCGATGTATCACAGGAAGATATTCGACCCTACGTACGTAAGGAATTCCGGAAAAAGATCTTCGACGCATTTCACGGATTAAGTCATCCCGGACTGAAACCAACATGCAAGCTGATAGACAAGGACATCATGCGAATGTGTAAATCGTGCTTACCCTGCTAACGTTCGAAAATCGGTCGAGAGGTACACGTACAGCCACAAATATTCACGGAACCAGATACGACATTCGACCATGTACACGTGGATATCGTTGGACGGCCACCTCCGGCGAATGGCTAGGGGTACCTCCTCACAATGATCGGCCGTTTTTCCCGCTGGCCGGAAGCTACGCCGCTCAAGGGGGCAACGGCTGACGCAGTCGCACGAACATTCTTCAGCAATTGGGTCGCACGATACGGTTGTCCAAAAACAGTAACATCCGATCAAGGTTCGCAATTCGAAGCGACGTTGTTCAAAGCCATGGCTCAACTAGTCGCTGTAAAACGCACAAGAACCACGCCCTATCACCCCACAGCTAACGGCATGGTACAGCGATGGCATCAAACTTTGAAGACCGCCATCAAGTGTCACGAAACGTCGGATTGGCTCACGGTGCTTCCGGTGGTGCTTTTAGGTTTACGAACGTGCTACAAGAATGACCTGAAAGCCTTGCCAGCCGAGTATCTCTACGGCACGACTCTCCGAATACCAGGGGAATTCTTCACCCACGAAGACCCTCCTGCGGATCCACACATCTTCCTAGAAGAGTTTCGTGAGCAAATGTGCATGCTCAAGCTGGTACCGGCTAGTCATCACTGCAAAAGACGCATCTTCAATTACGAAGAGCTGAAGTCATGCACTCGCGTCTTTCTCCGCCAAGATGCATCGAAAAAAGGGCTCGACTAACCTTATTCTGGTCCTCACAAGGTCATCGATCGGCCATCAGACCGAGTAACTACGATTGAAGTCAACGGGCATTCAACAAACGTAAATGTCGAGCGCCTAAAGCCGGCTCAAATGCTTTGCACAGACGTAGACGACTCTCCGGCAAGCCCACCTCGTACTTCAACCAGTGAATCGTCAACATCGACATTAACTTCAACCACAGCGACTCCTTTGTCAACAAGTCCAGAACCGACAGCTAAAATAGCGACTGGTTCGACGCCACAGACTACACCTTCGGGTTCAACACCGACGGTTGGAACCTACAGCGGACCCAAAAAGCGAGTTCAAATCCAGAATTCTGTGGCTACAAGACTGATTCGTGCTTACTAGGGTAATGAACATTACCATACCAAAGTCAAGCCAAATAGTTTAACGCCGACTTCGTCACTAAGGGGGAGGGGGGAGTACTGTGGGGCCTTGCTCCCTACATTATCGACACTACAGAGAAGCACGTCTACAGAATGCGTAACCCATGCCCGACGCCCGGTGCGCCGGGTTCGAGGATTAAGAGAGCTGGACACACGGAGAAGAAGCGAAAAGGAGAATAGAGGCTTACGTACTCGTGACGTACACACGAATTATTACGCTACCGTTGTATTTTATAAGGAGTATAATTATCTTGTTAACGTTACACGTGGTACTGTCTTTTTATCTATTATTGATAGTGAATCGTGACCCCACCTACACGGAAGCCCATACGGCTAAAATATTGTACGGCAGTCATCCGACATGACGGGCCCCACCACGTTCGCTATTTCGGCGGTTCGACCTTTCGGCGTTTGACATTTCCGGCCGTCGACATTTTGCGTTTCGATATATTGCTTTTCGCCATAGACGGTATTACGCATATTAGGCACTCGCTATTTTCTGTTTCGGAGATATGGGTGCTCTACATTTTTCGATTCTGTATTTTTTTGTTCGGAATTGCAGACAATTTGAATATTCGTTTTCGAATAAATTAGTTCTCCAATAAAGCATGGTTCGATTTATAGTCATTCGAGTTTTTTATCAGTGGAAAGATAACATTTCGAATAATTGAACCTTCGTTATTTTAAGAGTTCATAATTCTGCCGTTTCAAAATCTTTGTCGTTCTATATTTGGTCATTCGAGCTTTTTTTACCCCCACCCTTCAAGTTTCTACACCAAAAATCTCAGAAGTATTGGCCTTGTCAGTATCAACCAGTAAGCGTACTGGTAGGGAAAATCGTTTACTCACAGATAATAATCCATTTTTACAAAGTCAAATATTTACAAGGACAAATATAATTTTAACAAGTTTTGCATCAAGCGCACAAAATATATGCATCATTTTAACAAGTTTTATACATGAATATTTACAAAAATGGAAATAATTTTACAAAAAAAAATTGCATCAACTTTATAGAAAAAAAAATTACATCATTTTTTACGACGGTATGCTATAATGCCCCCTGGTAGGGTGTCAGAGGTCTTAGGTATGATATATCGCTTATCATCATGGGAACTCAGAGTAATTTTCGTCTCGCGAATGGTGTAGACCTTGTGCAGCTTTGATCGATTACACGTTTGACAACGCATCATTGCAACTTCTTCCTTCAAGCATCGAGCATAATCGTCAAATGTAATTGTCTTATTCACAAGACTGCTCTAGACACCTTTAACTTTTTTAGTGTCCTTCTTACCTTTAACACGTGTCGCATACATTTTCGATCGAAGTTCAATAAATTCGGTTATAATGGTTCCATTACATTTGTCCTTCATGAGACCGGGTACCTTCTGGTTGACGAGCAGTATCCCATACCCATTGTCCGCTGAATAATCGCTCATATCAAATTTTACAATATCGCGCTTCATGTCCATGTGTTGAAAAAAAATAAAACACCGAGAAAAACAGAGAAATCAAGAAAAAAGGAGAAAAATAAAAACACACAACGACAGCTCGAAAAGGTTATACCAGAACCTTCGAGATCTCACACTCTCATCTTCCTACTCTAATCAATCGAGAAACATCGAGACACAACACGATGGCCTTCTACGGCAAAAAAAAAGAAAAAAAAACTAAAAAACAATCACCATTATCCAGTAAATAAGAACAAAATCATTCGCATCTGCATCTTCAACGCAGCTGTCACTTCGACGCTTGTCTCGAACATTCGAGTTCGAGACTGGATGAGCAACCTCGCCTCTTCGAACTTTTCGGAGTCTTCTATACCGACGGTCAAGCTGAAACTTAGAAAGTCTCCCGTCGAGTATATAAGAGCGCCACTCCGCCGGAGAGTTAAGTTCTCATCGAGCGACGAGCACGAACTGTTCAAGCGCGCGCGATTCAAATCTCGAAACGATACACACAATACTAATTGAGAGTTTTTCTATCTTATTTTAATCTTTTCTATTCCCTAGCATAGTGCATGTTATAATTGGTGTCTTGTGAATAAATTAAGTTAATTTTCTAATTATTTCGTTTTGTCAATAATAGTGCTTGGGTTCTTTTGTGCTTGTGGTGTTAGTGCATCCTAGTTTTAGTGTTTTTCTTTTTCAGCGTTGCTTCTGGTTGAGAACGTTACACCGTTCTTGAGACCACGAGAACGTTACGGTTTGTTGGCCCTTTTTTTAGACTCTCCTGCACCCAACAAACCCCCGGTCTCTCGAACGTTCCAGAAGCCCCTAGAGCTTGACCTTTGGGCTGAGCGTTATGTGCACAGGTCTTGGGACTGAAATTTGCACCTCGAAGAACCTTCGAGTTGACCTTGTGCACCCCACAGAGGTTTTCAGGTTGGACATTGAGCTACACTTACGCCAAAGGGTGAAACTTTTACACGGCTTTCCTGCTAGAGTCGACACTTCTACAGACTATTCAGAGTTGACTCCTCTACAAGGGTCTTCAGCTTCAGGTTCGGAACCTTCTACAAGGTTCTTCTTCCACACCAACAAAAATTCTACAAGATTTTCCCAGAATCATCGTCAACGTACACCGAGTCTCCGAGGCAGAGGAGGGAGAGATTGTACCATCCCTACTCACAATAAAATAAGTGACGCTGTTTGCCAGAACCAGAACTTTCTTCGTACACTTGTACTAACACCATGTATACATCATCGCTCTCAATGTCCTATATGAGACTATCCGTATCGGTATACACGATTTTACACTTATCCCGATACAGTGGTACCATATACTCGTGATGAAATCCATAAAAGCATGTTTTGGATATGTCGTATATGCACATACCCACATTTATCAGCTTGTTGAATATCACCGCGAGATTGTGCAGTTCTACGGCAATGAGGTTTTCCGAAAAAAACACTTCGGCTGTGGAAGTTTGGATTCGCAATCATTGTCTCTGCACTATATCTGCCCTCCCATTTTGTCAAAAGCTTTACATTCACATGATTGCGCACATGCTCCATCATTTTGCTAAACAGCGCATTGTTCATTAATTTGAATACATTTTTCTCAAAATCGTTTTTGGCCCGCGTTCGAAATAGCGTATTTAACTCGATATATGAACGCAGCCATGGGAATTGTGTAAACTGTAAAACTCTATAGATTTTCGTGAGGCAAATTCCATGACGTAAACACTGTTGTAAATTTCGATAGTGAATGATGTAGCGATTTTTATCACAGACGGTTGCTGGTTGCTTCGCCCCCCCCAGACCGCTTACCCGGCGGTTTTTCATGTATTGGACAAAACGGCAGGCTTTGTGCGCATAATGTAAAGATTGTGGATATTTCACGTCGACTTCAAGGATGTAGCCTGCAGGCGAATCTAGCGCGATGGATGATCGATCAAAATTGGACACGTCGTTGACATATCGAAAATCTGCGTATGGCAAAGGATAACACATTGCCCTTCCATACAAATGGTTGATGTCAAAATATATCAAGTATGATGATGCTTTCTGTGGATCAAATGACTCCATGTATTTGTTATTAGCACGTGCATATCGGTTTGAGCATTGACTAAGACCACCGTGTATACCTCGCTCAACGAATAAAACCATATCGATGTCCGTTAGTAATTCAAACTTGACGTTCGAGTGTTTTAGCATTGCATCCCAGGTATATCCTGGCAATGTGTAGTAATACGCAGGATCTTGGCCATAGCTCTCAACGCTCATATTCCAAAAGTTTTCGAAAATATCTGCTACTAAGAAGACATCTGTCTTTATCAGATCGCTATAGTCACTGAGCGTTCGAATGGAAAACCGCTCCCAAATGTTCTCAATATGTGCGTACTTGCTATCGGATACTGTAGCATTTGTCAGGGAATTGTAAAATGCGTCACGTAGTGGCAGGCAAGTGTCGTCTAACTTGGTCACGTCATCAATCCGGTTTAGATTGCCCGGGAGGAAAACGAGACAAAAACAGCAAGTCGCGATACATCGGGTCAAATGATATATTTTATCCTGTAGCTCAAGTGGTCCATCGGCACCAAAGGCCTTTCGGCGATAGATCCCTAAAGTTTATAGTTTTTTTTCCCTAAAAAATACGTCGTTTTCATCGATGTTGTGAATATTCAAGCCATAAAAAAATTTCTCATCGCGCGTGGCTACGAATGTCGAACAAGACTTGTCCAGGCCTGTCTCAAGTGTGGGTAAGATTCGTGATGGGCGGACTCACATGAAAATATCTTGACACTATTTTTCGGGATAGAACCATGGAACCGCAGCTGCATGTCATAAATAAAGGTCGCCCTTCTCATGTGGCGCCTAGCGTTATCATATTACCGAACATATTCCGACCCATATATGGTTGTTACACACACACACACACACACACACACACACACACACACACACACACACACACACACACACACACACACACACACACACACACACACACACACACACACACGCACGCACGCACGCACGCACGCACGCACGCACGCACGCACGCACGCACGCACGCACGCACGCACGCACGCACGCACGCACGCACGCACGCACGCACGCACGCACGCACGCACGCACGCACGCACGCACGCACGCACGCACGCACGCACGCACGCACGCACGCACGCACGCACGCACGCACGCACGCACGCACGCACGCACGCACGCACGCACGCACGCACGCACGCACGCACGCACGCACGCACGCACGCACGCACGCACGCACGCACGCACGCACGCACGCACGCACGCACGCACGCACGCACGCACGCACGCACGCACGCACGCACGCACGCACGCACGCACGCACGCACGCACGCACGCACGCACGCACGCACGCACGCACGCACGCACGCACGCACGCACGCACGCACGCACGCACGCACGCACGCACGCACGCACGCACGCACGCACGCACGCACGCACGCACGCACGCACGCACGCACGCACGCACGCACGCACGCACGCACGCACGCACGCACGCACGCACGCACGCACGCACGCACGCACGCACGCACGCACGCACGCACGCACGCACGCACGCGCACGCACGCACGCACGCACGCACGCACGCACGCACACACACACACACACACACACACACACACACACACACACACACGCACGCACGCACGCACGCACGCACGCACACGCGCACGCACGCACGCACGCACGCACACGCGCATGCACGCACGCACTCCCGCACACGCGCACGCACGCACGCAAGCACGCACGCGCGCGCACACGCAGACGCGCACCCACGCACACGCACGCACGCACACGCACACGCGCACGCACGCACGTACGCACGTACACGCGCACGCACTCGTGCACGCACGCACGCACGCACGCACGCACGCACGCACGCACGCACGCACGTACGCACGTACACGCGCACGCACGCACGTACATGCGCACGCACGCACGTACACGCGCACGCACGCACGCACACGCGCACGCACACACACACACACACGCACGCACGCACACGCACACACGCACGCACGCCCGCACACGCACGCACGCACGCAAGCACGCACGCGCGCGCACACGGGCAGACACGCACGCACGCACACGCGCACGCACGCACACGCGCACGCACACGCGCACGCACGCACACGCGCACGCACGCACCCACGCGCGCACGCACACGCCCACGCACGCACGCACACGCGCACGCATGCACACACACGCGCACGCACGCACGCACGCACGCACGGATGCACGCACGCACGCACGCACGGACGCACGCATGCACGCACGCACGCACGTACGCATGCACGCACGCACGCACGCACTCGCGCACGCACGCACGCATGCAAACGCGCGCGCACGCCTACGCACGCACACGCGCACGCACGCACACGCGCACGCCCACGCACGCACGCAAGCACGCACGCACGCACGCACACGCGCACGCACACGCACGCACACGCGCATGCACGCACGCACCAACACGCGCACGCACGCACGCATGTACGCACGCACGCACACGCACACGCACGCACGCACGTACGCCCGCACGCACGCACGCACCCACGCACGCACGCACGGACACGCGCACACGCGCACCCATGCATGTACGCACGCACACGCACGCACGTACGCACGCATGCACCCACGCCCGCACGCACACGCGCGAGCACGCACGCACGTACTCACGCACGCACACGTGCACGCACGCACGCACGCACGCACGCGCGCACGCCCGTACGCACGCACGCACGCACGTACGCACGCACGCCCGCACGCACGCACGCACCCGCGCACGCACGCACCCGCGCACGTACATGCGCACGCACGCACGCATGTACGCACGCACACGCGCACGCACGCACACGCACGCACGCACGTACGCACGCACGCTCGCCCGTACGCACACGCACAAGCACGCACGCATGTACGCACGCACACGCGCACGCACGCACACGCACGCACGCACGTACGCACGCACGCTCGCCCGTACGCACACGCACAAGCATGCACGCACGTACGCACGAACACGCGCGCGCACGCACGTACGCACGCACGCGCACGCGCGCACGCATGCACGCACGCACGCGCGCACGCACTCACACACACGCGCACGCACGCACGCACGCACGGACGCATGCACGCACGCACGCACGCACGCACGCACTCGCGCACGCATGCAAACACGCGCGCACGCCCACGCACGCACACGCGCAGGCGCACGCACACGCGCAGGCGCACGCACACGCGCACGCACGCACGCACACGCGCACGCACGCACACGCACGCACGCACGGACACGCGCACGCACGCACGCTCGTACACGAGCACGCACGCACGCACACGCGCAAGCACGCATGCACGCACGCACACGCGCTCGTACGCACGCCCGCGCACGCACGCACGCATGCACGCACGCACGCATGGACACGCGCACGCACGCACGCACGCACAATAGATACATAAACTGTTATGGCGTGGTATAATTTTTATACTATTAATAAACTATTGTTTTATTGTCCTTTGATTAAAATCATTATTTTACCCCCCCCCCCCCCCCTCCCGCAAGGCATGACCCCGCACTTGACTTCCCCGCGCTAGACCTCCACCCCGCTCATACCTGTGATCCCGGAGCTAGAACAGCTCAACTACATCTACTAGTCGGTGCACGGCCCATCCACCAGTGTCGGTACGAGGGGTAATTTAATACTAGGCGAGGCCGGGGTTCATAGTCCCGTGGGTACGTTGTACCGATTGCGGCACCCATTTGAGCGACGACGCGACGACGATTAAGAGTTGTGTCGATTGGAAGATCAACTTACCCCCGGCACTTCGGCCCCGGCCCTAGCTACGGTTTTAGACTGCCTATGGAAGTGCTTTTTTGCTGTGAGTCCCCTTGCCACTCACAAAAAGGGGTGCTTTATTAGTGTGAGCGCTCTCGCCTCTTATAAAACTGGGTGTTTGATTAGTGTGAGCCGTCTTGAAAAAGGCAAGACGATATACTGACGACGCACTCCGTTTTGTAAGCCGTGAGGGGATTCACCGTAATTCAGTACCTCGTTTTATAAGAGGCGAGGAGGTACACACTTATAAAGGGGTTCAATTCGGGGGAGGCGAGAGGGCTCACCGTAAAAAAGCACCGCGATAAGTAGTTCAAAACCTTACTACAACACTCTTGTGGTGAACTATTGTAATTTACTATTAAAGGTTAGCGGCACGCTACTCATGTCACTATTTATATACATAGCATGTTCACATATTTTCCAACTGTTTGCCACGAAACATTTTTCAATTTTACCTGGCCTATTTCGTGTTGTCATTGCAATCACAACTTTGATGGAGTTACACTTCTAAGGATAGCGCACTAAAAGTAAAAGTATAATCTTAATTTTCACTAACTTTATCGTCAAACAATTCAAGCAAAAAGTATAAATAATAAAATAATAAAAAATAATAAAAAGTTTTTTATCTGCAAAATTTAACAATTTATTTTCACCTGTGCAATCTGTTAGAACATTTTTTTTTAAATTTCTAGCTTGTCTTATAAATGATCATAACATATAGCCTCCATGTACGGGGGGGGGGTGGGGGGGGGGCTTCCCCTTATTACATTTCTCACCATGTTTTCCACTTCACAGCCCTGATCGATCCCCACCATGTGGGCGCAGCCGACTTCCCCCTCTGTATCATATACATCATGACATTTCTGTCATGGGTATAGGGAAACTGCGGAAAACCTATACCTATACAGCCGGCCATCGACTCGACCCCCAGTCGTGGAACTAGTCTTATTTCGCCGTGCATTGCCGAAGAAAAACATTTCACGACGAAATGTACGCGACTGGGATTCGAACCCGGGACCACCCGGTCAGCAGGTTTAGTGGCAACCACGCTAACCACTAGAGATCATAACATTTTTTTTTTAAATAAAAATCGGCGGTGCCTTTTTTTTTAGAAGAACCACGTTTTTGATTCCGTTTTCTCTCTGCATGACTGCCCCAAAAATGCAATATTGAGGTTCTTAGTTACAGGATTTATTCGTCACATAAGTGGCCAATATAGGCTCGATACATGCAGGGCCAAGTTTTACACTCGTATCCCTCCAAGCCCTTTGCGAGGACATTTAAAAAATAAGTGATAACCAATAAATTAACTGACAAAGTCAAATGAAAATGAATGCAACGAGAGTTGAGATACATCAGATTTTAAATTTTCCCTTCGACGACGAGCTTCACAGGCGATTCGGTGGCGAAATATGTGAATTACTCGAGACGGAAAAATGTCGGTGGTATATCGAAAGTCTAATTGTAAAAGACTATAAATACATTATTACGATAGGCCTATACCCATGTGGGAAGAAGCTATCATTTCGCCCCAAAAAAGAATTTCTAAGTACACAATGTTCATATTTTTGGTTGAACTCAAGAATTATTGCTACGTACAATAATTTAACAACTTATATTACGTTGGTACTGATTGTTCTATGTTTCATTGTACTTTAGAACGGTAGAATCCCATACCGAGAGAGAGAGTTACGCCTATCGACACGAGCGCCGCGAACGGCAGTTTTCTTTTCCAAATCGTTTGCATTCCATTGCGGAAAGATTTGCAAAATAGTCGCGCCGGGTCGAGCGAAACGAGCGTCACGTTAAAATATCTGCTCTACTCAAGGAAGTAGCTCGGACCCAGTGTGCGTGCGTGCATATCGAAGCTCGTGTGCAACGAAAAGTGCGAGAGTTGGAATAAGTGAGGCTCAATGCTGCGCTTTTCGAGCTTCGTTGACGCAGCCGTTTCGCGTTCTCGCTGCCCAGCGGGCTTCGCGCCAAGAAAACGACGAAAAAAAACAGAATGATTTATGTTTGTTTAGCATATAGGTATACGAGAGTACGATCTTGCACTGGCACGATTGAAGGACGAGCGATGAAGAGCGATAGTGTTGTCGGAAAAAATTATTGCGGCGCTCGAAATCCCGGACCGAAGGGTCCGAGGCCCACAAACACGGTAGCATACTGTGCGTTACAGCAATGAACCCATGAATGATGGAAAAGTCTAAAAATTGTCGATCCGGAAAAACGAAAATGGACGGAACGTCGTGCGGTTCAACGTCTATGATGATGTACGTCCCGCCATTGTGTGAAAGCTCTTATCGATTTCCTCAAAGAAATAATTTTTTTTAACGAGGAACAGTGAACGTTATTAAGTTGTATAAAGGGGCCATTTTTATTTTAAAACGCGTCCTATTGATGTAGACAAAATGGCAACTGGGGATTCGTTATCGCCTGCACCCTGATCAACGTTCCCGAAGTCGCTATAATAGAGGTTTGCGCGCGACGATGTTTACTTTGAAAATAACATAGAAGAAAAACTAGAATGTTAAAATCTACATCATAGCGATGATTGCACGTTTATTTTAATAACATTAATAATATCAATTACCGTTGTGAGATCTACGAATCCATATCTGCGACCTATTTAGGAAATATGTAAATCATTTTTTACAAAGGAAGCGTTGGTGGCCGGGAGATTTTGATATAATCGGTTAGTAATTCGTCGGATTTTTGTTTGGGCATTGGTACGATTCATCGGAACAAGCCCAAATAAATCAGGGTAGCACCGATCAAGTGGAACCATCTATGAATTTTGGTGCCTCAATGATACTTGTACGCAAGAAGGCTAGATACAGGAGACCAACATGGTATGGAGAGGCAGTGAATAAAGTGTACCGGAAAATACGAATAAAAGGGTTGGCGCGTCCATCGAATAGACCCATATGTTTAGTAACATATTGGTCGACGAGATGAAAGTGATCCGACGAGAATCTAACGTCACAACAGACCAGTCGTGAGAGTATACTACTTTGCACGACTTTACTCGAATTTGGGAGGTTTCTTATCGCCTGGACCTAAACGAAGTTGACAACAAGGTTTCGACTGCTGCGTGGCCTCACGTCATGATCGGAGGAGATGACGACATGCAAGTGCGAGGCATTAGAACGCTAGTTCTCGAGGACGATGAAAGCATTTTTCTAAAGCCAACCTTATGGACGTATTTATAAAATAGTCCAAAATAAAAAATGAACATAGTCGAAACTCATACGTATGACTGTTGTTTTCACAATGTCTACATGAGAAATTTAAAGGGCTATACCAGTGTGAGCGCTGAAAATTTGGGTGATTTTCGGGAATTTTTTAGAAGAAAAGTACGCAATTAAATGTTTTGAAAAATTAAGAATATATTTGGCCATATTTGACCTATATTACATAATTTTTTCATAGAAAAATATTGAGATCCAAGCAACTTACGCGCTGCCTTCGGAGGCGCCTGAAAAAAGTGCCTCCACTGCTGACATGATTCCGGCCGATTGAGTAGCTAAAACCGAAAAAAGAAAAAATGTCGTTAAACTGGAAGGTATTTCTTGTACAATAACGTAGGATTTTCGGAAAATATCAAAATCTAACAAAATGGCGTAGTTATGAAAAAAGTCTGTTTTCTTGCCTATAAAATGGTCGTTTTATTCAATGCCAAATCGTCAATTTTCATCCAATCGAAACTATCATACGTCATTGTAGAGTAAATATATTCAAGAGTACTCGGTTCAAATTTCAAGTCAATCGGATAATTGCTCTTTGAGTTACAATGTCAGCAAATTTAAAAAATCTCATTTAGAGAAAAATGCGTTTAAATATTTAACTATCGACTTTCCTCGAATAATGCCTGCTGAGAGGCTGAAGTTTTTCTCTGAGCTGTTCGTCCCCCTTTTGAGGATGCTTCATGATGTAACTCCGCCCGGTCGATTCGGCTGTCATCACTCTCCATGGCATATTCTTTTGCAATAGGACCGATGATGACGTCCATTACTTGCAGCATTTTTAAAATAGCATAAAAAACATCGTTAAATATTAAGACTGCAAGGAATTTAGCGAGCTTGATGGTTTTGAATCCATTATGAAGGTGCTTTGTAGCAAAGTGCCAGAGCAAGCCGCTATGACTTTCATTGTTATTCCGTGTGTTCCCTCCTTTGCATCGCTCTAGTAATTCCCTCGGACCCAAGTCAGTATCAATAGTTTCCAAAGCTTTCGTAACACCTTTGTCAAGTGGCAGATAATCATGCTTGAATTTTGATACGTCCATTCCTTCAGCTACCGCGCCACGATATGAGCACCAGCTATTCGCACCTGCAGGGCAATTTCCGTGGTTCGGATTCTCGTCTGTCGAAGACAAATGATGCGAGGTAGCTCAAATTTTTTGATACATTTCATCAACATTATCTTGATGCCTGGAAGAAATCCATAGTATTTCTGGTGTTTATTAACAACTCTATCAGTTAGCTTCACGGTATTCTTACTCCTTCCTCCTAAATCTTTGGTTTGTTTTTTAAGATTGCGGCATCGCGTTCCCATACTTTTTTTCACATGTAAGTAGCATTCTAGTTTTTCTACATGCACATCGTACGGATTTAAATTCAATAAACCTTTGTATGTGGCACTATCACCGTCGCCAATATAGCGCGTATATTTTACTCCATATTGATCGATCGGGCGACTAAACATTTCCTTCACACTATCAACCTCCATTTTTCCAGCTGATCCAATATGATTAGCATCATAATCGTCATGTCCTTCAAGTCATTCTTCGTATTCTTCAGGATGAGTATCTTTTTTTCTTTTCCCATACTTCACAACTCTTACAATAAGTCAATTTTACGATTGAATCGATGATTTTTTTGCTGAATTTACCTGCAAGAGTTGTAACACCGAAACGTGAAGTGTGGCCGCGTTTTTTCCATGTGTCATCTCCGGAAACGGTCAAATTGATATCTGAACCTTCATTCTTGAAGGTTTTATCTTGCTCCTCAGTTACGGCTTTTTGTGTACTCCATTCATAAATGGTTTTAGCAGCTTCGGTTACATTTTTAAAGCATCTTGCAAAAGTGTTGTTATGAAACTTTCTAAGATCCATTAAGCCACAAAATAGATATAGTCCATTGCTACCGACGCCTACAAGTCGCATCACAAACACTATACGACGATTTGTTTCATAAGCATTACCAATCATCGGTCCAGTATTCACATATGAAACATCGCACTCACATGACACAGCAATTTTGAATCCCACACCCCGTGAACTTGCTTCATTGAACTTGATGTCTTTCTTGCAATTTTACACACAACTAAAATGCTAACTGCACTAAATACAGAGTTAAACCTGGACGAAACGGTATCTATGGGTATGATCAACTATAATTTCATCATCTCCGTTGCGAAAAAGTTTTTCAGCGGCTGTACTGGTATTTTCGGTGGACTGCTCATACGTGTATCCGATTTCCCGAAAATCTCCGCTTCTTGCTTCTGGATCTATGGATAGGAGTATCGTGAGAGCCTTTTTGATTCGTTCTTGAACTGTTTTTACTCATTTGCGGTCTGTTGTGCAGTGTATAGCAGCTGCGAGTAAACTAAACAGACCCTTCCAGAATAACTGCGTCGAACGACTCCAGAATACCTTTTAAATGGCAACGCTGTTTTCAAATGGCCCTATAGAGTCCCCTACCCCTATAGTGACCCCTCTTCACTATGTACCGTTTACGATGCCGAAAGATTCAGGTAACAAGACGTCAGCTCCGAGCTCCGTCTCCAGGCAGATGGGGCATTTTATACCCACGAGCGGTTACTCTTTAGAAGGCTGCCATTCGGGGAGTATTAGAGATACGGCCTTGAAACTTTTACAGGATATTCTTGAATGTATAAACTGTCGAAAAAGGCAAAAAATCGATTTTTTGAAAGTGTCACACTGGTATAGGCCCTTAAGAGGAAATCTATTTACAAAACCATAAGTGAGCCCCTTTACACATTTAATCATATCAACAGATTCAAGCTCCATAATTCACACTCCTTTTGTACTCCGATAACTTACGTACAAGAACAATTTTTTTCTCACACAAAAAACTACGCCCCTGCGGGTTTTTTATGTGAGTTTTTTTATGTGATTTTGCGAACCATTTTTTCTTTTCTTTTACCGTTGGCGTACAACCTTAAATATTGTTTGTAGGAAATGAAAGGTAGGAACAAAAATGATCCAAAATTGTATCCTCTACAAGTTTGTTCATGTTCGTTTATACCCTCAAGTTAAAAATAAACGAGATAATGCAATAGCCGTCCCTTTCAGGGTTAATTCAAATAACATCGATGGTAGAGAAAATACTGTAATGTCCAAAGTTGTAAAGCACTCGATTTCCTATAAGTTTAATCATTACCATTTTTATTTAAAAAATTGTAAATCGCCGAGTCATTCAACAAAAATAATTTCCCATTGAATTTGAGACGAGGATATTAACTGAACGCAAGCCCAGCCCAGAATGAAACTTACACATGTTGTTTTACACTAATAAAAGAAAAGGCAGTGTAAATTTGAACAGGATCAACCTAGTTATTGGGGTTCAAAAATTAAAAAATGGAAGATTTTTCTTTTTGTTCAGTGTTGTAGTACTTGGAAAATTTTGAATTTTTTTTTCAAAATAGTTTATAGAAAAACGCATCTTTTTTGTAGAGGACATTTTTTCGTACGACAAGAAGATCACTATGATAAGATCATTTGAAATATTATCATGTGTAAAATCTTATCTCTGAGTTAGCAAAGTTAGCGAGCCGATGAAAATCTGAAAAGATGCCACGTACTCAAAATATGTGATATAAAAACATCACCAACTTGGAAAAAGGTTGAAGAAGGTCATGCTTTCAGGCCGTTCGAAAACACTTGGAATTCCTCATATATGGCATATTAGCTTCGAAAGACCGCAGCGCCACCCTCAGTATTAGTAATTTTAGGGGCGAGGTGAAATGCGGAGTTTGGACTCCTGCGTATCAAGTCTGCATGCTTCTACGAATTCCTATTTTTCAAATGTAATTTGGGTTGTGGGAAAGTGTTGCATGGAAAAAAATCGTCATCTCGAAATCATAGCAAGGTATCGATTTTCTTAAATCAGTTTGGTGTTGATAAAAATTCTACAAAATATAATTCTCTATCTTATCGCCGCGGCCATCGTGCTCTCTTCCCATTTATTGATTCGATTTTTCGGGGACCGAACTATTTGTTAACAATCATTTGGCGCGTTCTCCGCGAATTTGTATTTGTTGCCAATTTCACCGCTCGCGGGTATTGTCTATCCCCTCTCACGGCTTTCATTCTCTTTCCCGCTTCCCTCATTGAGTGCCCTCGTACTGCGGTGTAGCGAAACGTCACGTCTCTGTTAGTCGCGAGAACGCGGTCAGTCGTGCCTATTCGGTCTTGCTGGTTGGCGGAGGGGGAGGGGAGGCTCGTTGGGCTAGAGCTTGAGTGTCGCGATGCTTCGGGGCGGCTCAAAGCCAATCACTTTGTGAAACAATAGAAGGTCAGTCGCGCGTAGGGATTGTGTGGGTATCGAGAACTTTTGCGTAGTATTGCCTGGCTCGCGGCGGTATAATAGTGAAGCAGAACCTCGTCGGGTGGCGCGGCCGTAGCCCCGCGACGTGAGCCAAGGAAACAACCCCTCAGTGTGATACTTACCGCGGAACCTTTCGTTTCATACTCACCTCTCTTTTCGTCAGTCTTTTAATCTCTCTTTCTCTCTCGCTCGCTATTCTCACTCTCTTTCTCTTTGCACCCTGAGTGTCACTTTCACAACGTTTTGTTCCATCGTCCGATTATAGGTCGCGCGAGATTGCAAATATCGGGCATTTGTAGCTTTGTCGTTGCGTTGCTATACATCAGTATTATTGCGATTATACGTATGGAAGGCATTCTACCTTAAAGAAAACGATCGACACCTGATGGATTTTTGCAGTTTTTTATTTCGAATGGTAGCGGTGTATTCGTTTTCGGTTGCGGCTATTGTTCCGGTATTTTTTAAATAACTTTGCAATTTCTTTTTACGGAAATACAAGTGTCTGTGGTTTTTAGTGTTCTATAAGGCAATGCGGATGGCTTTATTATTTAGGGAATCATTTTTTCGTGTTTTTGCCGATATATACATTTAACACACGTACCCAATTCGTTGCGTAAATTTAAATGAAATCAACGAGTCAACTTAATGAAAATGATGTAAAAATTATTTTCTATCGTTTTTGGGCAGCGCCCTGCAATATATTGAAGAATAAAGCAATCGGTTGTGATGGTTACGGGCAGTTCTAACGGCCGTGCAATAAAATAAAAACAAATAAAAATATAGCCGTATAAACAACATGTATACATGTATAACGTATAACAAGACACGTATAACGTTTTAATTTGTTCATTCAAAAAGAGCTGTATTTGTGGGTTTTGTTAAACTTCCACGCGGAGGGTGCTTGCATAAGAACTTTTAACTCAATTGCACTCTAACACTACATAGATTGTTCGAATATAATTGTTCTTCGAAAATATAATTTTTCGTGCCGCACATATCGCTCCAAAATTGTATACTCCGGATTACACAGGTGTAATATTTTTGTGACAATATTCACGTAGAAAATCTAAAAAGTTTTATGGATACACAACAGAAAAAATATTTTGAGCCGTATTTGCGAAAATGAAAGTGGATTCTAGAGTTATCTTTCGAAAAATTATAGTTCTGTAAATTGTTTTTTTTTTCGTTCTTCGTGTTTGTATTTTTTTCTCGTTCTTCGTGCTTGTATTTTTTTTCTCGTACTTCGCTACGATCTCGTTTATTCGTGCACTTTACTACATCTCTCGAACATTCCAATACAAACAATTGAGTCTAAGAGGCGCTTAGACATCAATGTAATACGCGGTCGAGGGAGCCCTCGGTAGTTTTCTCAGAGCACCCTCCTTGTCAAGCCCGACGTTCGACCCAATTTTTCCGTTTTACCGAACGAATGACGAATTAGTGAAAGAAATATTTTTTTAATCCAATTCTTGATGTATTCATATACATATTTTACGTATTTTACATTTTGTGATTTTTTGTATATGTTTATGTCTAAGAGATATTTTTTATATCCATATTTTTGCTGTTATTGATACATATCATCCTGCTATACGAAAAATAATAGCAAAAATAGAACACGCCGGAAGATAAATTGAATTTTTTTTTCTACGTACGAGTAGATTGTATTTTGTCATATATTTGCCTTAGATTTTTATGACAATTTTTTTATCCGAGGTATATATATTATATACCTCGGATATATATATATATATATATATATATATATATATATATATATATATATATATATATATCATATTACTCATATTCGCCAATTTTCGATATAAATTATCGTTGTTTTTTTTCTTCTCGCAATTATTTCAATGCTAACTCGGTCCTCCCTTCGTTGTTGAATGCGACCTTCTCGCACCTCAGGATCGCGAGTTTTCGGAAGTTCCACCGAATCCCACCGAGTGAACTCGTAAGCATACACGTATAAGCTCTTCCATTTCGAGCCTCCACAAACCGCATTCGTCCGTCCCTCGTGTTATGCTTTTTCACACGCAACCTTTATTTCCTTTCTTTTCCATTTCTACGGTCACTACGCAATAAAAAGATACCAATGCGCGATAAGCCACACCGAAGCGGTGTATATAGAAAAGTGTTCGTGTTTCTGTGTGTGCATTGAAGGGAATCCACTACGATTTCGTGGACATTGTCGCTGGACTTTAAGATTCTCGCATCCGGTGAGTGTTCCTTACTATTCTTTCGATAGCGACTGTTTTTTTTCTATTTTGTCATTGTTTGGCAGACGATATTTTTTATTGTTGTTGGTTTTCTGGTGTCACTGCGAGAGTCGATTTCTTTAGCGCTCGTGGTCGGGCGGTCGAACAATGTAACGATTTTCTCAATATTTTCCGGTCGTTGTCCGGAACTTTGAGGGTTGCTATTGAACCATCACTCGCCCGGGTATAACTTCATTTGGCTTTCACTTTAGAATGTGTATTATGTTACTGGAATGATGTGAGAGAAAAATCTAGTGAGAGAAAAAATTCGTTTGGTATTTGGATAATCTGTAGAAACGTGGCCTTCATGTTTCAGGGCAGGCATTGAATTATTGATTGTGCCCAAAATATTCTAAGCAGCTCCCAGTTGATAATGGATATTTTGGCATTTTCTTCTCATATAAGAAGTCCACGTACGTACTTTTTTCAAAACGTTTTTCGGGTAGAAAAAGCATTTGGCTTTGTTTCGAGGGCCACAATCCAAACTTCATTCGAGTGATTTTTCTGTTTCATTTACGAGAAAAATCGAAGACGCATTTATGAACTTTCATTAATCATTATAATTACATCAAATGAAAGTATAATTTAGTGTAAAAAGCAGAGATATAATATATAATCGTACGTCTTGTAATTTTTATGTTTTATATACGAGAGCATATTAGAACGATTGTTTGTTTTCATAGATAATTATAACGTTAAATGAATAAAGGTGGTATTTATTATCGCGATGATGACCAATTATAATAATTGAAGTAAATAGCGTTTGTTTAGCGTAGAAGAATATTGTAATGGAATGTTTAATTATACATTTGGAGGTTTGCGGTTTGTCGAGAAAAAAAAACTTAAATTCTTGCTCCCAGATAAGGTGCATAAGTTTAAAAGATAAACGCATAATTTCAATGCGTGAAGCTCTATAATTTCACATACTAACTGATGTTCATTTATTATGACGAAAGAAAGAGCTACAAATCGTAATTAATACAGTTTTAGTTTTATACATGATTGCGATATATTGGTTAATCTCGCTTAAATAAAACAATAATGTGGGTTGCATAGAAGAGCAAAAATTGTATTTTTTCCGAGTGGATTTTTCTACTTGTATAACCTCCCTTGAGAATAGAGATCAAGACCGGGTCACAATGGTGGCCTTTGACGTCTACGTCGAAGTCTCGTAGACGCCTGCGTTGGACGCGAAAAATCGTCAGAAATGTTTGCGTTGCGCGTGTCCGTGTGAATGTGTCTTTGACCACTTGCCAGCACTGATTAAGAACTGGGCTCGTGCGAAACGTGATAAATTGGCGTTTGTTCGGCACGAAGAATTAGCAATAAAATTCTTTAGGAAAGGTGAAAAAATAGATTGAAAAGAACAGGCAACGCAATTGAGCTTCTGGGCTTTTTTTATCACGTATTCGTAGGAAAATATGGTCCAAATGTAAATAGACCGTTTAAACGCCAAGAACTTTTTTTTCGCTTATCGTTATTATCGTGTCATTTTTCAACGAAAAATGATTTTTCTATGCAAGTGAAAACGAATTCATCGTATTACGTGTAAAAACTCAGAAAACCGAGACACTTATAAATAATCTGCAGTACAAACTACCCCAAAGGCATTAAGTTTCCGTTAGTAACGTTCTTATGTGGTCCTCTATGATTTGTATTTGAAAGCAAACCGAATTTAGACAACAGCTATAGTTTTTTGTGTATTTGCTTAATATTGTGTATGCTCAAGGCTGTGTATTTAGATCGATCAAGTGGGGGGACAAAAAGTGCGTTTTAAGGGGATGGAATTCTCGATTGCATGTAGGCAGAACATGTAGGGCGTGCGATTATTTAGTGTGGTCAGGTCATTGCTAATGGCGTGCTGCTTTCGCAACTTCTATGATGTTTGTGCTTGATGCAGGCGTATCGAATTCCCTATTCGTTTTTTCACCCTCCCTCTTCCGCTGTGTCCACGTTAAGCAAATATAGGGAGCCCATTATACATTTTTGTTTCTACGCTCGGTGTTAGACTTTCAGGCTCTATCTAAGAAGTAGGGTACACGTAGACGAATGTTAATAGTCGATCACTTTAATGATTCATAGATTTAACTTTCGTCGTGCAGGAATTATCGTTTTACAGAATCAAGTGGTAGCAACGTAATGCCAAGTAATTATTTAACTACCATTCTTACTTTCAAAAAAACGATTTGCCTTATGCATACAGTAGCGGAAATTATGCGGCGGCAGCAGGAACATCACACTTTTCCTCTCGTAGCTTCACTTTGTATGTAACGGATGAGAAAGCATCGAAAATTTCAAATGTTTGCGACCTTCCAT
Organism: Ophion costatus; assembly: GCA_951751655.1. Classification (NCBI taxonomy): domain Eukaryota; kingdom Metazoa; phylum Arthropoda; class Insecta; order Hymenoptera; family Ichneumonidae; genus Ophion; species Ophion costatus. The sequence goes on along the minus strand of OX632361.1, from coordinate 3,696,043 downwards.
TCTGTCAAAATATTTTACATCCTTCAATTTTGAGAAGAGTTTTTCGGTATCTTGAATTCCTTGACCCATTTTTTCCTCAGATAGAAAACTAATGACGCGCCGGAATTGTGGAATCGACTCAGGATCCTTCTACCGTATCGTTTTCTGGAACTGCCGTACTGCTATTAAATTTTTTTTTTCATCCGTTGTTAACTCGTTTCTCAAGCATGAACAAAGAATTTGGAAAAATGTGTCTCTGTTACTTTCCCCTCACTCTTGTGTTTTCTCATAAAAGAATAGCCGTTACTTTTGTGTCACGCTCGTGTTTGCTTATTTATTTGTTTCTCGCTTTTTTCTTCCTCCACTCCTTTTCCATGCAATTCAGATATTCGGCATATTTTTCCCGCCTTGTTCGACCACCTGGAGTTTTCCACTTTCGTCTGGTGCTGTTGTTGTTCCAACCGGAGCAGCATATTATTATTTCTCCTCACAGAAATGATGGACACTACGAGCACGTGTGATTGACAATTTGTCGATACCCAAACGTGTACTTTGTCTTCTTATCTCGCTCAATCAACTCTTGTACCAAGAGTTGCAACAAGAATGTGAGCGAAAACGATGACCTCGTATGTCATTGCCGGGGACTTTTATTGTCGTAAAATTATCCGTCGACATTCGTACCTCTGGGAAATAAGGAACCTCTCTGCTTAAGGGATATGCATAACCTTCGAATTAAAAAAAATCGACTTTTGGTTTATTTTGTTTTTTTTTATTGTGTATAGTCTTGACTTTGATTTAGTTAAAAGGTTTTGTAAAAATTGTAATATGTGATCGAGTTAAGGTGATTTTAGTAGAGCAGGTCAGAACGTCCCGTTGCGTTACGATTCTAGCGCTGCGCGGTGCATTGCAGGGTTTCTAAGGGCGTTGATATGACTTTGTCTAACCAGGCTCTTTGATTGTTACACGGTGCAGGAATCGTAGATTAAAGGCACGAAAAAAATTGTGATTTTATCTCAACCATGTAGTCCATACACCAAGGCACTTCCTTATAATAAAATTATAATAAAATTTTTGAGACAAAAGAGTGCATTTTATAGATGGAAATTTTAAATAAAAGATGTTTAATTTTTTTACTAGCTCTATTAGTAATGGAGATATACTTGTAAGCAACAAAAATTAATCGCATCACCTCTCACTTATCGTTTTGTCCCTTTTACTCATTGTTCCGTTTTTCTCATAAAAATGTTCCTTGTTCATATCTCCATTACTAATAAAGTTAGAAAAAAAATGAAAGAGACACTTTTTATTGTCAATTTAAAAAAACATCTTTTATTTCAAACTTTTTTCTACAAAATGCACTTTTTCATCATAATCGTCGTTATAACGATTAAATTGTTTATATCGAAAAAACGATTCTAGAACAAAATCAATAAAGAACCATAAAGAACCACCGAAGATATTGAGAAACATTTATACAAAAATTGTATACGGAGAAAGTGGATTTAGTACATTTTCTTCGCTTGCGTTTATCTCGAAAGTATACTTTGCAATTTGGCGTACGTCATATCTCAAAATCTAATCGTCCGATTTACTTCAAATTTGGATTGGAGATATTTTATAACATATTCAATCGATTGACCGGATGATTTTTTCATATGTTCTTTCGTGTGTTAATAATAAACGTTTAAAGTCGTTATTTTTTGTCGAAAATCGACCTCTTCTTTAAAAACAGTGCGATTCATGGAATTCTTAAAATTTCGAAAAAATATCTGCTGAGTCTGTAGCTTTACCATTATACTAAAAGTATATTATTCCATTTTTGACTTTAGATGAATCCACTTACCAGAATCATGTTTGCCACCGAGCCGTGCGGAGGCTACATCCCTGAGATTAAAGAACAATGATTACGTTGTTTGTATATACTTTGCAATAAAAAACGGTGACATGTCGAGACTATGTACTATCTGTGCGCGAAAGATTGACCTTATCATCCCAATACCTGAGACAAAAAAAACATTGAAAATCGATCTGTTTTTTTAATTTCAAGTTTATGCATATCCGTTTAATCAAATTTATTCGCGAAGTATTCGTCAACGAAAGATTCAGGCGTATGTGCCGTTATCGACGTAATTCTTATTATTTTATTTTCTCAAGCCGTGCACAACTCGTGATTTATCATTTCTGGCAACAATTCGAGCCTTGTTCGTACATATATGCGTCTATGTTTTAAAGACGTAGAAGCCCATTTAATTGCACATTGCGCAAATTTCAACGCCTACTACATATTTTGGTTGCACAGTAATTTTGCTCCATCGCGAAAGAAGCGTTGTTTTGAAAAAAAAACACTACTCCTTTTTGAAGAAACAAAAAAGGAATATTTTTCGATTCCACATGGACCAATAGTAAATATTGTGCGCCCTTACGGCTAATTGGATTAAGGGAAATTATTTAAGACTCATTTCGAAGGATAATTAAGTTGATGAAAATGGTCAGGTCTAAGGTTGGCAGATTTAGGACAGAATGCCTTACAAACATATACACCCATTACAAAAATTAAAGGAACAGTAAAATCGCAAAAAATTTTCATTGCTTTTTGAATAGCTGTAACTTCGCGAAAAATGGTCGTATCGTAAAAAAATGGCTTTTCAAAGCTTGAAATCTCTAGCTCACGAATCTCACCGGTAAATCTTTTTTAAGCAACACGCTCGGCGTGGATCTAAGAAACAGCGCGAGGCAAAAGTTTTCGAAATTTTTTTCTTCAAAATCGTCCACGGGCCCAAAAAAGGTTTGAGCTTGATCAATACTGGGGTCATTTAGCCTGATTCTTCAGCTTCAAAACGGTAGTTTTTGGACCTCTGTACGAAAATTTGTCGCTGAGATATCGGCGTTTAAAAAAAATGACCTTTTTTCGTAGATCATTAATATCTCATGAACAAATGATCGTACAGCGAGCTAATGTGGGTTTCATAAACTGGAATATATTCTCTAAAAGCATCTTTCGGTGCTGTAGAGAATTTTTTTTAACCTTAATAGTGATTTGAAAACGTACCAAAAAATGACTTTTTTCCCGTTTGGGAAAATCCACGTCAACTTTGCAAATAGTGCGAAAATGACTCACGTTTCTAGATTTTTTTGAGTTCAATACATGCCCCCCACAATTTAAACTTGATCGACTGAACCGTTATTTTTTACCGAAGCGTCAAAGTTTTATCGAAAATTAGAAGAACACTTTTATTGTTCCTTAAATGTCAATGAATGATAATGGAATGAAAAAAAAAAAATTCCGTTATCTTTTATCACAGTTTCGCAATAACTTTTCTTTAAATTTTTCTTTAAAAAATTACGTTATTTTTTCACAATTTCTCATGATCAATCTTTCGAATGCCGTAAAAAAAAATTTCGTGGAGGTTGCATGGTCGGATTTTGCATAAAGATTTACTTGGGGCTATCAACTTCATTTAACACAATTAATTTCAATTCTATAAATGATGGCATGTAAACGAAAAAATCTTACTGAAACAAAACAAATAATGATTTCAAACAATTTTCTACAAATTTTAAAATGAAAAGAAAAAAACATTTTTTATTGTTTTGGAATTTTTTTTTGAAAATTTGAAAAAAAAATTTTAAATGTAGAATTTTTTTCTTTTTTCACGATTTAAAGAAAAGTTATTGCGAAACAGTGAGAAAAAAATAGCAGAACCTTTTTTTTCAATTTAATCATCATTAATTGACATTTAAGGAACAATAAAAGTGTTCCTTTAATTAATAACAAGATGCTGATAATTATTTTATCCATTACATAAAAATATTATGAGTTATATTAGTTCACGACGGCTTTTTTTCTGCTGCTCATGTTACCTACAAAAACTATTAAAAAAATAAACACACATAATTAGAAAAAAATGGATATCGATTTTTCGACTTTCAACGGTACGACGTACTTCTCACAATCGATACTTTATGTCAACGATATTTTAAATTGTACTGTGATGCGTAGCAAAACGGATTTGGATATACGGTTCTACCGATGCTTTGTGAATTGCCAATCACCTATTGTTCATGGCAATTTATGTCATACCAAGCAGTAAAAAGTATATCGCATATACACGATAGAGTGTTCAGATGTGAATTTTCGTTCATCGAAATAATCACGTAGTCGAAAATTTTCAGGGCAAATTTCATAACAGTGAGCTAAATGGTTCTTACTCTCTGTCTTATAAACGGCGCTCTCAAAAATAGTCCCATTCCTTCTTCCAATTTCGATATACGAAATTCATTTTCTATGCAATATTCGCGTTTTCGAAAACATTGTGTGGAAGAAAATTCATCGTTTATATCGGAAATGGGTGAAAGCGTAAACCAAAAAATTCGGAGTGGACAAAAAATAATCTTCGCGGTTTTTTCAATGCTATCGTATTATTTGAGAAAGATTTTAAAAAAATGTTTCTTGCCTACGGCGATAAGTCATCTAAAGTGCGAATTTTGCGGTTGCCAAGTACTGTGTCAGCGCTTACAGTTTTTGCTAATGCATACCGGATATATGAGTATAAATAATGAAATATAAATATACGCGCGCGCGCGCACACGCACGTGCACTCACGGTCTGCGCTGCAAGCTACATTAGAGCCTGGTAGGATTGATGTACGTGCATATCATTCGTCGGATCATACCCAACGTTCTATTTCTCGTTAAATGCCATAGATTCACAATCGTCGGTAGAGAATTTTCAAGTTTTTACGCAATAACCAATTTACCCCTTCCCTTGCCGTCCAATCGTATCGTAGAAATAATTCTTGCAGAGGCTCAAGTTACGCGAAACGTTTTCCGATGACCTTATAACTACCACGTGTGGCAAGTATATGAAATGGACGAGAAGCGAGATAGTATTCTCATCCACGTCTCAAACGTTTTATCGAATATATAATTTAACCGCGAGATGTTTCTTATGGGAGCGCTCCAACGTTTCAATTTAATAAATCGGGACAAATTTTTCAACGACGCTGTACGAAAATGCAATGTCCGGGCAAACCTTAAATTACAAACTCAATTGTTAAAAGGCGAAACAGTTAATTAAAATTCTGGTGACAGCGCGCGAAACAATTGTAAGATTCTTGTAAGTTATTTAAAAACAATGATACGACCTTGACGTAATTGGGATTTGTCGTGACATAAAGTTCACTTACTTTTGCTTGGTCTTTCGTTTATCTCACATGGCTAGAGGTTATCTTAGGATATTCAATCGAATCAAATAACAGATGATTTTTCCAAGTCAGCTCTAAAAATTACATTTCCAAATTACAATTGATATTAGCGTTGAAAATGTGAATTTTGTTGTAGTTGAATTAACGGTTAGTTCAATCGAGAAAGATTGAAGCGCTACGCGTAATTATTTAGAAAGTTGTATTTTAGAAGAAACATAGATGTTACCAAATACTCGATTATTATTTTCGAATATTATTTTCAAGCAGTAAAAAGTGTGTTAATATTGGGTTTGGCTGTTTTAGACTGAGAACATTAAACATTTCGTTATTGAATATTTATCGTATTGAGCAAACATAAGATCAAGATTTGGAATGTTTTTACATGCCCGGGACAATATATCAAATACAATAAGACTGTGTTTTCGAGCTCACCTGTAATGAGGCTTTTGCAGCAAAATTTGTTATGGTACCTGTGAACTCGTGACGTGGATTCGAAAGTCTTCTTCTTTATACACTTTTTTACCTCTTTAAAACTATACTTCATCCATAAACATCGAATCTATGTCGACATCCATATTATTTTTCCGATAAATATAACATTTTGAAAACTAACGGATTTGTATTTTCCTCATTCTTGTCCAGACTTATAGCGGCTCAGTTTCGACGAGAATAATATGAAATGGAACCGACAAATTTACGTGACAGCGGAATAATGATTAATTTTTTTAAACATTTTAACCACAATTTCCGATCATTAGATGACTGTAGAAACATTCCGCAAAAAATAACAGTAAGTTAGGCACAATGATAGAAACTGGAAATTCGCACAAAAATGATTGGGTCAGAAGTTGTTTTTTTTTCATGGGTTTTTTCTCCTATATCAATTAACAGAGGTATGAAGCCCCCAAAACATTGGTGCTAGGGATGCCCAAAAAACGATTTGTTCGGGTTCAATGATCCATCCCAAAGAAAAAGTTTTTAGGGTGAAAGACCACGCTACGCACTCTTATATAATATGAGGTATTCCACGTGAATCCGGGAGACTTTTTCCCTGAACCCCGCCAATTCGATTAATTTTTTTTATCTGATATCATTGACTCTAAAAGACACCCTGAATTTTTTCTACATTTTTCGACACAACCCTTAGTAAAAAAAAAATTCCGAGAAAAACGCCCCGATTAAAAAAATCTGAAAAAAATTCCCAAAGATGCGTGATTATATGTAAAAATATTCAAGCTATCACCCGCAGTTGAAGTATGATTTCATCATACTTTACGGGACTAGAATGACCGTATGTTGTAGGTCGTTGAATTCGTCTTAAAATCGGCAAAAATGTCAGCGAAAAAAATACATGGTTCCATTTAAAAAAGTAGAGTTGACCGTGACTAATTCTTTCTTTACTAATATATTACTTTTTTTACTAATATATCGAATTATTGCTTACGGGGGTCGTGTCACCAAAAAATTATGACAATATATGGTTAGTATATGAATTAATAAAAAAGAGTTCTCACGTACCTGCTCAATTTAAACCTTGTCACTATCAGAATCAATTTTTGCATGTGCGAAAACTAGGACCTTATAATGGTCGGTTATAGGAACGTGCCCGAAAATTGGGTCATGATAGTGTCCGAACATAGGTACGCAACACTAACAGCTGTCCGTCAATTGGTACATTTGGTACTATTGAACATTTAATTGTATGAAAATAAAAATATTTAACTTTCCGGCAGTTAATGCATGTGTTTTGAAAACTAGAACTTACGAGCTTGCGTCGATCTAACGAGCTTCGTTAGATCCGGTCATTTTTTTAAACGGTCCATAAATGAATAATAAGTCCTACAATCTAAGAATGCTCTTAACCGTCCGAGCATTGATACCGTTACCTTAAATCCAAGTGTACTGAATGCATAAAATATTTCGAAAATTAAAAATGAAATCAAACACTTAATTGAGAGTTCTACTACAATGATTTTGTATCATAATTCGTCATTCCCTGGCCTACCGAAATTTTTTTTTTCGAAGAAGATATTTCGCCTATATGGGATCAAACCTAGAACCTACGTACCCATAGCTACGCAACCTGCCCCTATGCTACCGAGTGCTTGTAATATCTTGGTCGCAGATATGGTATAACAGATGAAATGAAATGAATTCCTATAGAAATAGAAAAAAATTGTTCGCATTTGGTGGTCCCCTTCACACCGTACAACTTTTGTCTGGAACATTTTTTTGTGACGTCGATAATTACCGCGTTATTTCGGGTGGCAGAGATAAGAGGGACACCCTGTATATATAATTTTTGTCTTTCCGCCTTACAAAGATGCCGAAATCACTTTTTTTTTCAATGGAATTCAGCAATACATCGAAACTCCGAAGCTACGATACTGTCGAATCGATGTTTCCATCTGGAAAAAGAGGTTATGTAGATCTATAACGACTGCTCTGGTAGTTATAGGGCAAGTCTCTTTATGGCCTTATCAGGGAAACGGGCCTTAGTACGGCCCTATCATGGAAAGCCTTGGTAGGGACTTATTAGGGACGGCCTTAGTAGGACCATTTTAATATTGCCTGATTTTGGGCCTCAGTACTTTCGGCCCGATTCGGACGGAATCAGGCTGTCCGTAATAGATGTTACCCCCATCACACCCGGATCATAGCCTGGTCAGGCTATCTCTAAGGAATGTCTACACGGGAACCTATGTAATCCATTTGTATAAGAAAGACCGGCTTCATCATGCCGATTCCTCAAAGCCATGCATCAGGGAGTTTTAGCCGGTTATTCTATTTCTTTTCAGCAGCGAACATTGTTGCGTTGTCACAATTCGTGCACAAAAGCGCAACGATCATTCTATACTTCGATCGCATTTCAATCATTCCCAAACTTTAAGTAGCTGCATTTCCTCATGAAATCGCCTAACTGGGCTCATATTTTTTCTTTTACCTTACATAGCATTTGAAATAAAAAAAAACGAACGCCAAGAATTAAAAACGGTTGTTTTGGAAAACAGCTTTATAGAAACGTAACGTGAAGAAAAAGAACAGTTTTTTGTGGTATAAGTAAATTTCGATTTATTGAGTGTTAGTATATAGATGGTATTTTTTTGTGGTATGAGTAGATTTCGATTTATTGAGGTTTGGGGTCATGGAAGTCAAATCAACATTGAAAATAAAATTAGCTATTGCAGCTCAATAATTGAGTGGATCGAAAAATGCAAAACTACGTTTTAGTGATTTTTTGTGTATTATGACATGTGAAAAATTCAAAGTCATGGAAAATGTCTGGGCTTCGGAACAAAAGTTTCACGTGAAATGCTCCATACATACATATATATACACGCAAATGTTGCACATGTTAGTGATTTTGTGTGCTATATGCAGATAGTCAAGCCGCTGAACCAGTAGTTACCTTGGCTGATACGCCAGAGCGGGAGAGACTTGGCACGAGTCCGGAAAATTTATTTCTCTCAATTGGCTTGGAAAACATACCCAATTTTACATCTCTCTATTCTCACGATATTTACGAACTTGACCATGTTACCTACTTTGAATAAGTGAACCTTACTTTTCCCCTTCGTTTCGCATTCTTGCGCATCGCGATCGGAATTCTTGGATTTCGGTCCAAATTCTTGCGGCCTGAATTATCCCCTTACCGATCATTTTGCTAATCGTTTGTTAAACAAAAACGATAATTATTTCCAAATGTCGCAAAGATGTATGCCCACCCGTTTCAGGGAAACCGACATAATAAGAGTCGGCACCTGTCAAAATAGGTACTACATAGTTGAAACGTTCATGTAAACTTGAAATGCGCTCAAGCTGCGATCGAACATCTGTGTAACAATCGAACAATTACATCGGTAGATAAGTTCTGTGACAGCAGCAAGCGGGCTGCGGATAGTGGGAGGTGCAGAAGGAGGCCCTTAGAGTGCTGTCAAAAGTGGCCGTGGATGACGTTACGTCCGGTGTCATGAGAAAGGAAATTCTCGGAATAATAAGAGTAACTATTATTCTGAGTCTCTTTTTCGGACATCAAAGATCAATATTTTATAGAACAAATCAAGGTCAACAACTTTTGGAATAATACAAATCTTACCTTTTACGAATTTCAATAATCCCAAAAATGGTTGTAACAAAACTGTTTCACAAACGCGCACCGATTATGTGGTCATATCCAACAATAGTAATAACTTGCTAGCGACTCTTTGAGATATCGAATATCAATATTTTTTGGAACTCATTGGTGGCTCGTTGAGTTATCAAGTACCGTCAGATGTAATTTAAACCGGTATGTGAAATTCGAAACATTGTTTAGCAGTTCTAACTGAGAAAACTAATTCTTAACAGTTTGAATCGAGTAGTCTCATTGCACAGTTCGAATTCATAGTCTCATTGCATAGTACGGAATAGTCCATTGTGGATATAATTTTGAATCTGCAAGCATTTCATAGTTACCCAGCTCTAACCGAGCCAGAAAACGCCGTGTTTCAGGATTTTATTTAAAGGGTAGATCATAAAAACGCTGAAAAAATAACCACATCTATTATTTATTTGGTCTTCAGCTACGTGATTTTTTGTTGTTCATTTAACAATAAATTATTCACAAAGATGTACTTTATTCAGGCCGCTGTCGGAAAATGGGCGTTCTCGTGGTCTATGTGATAACCACTCCACAGGGTGATGGGTCTGAGTCTAAAATATCGCAATGGATTTTTATAAAGTGATCATCTAGTTACACTCTGTTGAGCCAAGCTTCTAAATAAAAAAGTTATCACATTGCAATAAAGTGTTTCCTTTGTGTAAAAAATCGTGCTTTAAATGCTCATCGAGAAAGTTAAAAATTTAAAAATATAAAAAAATGACTTGACATACTATAGTGAATCTATATTTGAAGATCTTAAAAAAAGTCATATTGAAATATATTAGAGACGGTTCGATTCTCGAAGAAGGCTGCTCGCGTAAAACGAGTTTAAAGCGTTACATCTGAATCGAAACAAAATGTATCGATTTTTTTATTGGCCTCAATATTGGCTAAACATCACGAAAATAATGTACGGAAAGATTTATACCCGACATTTTCTTTTCTAAAATTTTTGGAGCGCTTTGTCTGAAGCATCTACGAGTGCTCCGAAACGCACGTAATAGCCTGGACGGGGAAAGTAAAAATTTGCAGTCGTTTAGTCCACTTGTATAAAAAATATACAACGACCTACCGACTGAAGGCCTATTATCAAAATGCACCAGTGGGTACATGCAGAATTCGAATGAGAGCTTCAATTCCGTCGTTTGAGCGCTAACTCCTAAATCACTTTCTAGCGGTAAAAAGATTATCGACATAGCGACCATCATAGCGGTCATCAAGTCATTACTATCTTAGAATTGAAAATTGGCTACAATAGTTACAATGTTTGCCACGAAATTGACGAATTCCGCATAAGAACTGCGGGGCGCTCGTCGTTGAGATCGAGAAAAGGTGGTCGAAGGAACCTTACTTCTGGCAGCAAATTTGCTGAGAAGCATAATTTGAATCTGGAGGGATGCTTTATGATCCGCACGTAGCCGGGTAGAGGTACAAGAATTGGGAGGTCCCTATTTTAAAAATGTCACGTAGAAAAATAGTTTTGAAACGTTAAACGCGTTTTTCAGGAAACCACGTTATCGAAATCGGGAGGAGGCATAATGGTCGTTTTCATCCGATTGAGTTGACATTTTAACTGTAACTTCTTAGGTAGATTTTCCAAAGAAGCGGACACAATTTTTACGATTTTTCAACTATTCTCGTTTTTTATGGACAAATTAAGGTAAATTTTTTACGCACAGGAAATTAATGGGCAGCTTTGAAAACTTGAATAAATTTTGTACAAGACCCTTGCGTTGATTTTTGAGAAAAAAACATTTTCTTCACCGTTAATATAAATTTGAAAAATAGGACAAAAAATGACATTTTACTGGTTTTCAGGAAATCTACTACTCCATTACAACTATTGGTGGAAAGACTAATGTTGCCACGTTTTTTTTCAGCTTAATGTACCCCCAATAGCCGTGTAAGTTTTCAAATTGATTTATCGACCCGTTTTTCCAGACCAATCGATTAAAGTTTTACAAAAGAATGAAAGGAACAAGTGTTCCTTCCTAAACATCGTGTAATCATGATCAAAACGAAAAGACCCATTTTCTTCGACTATTTTTAGAACTTTGCAGTAGTTGTGTGTTAAATTTAAGAAAAAAAATTAAGAATTTTTTAAAAAATTCCAATCTTTTTAAATTTGCAAAACTTTTCAGGAAACAATGGCGACTCATTGTTGCCACACTTTTGCGCACCATAATTTCACTCATCTTTAATTGCATTGATTGATAGTTGATACCCCCAAGCGCTATTCACTAGTCGATCTGAGAACTTGTATGCGATTAACTGTTGATATTTTTTGCGAAGGTTATTAAGGAAACAAAAAGCATTTTCTTGAAAAATGATCTTTTGTTTGGAAGAAAAAACCAATTAACAGTTTTTTTCCAAAACTAATATTTTTTGGTCAATTTTTTCTACATTTTGGTAAAAAAAATTAATGTAATGATATTGCAGACTCTCTTTTTTTTTCAATTTTTGATCATGCCTAGTTTTATAAAAAAAACTCTTGCATAACCCTAATTCTTTTGTCGAAAATATTTCTACCTTCGTAGAATATATTGAGAGTTAATTGCATAAATGTTCTCAGATCGACTATTAAATACAGCTTGGGAGTATCGGCTTTCATTGATGCAATTAAAGATGAGTAAAGTTATAGTGCGCAAAGGCCGAATCGTATAAAAAATGAGTCCGTATTGTTTCCTGAAATATTTTATAAATTAAAAAATGTTATTCCCTCGAATTTTTTCTTATATTTAACAAGCAACTAGTGCCAAGTTGTGAAAAAAGTCAAAGAAAATTAGTCTTTTTATTTTGATGATGATTACACGATGTTTAGAAATAATACACTTGTTCCTTTAATTGTTTTGTAAAACTTCGATCAGCTTTTGATGGAAAACGGTTCGATCGATCAATTGGAAGACTAACAGGGCTATTGGAAGTACATGGAGCTGAAAAAAACGAGGCAACATTACTCTGTGCATAAATATTTGTAACGTAGCGGTAGATTTACTGAAAATCCAGAAAAAGTCATTTTTTATCCTTTACCGAATAAAGGTTGAGGGTGAAGAAAAATTCACAAAAATCGACGAGAGGGGCTGGCAGGACATTTATTCAACTTTTCAAAGCTGCCCTTTAATTTCGGTTGCGATAATTGGTTGCTGAGATATCGATATTCAAAGACAAAAGGATCATTTTTCAGTCAAAGTCGGATATCTCAGCAAAAAAATTGACGTAGAGAGATAAAAACCAAATTAAAACTGAATAAACAAGCTAACTGACCTATATATTGAGTTAACTGAAACTAAATTCCTTAGTCCGTGGACCTCCGAAAAAAAAACAAATTTGGAATTTTTTTCTCCTGCTATTCCTTATGATTGCGCGATAACCGTAGATTACAATTCTTTTCGCCAAAAGATCTCGAAACTATAAACTTGAAGCTTCAAAAGGCTTTTTTCAACTCGATGCAACCATTTTTCACATAGATACAACGCTACAAAAAACGCTAAAAAAATGAAGAAATGTTCTGTTCCTGTAATTTTTGGTCTAGTATATAAAAAGTATGGTTCAAAACACGAACTTTCTTAAAAACTCGTCTCTTTTTAAAATTATTTTTAAGTTTCTCCTCATACTTGATTGCTGAAACGAATGCAATTAACGAAAATATTTTACTCTTAGTTCCACGATTAAATTTACGATAGTTCTACTGCGTTCTGCGAAGACGGTATGAGGTTGAAGTTTGCATCGTTGGAACGCAATAAAAAGAAATATTTGTGAATTTCTTTTTTATATTTTGGCAACCTTTACTTACAAAGATCCTCCAACCATTTTTCAAGATATTTATTTATTTAGCGATCTATAATATAAATAATAAAAAAATATTTTCAGTAACAATAAAAATATGGGAAATAAAATATAAATAAGACCTTTCGTTGCATTCCAACGATGCAAACTTCAACAGCATGGAGAGGGTTGACTGAAAATCAGAAGCGGTATAGCAACTCGTGCGGCGCCATTTTCTATTCTTTTAACAAATAAACTGTTTTCCATACTTTGATATATACCTAATAAAGCGTAAAGGTTCTTTTTAACTATGTATTTTAATGATTTGTTTAAAAAAATTCAAAGGTAACTGTCGCAAATGGGCAGTGTCAGTGGTGTCCTTACTTTACATACTGGGTCACTTTGACCCGGATGAATTTGAAATAACATGCTCACTTCCCCAAATTGAATGTTTCCAATGATTTTTTACAACTGAACTTTGGACTTTCCGAATTGCTAAGGATGATAAGATGGTGACATCTTACCATCCTTTGAAATAACTTGAAACCACCCCCCGCCTCACAACGGTATGCGGACAGTGCTGATGCATCAGACGACGGAGATACAGCCTGGAAGTGTCTTATTCTACTCGAAGAGCTTCAACGGCAATATTTTGTTCATCGTCCTCCAGTATCGGGCAACGAAGAAGAAAGTCTGTGTTGCGCTGGTTACGACGTTGTTCGAGTCATAGAGAACATATTTACCCATGGCCTTTCGCAAGGCACATTTTCTGTTGCACTCCTTGCTACTGACACAATCGCGAACACTGTCAACGGCCCCCGACGATATTTTCCTTGCTTCATGCCTGTACTCGCTTCCATGCTCTAGGACATGATGAATCGTGCTGGTCAATTTGAGCTCGTCGTTTTTCGTTGATGCCGTGAGCCGTCTTTGGCAATGAACGACTGCTTGGCCCACATCACTGCCGGCGGTGTGGATAAAAAAGTCTTGCCGGGCGTAATACATGCAAGCTTACATAGTATTTAGTATGTAAACGACGGCCTAATCCATGGTAATAGTTGCCGCATACAAGTACACCACAATGAGCTCTGACCAGGCTTTGTGATCGGGCAGAGCGGCTTTCGTGTCATAGCAGCCTGGAAGTTGAGGCCACATGCTTCGACCCAGATAAACACTTCACCCTCGGCGAGTTGAGGCTCGGGTTTTCTCAGCACCTTTACACCCTTAATATCCCCAAAGCCGTTGAGTACGATAGCACTCACGTACCTTGACTTCCGGTGTTTTCTCCTCACCGTTCTCCTTCGGCTTCTCGCTGTCGCTATTTTCCCCGATCTTCTTCTCGTTGTAATCGGTTGCAGCGGTTTTCTCGTCGACAATTTTTTTGTCGAGATTTTTTGTCAGAGCCCTCTACCACCGGGCTCCTTTCGTTCGACAACGCGACGAAATAAAAATTGCACTCTATTATACACTAACACATCGTATGAAATATATTTCGAACGAATTTTCGAGGTTATAGCTCCTGCTCTCGACCTGCCCAAAAACAAGCTGTTCTGGAAGGAGGCGCGCGCGGGCGGTAAAAACGACCGATGCCAGCTGCGCGCCGCCAGTGAGAAAACAGATGAACTAAATTGTCGGTCTGGTAGACAATATTTCGAGCTTCGTTAGTGCATTCTTGCTACATTTATGCAAACATTTTAAAATAATTTTTCTCCGCCATTTGCCCACGAAAACCGGTGAAGCAAAGCTTAAAATGTGTGCTTTTTCACTGTCGAGAGCATGGTTCTCGCCAAATTACCGAAAATGCGACGCAATGGTTAATAATTCACAGTTTTTCGCATGGTAACGACAAACTGTAATATTTTTTTTTCGATATTCCGGAACATGGCGAGATCTATGCTTTCGGAGCAAGCGTCCTGCATGCACACAACAAAATTCATTCCAATTGGTTGTTCCTTTTGGGAGAATTCCCATTTTTAAATTTCGAAGCGGTCGGAGGCGTGTGGCACATGGCCTTAAATCGATTTCATTGCTAATTATTGACAAAAGTCTGTGTTGAAAATTGCAAACAATTTCGAATTCAGATGCCACTTTTTGGTCTTTTGTGATTTTTCATTCGTAAGACAAGCCGTTTTTGGTTATATCATTATGAACAATCAATTATACTTCAAATCTCTATTCAATATTCACACGGTTTTTTCTCGGACCATGGTTTTTAAAAAGTGTGTTCACGATATCTCGAGTAGGGGTAAATAGACTCAAATTTGGACACGTTATTCGTGAATAATTTGTCTAACTTGCTACGAAGACATCAGTGTTTACCTGAAAAATAGGTCAAAAATCGACATTAAGCAGTCACCATTGTGTTGTATAAAGAAAATTGGGTCCGTAGTTAACTGGCTTGTGTATCGGTAGTTATGAATGCCATGCATATTTTTGTTCCAGAAAACAACCTAAAATGGCAAATACTACAAGAGGCGTCCCTAACAGCATGCCACCAGTAACAGAACAGTTGCCGCCAATAAATCATGATTAATGTTCATACATGTTTATGAGAATATTCACAAAGCCACCACAATATATTTACTTTTCAATATTAAAAAAAGTTATCAAATCAAGCAATTATTTACCGTAAAACTTTCCAAAATATTGTTATTTTTTGGTCGGTTACGCAGGTGTAATATATTTAGCGCGAATCCCTGAATTTAATATCAGATGATCTGTTAAGAAATGTGCCGGTATCAGCTCACAACGCAACGCAATAACGACACTTTTCGCGTGTATGTTTGGAAGCTGGCATAAAAATATATCTTCGTGGCAAAACAATTCTAGGTACATTGCCATCCACATAGTCGTGTGTACATTCCACGAGAGATTCCAATTCCCTTTTCAAAATTATGGAAGTGATGGGCATAGACATTGGATTACAAGTCATTGAACTCTGTAGGAAACAGGGTGATGTTTGAATCGTAACCGCTAACCGACGCAACTGCTTCGACTCGCAAAAGGTCAGGATAGTTTGAAGGAATAGAAAACCTGCTGAAGTTGAAGGCCTCGAAGAAGCTGAAAGAATTTCAATGGGAACTGGTATTGCTGATTGATTGTATTTTTTTAAAATATGGATTGAATGAATTCAAACCTCAAACGTGTTTTCCTCAGAGAGCGTTCTTTTTTCAATTGGCGCAGGTGACTTAAAAAGAACATCCAAACTAGTAGAACATTTAGTGATTCAATAAATAATATTTAGTAAATTTACTAATAAATAGTGAATAATCAAACAAAGTAGTATATTTATTTAGATGTGTGCAACCATTTGACATCTTTTTCATTCTTGGAAAAAAACTCGAATAGATTCGTATGTTTAAATTCCCCAAATTTGCTTGACATTTTGCAAAATTAAAAAATGTCATTACTACAGACGATAAGTGTATTCGTCCTAGTTAAGAATGTCTTTGTATTGTTTATTTTACATGTAACCTCGAATTATCTGCGCCAGCTAAAAACGACGTTGCAGAAAGCCCTCTTCAAGCATTAGGAACAATCCGAATAAAGTACAAAAATAATTGCTTCGTAGAATTCTTTAATGTAACAAAAAATATGGATCAAAATATTATGGTAGGTCGTTATCTTCACTGCAAAGATAATGTTTACAAAAATGTCCTGTTTTTATCCTGCACAGAAGGATGATTTCTTAAAAAAATGAATTTTTTCGTTCAGTCACTGACAGTGTGTAAGTAGTTTACCGTTATAAATAAATACGATGCATCTTTCGGAATGCCTAGGCGACAATGATTTTCTCATTAAACGTTCACTAACACATATCGCACTAAGATATTCCGTTACTGGAAGTAACTGCCGATTCGTTCGACTTTCACGCCGATCATATCAAGCCAGGCTCGTTTGTTATGTTCTTCTGAGTTCGAACCACGTCTTTAATGGTGTAAAATATTTTAAGACGACACCCACGGACAACTTCTTTTTATTAGGCTATATATATATATATATATATATATATATATATATATATATATATATATATATATATATATATATATATATATATATGCATGCCTACAAGCCCAGAAGCTAGCGTCGATTTGCAAATTGTGCATGCATTTGTTGGCCGATCTTGCGCTTGAACGTATTGCCCACAGTAATTCATTTTTTTAAATCACCTTAAGGCTCTAAAATACCACTAAGTATAAGTATACTTAGGAGTAAATTCACCTATATGAAGAGTCTACCATTGTAAAGTGAAGGTAAACATATTTTTCAAACACTGGAAATGAAAAAAAAAAAAACAATTGCAATTCGGAACACGATGCGTAAGGCAAATTTTCAATGGTTCATTCGATTGTTTTCAAAACAAAAATAAAGAAAAAAGTATTTAAGAAGTCAACGAGACTACGGAATAGCTCTTTGCAAAGTACCAACTTAGAACAAAAAGTAGGGAACGGCATTCATAAACATTGCGGAAAGAAAAATCTAAAGACTGCTTTGTTACTCCAAAGGCTTTTCATCCGCTTCACAATATAAGGAATTGGTAAATTCTTCATCCCAATGAGTTTACACGCCAGTTTTTTGCTTGATCCAATTGCGGAAGTAGGCGACTTCGGTGTAAACACCGGGATAACCAGGTCTCGCGCAACCATTACCCCACGATGTTATACCAGCGAGACGTCCGCCGATCACCATCGGCCCACCGGAGTCACCTTGGCAGGCGTCCTTGCCGCCTTGGGGATAAGCCGCGCAAATTTGTCCGTGTGGGACACCACCGAACGATTTGTACGCGTCACTGCACTTCTCCTTTGAGATAACTGGTACGCTTACTTTGCGCAAAGTTTCCGACGTGCCGCCACCCTCGCGAACCGCTCCCCAGCCCGTTATCACTGAAGCACTGCCGGCCGCTGATTCTTCGTTTAATTCGAACAGCTCGATCGGTTGTTTCGTCTCGTCCAGCTTCAACGGTGTTGCCAATTGTATAAGAGCTACGTCGTTTATGGGTATTCCATACATATTGGTCTGGTAGTCCTCGTGCTTGATGAATCGGGCTACTGAATGCAAGCTCCCGCCCGATGTCATAATGTGCGTACCAGCGCGTACTGTAACCGCCGACGCCGCATAAACAGCGCAGTGAGCCGCTGTCATAATCCATTCTTTGTCGATTATCGACCCTCCACAAAACCCAAATCCGTAATATTGCAGAGACACCTGGTGAGGCACTTCATCGATCGATACCGGAACACCACCCACTATACGTCCGTTCGGTGTAAACGGATTTAGCAGATTGAACTCGGGCGGTATTGGTTCCGCTGTAAATTAATTCGAATACATAACAATTGCAATTTTCTTTTTTCGTTTGCTTATTCTCCATGGTTTGGTCGCGAATAAAGAATTACTTCCCAATGGCAATAAAAATATTGGTTATATGGGGTGCCAATGCTTTTAAAGCTATAAGCACAATCGTGTTTCCAATATTACGATAAAGTATGAACTAGCCATCAATTTGTAGCCGATTGGGTTACGAATGTGGAAAAAGAATGATTTTACCATATTTGGGAGACTCAATCGATTGGCGCAAAATTTGATTCTTAAGTTTTCGAATATCTGTCATTTTGAGGCAAACATATTGCGGATAGAATTTTTACGTTACGGTGATAAACGTTGCACGCTATTGCGCGTTGAGGGTTCGCTTACACTATAGGTCGACTGCCGATGGCAGCAATCGACATGGCAATGTTGAAAGCGCGCCGACGTTGACTGCTGCCTTAGATAGTTGATCTAGTGTGAGCGAGCCCCACAAAATTTGGTCTTAGTTTCACGACCACAAAACTGGTTCATATAACCGTTTTCGTCTAATGTAGCTCCAAGAATTGCAGTTTATACACTTTCGATTATACTTACAAAGTTTAAAATAATACACCGGTTTGTGAAATGTAAGGACATTCGTTGATGCCTGCTCCTTACAATCGACGTTAATACAGTGAAGCGTATAGAAGATGTGTACTTAATGCACTTGCCGGTTTAAATTATTTGAAGATTGATGTCCTAATGGATTTTTTTGCTTTCTTAAAAATACAGATGTATTACATTTTTTAAATTGGGTGCAGTAATTCGTTAACGTTAGAAAGTGCGGAAACATGGATTTTGTAAGTAAAGTTTCTTGAAATCTGGCAACCATTTTAGAGCACCGCCGTCGTATGTCAGTACTTTTCAATAAAAAATTACCCGTATAGACCGCTGATGATTGACTTAATATGAAGAAAAAAACGTAATGGTATTGAAATGGAAAATTGAATGGAAAATTGAGTACTGAACAGGTCGTCACAATACTCACCAAGACCAAGTATTGAAATGGAAAATTGAATGGAAAATTGAGTACTGAACAGGTCGTCACAATACTCACCAAGACTGGTTGCTGCAACTAACGTCAGTAGTATTGTTCTGAACATTTTTAAAATTCGTTATTGCGCTGCTGACTGATTCAATGTGGAAACTGGGCCTCGTATTTATACGATATTTCAGTCACGATTTTTGTGCTCGGTGATACGATACGAATTTAGGAGATGTATCATTTTATTCCATTTTTACACGTCGAGATAATGAGATCGATGAGCAAAGTTGACCCAATCAGATGAAGACTCTGTAACGCGAGTCTAGCGGGTCAATGGTTGCTATCGGGGCATCCGTTTACTGCATCGCTTAGATTTTTAATCTACAGAGCCTATAATCGAAGTGTTATCGAAGGGGATATGCAATATATAATGGTTCAATATTTGAAGGTTTGTAATATTCTATGCCCAATTTGCGTTAATTTTTTGATTAACTGTTGCAGAAAAATGCAAGGCACACATAGAAAATGGGGCAATGCACGTAGAAAATAATGTCTGATTACGACTAATTGAGAAAAATTAGTGATACTATTACGGACGGATCGAGAGATTTTCTCGTAGGATGGCTTGTACAATTTGATTAACCGATACGAATATGTCACTCAAAATTATTGATCGTTTGTTTGCGGTGCCACGAATTGAATGGATTCGAATCAATAATCAGACCAAACATTGAAGAAAAGATTACAGATTACAGATATACATTCCCTCCTATATTATAAAGATCTTTGCATATAAATACACGATACAAGTTAAAACTCTTTTGAGAACACTCCCGTTACCACCGCGGATAAACATGGTGTCGTTTACGCTAGGGACGATCATTTTTGCAAGTTGCACCGTCTTTTGTAAGTATAAGTCGTTGCCTGCGACAGAAAGAATGTTGAGCATCGTTGATTATTACCTCATAACCTATTCGCCTCATTTAACAGAATATTTCATACTGTAACGTATAATAATTCCTTAATTATTTCAGCAAAATATATATACGCGAGCCTCATTATTCAACCCTTTATATTTTACCCAACTATTAGCGTATTATACTTATGAACCACGCACTGAGAAAAACAAATCGTTGAATGTGCAAAATGAATTTTGGTGTCTCGAATTTTTGTTGTTTCAACAGTTTGCTCAGACATGCTAAATAAGCTACAGTTCACACCACTATACTGTTTTACCACCAACTATACTTCGTTGTTATGCCAATCAAAAATCAAGCTGAACATATTTAAAGATACATTTTGTTAAACCAACTGAACTTTGGATGGATTTCATCCAATTTTTTTTCAGTACGCTATATGCTTGTTTATCATTTCCATTTTCCGAAAACACAAAATTGCCTTTACGTGAGGTATTCAAGAGATTCATCTCATGATTGTATAGACGCCAGTGCGAGTTTTTTGAGGCGGGACTTGAATCGGTGACACTAATATTTCTCTCAATCCACTACAAAGCGTGTTATAGCAGATTCTCTTTCAACGCGAGTACTGTTGAATTTGGTCGTTTCATGATCCGATGGATTATTGGGTCGAGGTTTATGCCGCAGTACACTGCTTTTCAGTCGATTAAATTAGACACATTTTCTTCATGGTTGAATCTAGAATTGAAGACTCGTAACCGGAATGAATTAAATCCAAGTAATTTTCGATCGAATAAAATGGATTCACTGCAACTGTAAAACGCAATCTGAAATCGAGCGACAATTATTTATAGAAACGAACGCGTTTTGAGCGCCTTCCATGGTGTTGTTACTGTGTTTTATTGTTCGAGTTTTTTTTTGCATTTTGCATCAATAACTTATTTCAAACAGGATGTCTCGAATAAAGCTCTCCTCTCAGAATAATTTCTGGAAGTATCTCCCTGGCTATGTAGAACTTGTGAGAGATGATTTTTGTACCAGAAGATGTCTAAGTCATAAAAGGAAACATTTCGAAACATTAAGGGGATGACATCAGAAAGCTGTTAGCGAACTTTAAAGGTCAATTTTTTTATCAATATTCACGGAGAACTGTATTTCATTTGTGTAAAGTTTCATAGTCGTTAATCTACTTACCTTTTAAAAATAACATCAGTATTGTTGTTTGACCTCTTCGATTAAATGAAAGTAACCGCCTTATTCCGAGACAATCTTGGGTTACGGAAAACTTCGGATATTTACAATGTAGCAGATTGCACCATCTTTTTAAACGTTCGCGCGTACGAAAGAATGCCGTCAGGTTGTATGGGGTGTTCTGTACTGATGGCAAACATCGCATAAAAGGCAGAAATAAAGTCGGATAAAAGGTATCGACAAAACATTTAGAGTTTCGCGGAGCGCAACCCATTAATAGAGATCTACACATACTCAAACACACATACGCACGCGCACGCGCACACGCAAATATGCAGGTTGTCCCAGGTTTCAAGGGGAATGTTACATGCGGTACTTAGATTGTTGGCAAAAGGTTTACTTTGGGTCTCACAAAGGCCAATTCAATTTTCCTAAACAGGACGTCATATTTCCTTCTATTACGCATTCGTGCCCTACATACAGAAGCAAAGAAGCCTTGTACTTCCTAACACAACGGGATGCAGATTTTGTGCCTTGATGTTGATGAAATAGAATGTTTTTGAATAAATTTATACTGTAAGAGTGTCTAAAAGCGAAATGTCATGCACAAAAGCTTTACTTTAAGGGGAGGTACCTGAGTAAACGGCGAGAAAAACCGGTAAACTTCAGGAACTTTTATCTCAAAAACAAATGTTTCGATTGGATTTGGGTTTTTTTAAATTGGAAAATATGTACATTGAGGTATGTTTAGAAATTTTTTAAAATAAATTCGTTGACTGAAAGCGCCGTTGTTGTGGTCAGCGTCAGACGAGTTGTTCGTTGACATGAAGTGTGGTGCCAAGGATACCGGGCAGTCGGTTAATCTGAAACATGAAAACGCAACGGATTCTTGAAATATAATAAACAAAGGAGTTCGCCTCGTAAGTTTTTTTTTGCAATTTTCATTTTGACGGAACTGCGACCGTTGTAATTTAACATTCGTTTTTCGTTCGCAATTTCCAACGATTTCGGCTGCATAAAAAAGCAATGGTTCAATCAAATGAAAAACCCCTACGTGGCGAATGAGAAAAACTATCGAAGAATATGGGAACCAAATTTGGACAAAATCGGACAAGCCGTTTTCGAGATACATCTGGCACCGACTTTGAAAACTATGTTTCGAGATAATCGCGTTTGAAAAGTGGGTAAAGAAATGATGCGCTCGGCCGTTGGGCCGCTGCACACTGAGAAAAAGAAATCGTTGAATATGCAAAATGCATTTTGTTGTCTCGAAATTCTGTTGTTTTAACAGTTGCTCAGACATGCTAAATAAGCTACAGTTCACACCACTATATTGTGTGCCAACTATACTATTTTGTAATGCCAATCAAAAATCACGTTGAACGTATTTAAGGATGTTGAGTCCCTATGAAACATGTTAATGCTAATTGTTCAACAAATAGCTTCTTAATCGTCACGAAATTTTTACACGACCTCCTGAATACTTCATGTAAAAACACACCAAATTTTCAAAATTCTATCATCATTACTTCAAACTCCTTAGGGGTCGCAATAAAAAATGATAAGAAAATTCTGAAAATTTGGTATGTTTTTGTATGAAGTATTTAAGAGGTCGTGTTAAAATTTCACGACGATTACGAAGCTCGTTATTAAAAAATTAACATTTTGTTAAGAACAATTTTTAAAAGAAATAAAAAAAAAAATTATCAATAAACTTCGTTTTGTTTCCGTTGCTTTCAGTATATTGTAGATATTACAAAATTGAGAGGTCAAAAAAAAACTTATTGCAAAGTTACATCAGTTTCCATAAGACAACATTTAATTTGTGAATGTTAATTGTTCAATAACGAGCTTCCTAATTGTCGTGAAATTTTTACACGACCTCTGAAATACTTCATAAAAAAACGAACCAAATTTTCAGAATTTTATTATCATTTGCGATTTGGGACTCAACATCCTTAAAGATACATTTTGTAGAATCAACTGAATTTTAGATGAACGAATTTTTTTTCAGGTCACAATCATTCGGTAAATTTTCCGTATAATTCTGGCGATTGCGGAATTTCAACATGAAATGTTCATACAATATTCTTCGTGCTTCTTACATTAAAAAAAAAAGAAGTTAAAATCGAGAAAGTACACTTTTTCAAAAAGTGTACTTTAATGCTGTTTAGAAGGTTTTCAGAAAAATTACTCGCAGGATAGAGATATTTTTTACCTTCCCGTTAATCAGCAATCCCAGGGCCATACATTGGTCCCTCCGAAGTATTCGTTGCTTCATTAGCTGCAATTCTCGATTGTCTACGCTGAATCCTCCCTTCACAGGTCGCGTTTCGTTTGAAATATATGGGCAGGAGGATCCACTTCGGGGCTCCCAGGATGGACATTCTATTTTTATTTTGAAACCAAGGCCACGCGTGGAGGTTTCCGTGATCGTAATTGTCTGTCCGCAGTCTTTTTATTTCACGTGTTCACTGATAAACGAAAAAAGTGTCACGAAATTCAGCAAAACGTATTCGATATCGTGTTTTACACTCGGTTCTAAATCGATTGACTTCCAAATTTTTTTGGCAGAAGCACTCACTTTACTGTCATATTTTTCACACTCATGGCGATTCATCGGACGTTTTTTTTCGGAGGATGGTCTTTACGGATCTTCAACGTCGCGCTCTCCGTTCTTGAGATTTGATTTCGCTAGTCCTTACGGTTCATTTTATCGATTTCACTAACGATGCACAGAATAGAAAATACTGTTCACTCCTGTTGGATAAACGATAGACTGACGCTTCGAAACAACCCCAAGCCCCAGCGCGACAGCTGCAGACCCAACCGGTCCAACTTTTTTAATATAGCAAATTTCTACATGAAATTTGTGCACAATGTTTTTTGAACCTCAAACTACAGGGTGCGCCAGAGAAACTTACTTATTTGAAAGGTCAATAAAAACAAAAGTACTTCAATTATTGTTTAAAATTTTTTTTTATTTGAGAATACAATATCCCAATTTTTTTTTCATGTAGTCTTGAAAATGACATCGGATAAATGGCGACCCCCATTGCGCATACACTGATGAAGTCGATTTTTGAAATTCGTATCCACTCGTTGCAGCATATCAATCGGTATGTTGGCAATGGCGTCGCGAATGTTGTTCTTGAGGTGTGCTATGGTCCGCGGTTGATCGACATAAACCAGAGATTTCAAATAACCCCATAAAAAGAAATCGCATGGAGTCAAATCTGGAGAGCGTGCCGGGCATTGGAGATCGCCTCTGAGAGAGATGAGGCGGTCGGGGAAATTTTGTCGCAACAAATTGACGAAGACCCACCAACAAATTGACTCCATGCGATTTCTTTTTATGGGGTTATTTGAAATCTCTGGTTTATGTCGATCGACCACGGACCATAGCACACCTCAAGAACAACATTCGCGACGCCATTGCCAACATACCGATTGATATGCTGCAAAGAGTGGATACGAATTTCAAAAATCGACTTCATCAGTGTATGCGCAATGGGGGTCGCCATTTATCTGATGTCATTGTCAAGACTACATGAAAAAAATTGGGATATTGTATTCTCAAATAAAAAAAAATTTAAAACAATAATTGAAGTACTTTTGTTTTTATTGACCTTTCAAATAAGTGAGTTTCTCTGGCGCACCCTGTACAAGAAAAAAAATCGATTTTTTTAAAACTTACTCAGGTACCTCCCCTTACTTTTATTGTATTCTCTCATCTAAAGTATCTCATAGTTGCTTTAAATATTTTGAATACGGAAGTACAGCTTGCATCTTTCAAAAGTATAGCCAATTTTGAGGCGAATATCATGAAAAAATAAATGTAAAAAATTCCGAAAGTATCGCACTAAGAAGCTTGTAAGATGGAGGAAGTTAACTAACAGCCTA
Organism: Ophion costatus; assembly: GCA_951751655.1. Taxonomy (NCBI): domain Eukaryota; kingdom Metazoa; phylum Arthropoda; class Insecta; order Hymenoptera; family Ichneumonidae; genus Ophion; species Ophion costatus. The sequence continues at coordinate 3,670,612 of OX632361.1, read as the reverse complement.
TCTGGTGGTTATACATAGTACCGAAGCAACCCAAATCTGAGGCCCCGACGGAACACAAAATGTTATGCTAAAAATCTACCTTTTGCATTGCCTAAGTGTACCACATAGAAGTTGTAGGGCTAGATTTTCACCTCGTGTGTGTGTTAATGTGCGCGCTCGCGTGGATCTGTTTTACTTACACACAGAGATCGAATCTGCGGTCTGTAATTCTCGTAGTATACAACAACTATAAACCTTTTCTAATATGAGGGATTCTCCGCCAGTTCAGCGACTTTTTTTCGACCATCTCAGATCTGCCCCATAATTGGTTATATCAAAGTACTACTAAAAGGCATTCTATGTGAATTTTTTCAGATTCTTTAATTCAACATTTTAGAAAATGCCGTTTTTTTCCAAATGGATATATCTCGGAAACTAGAAGTAACTGAAAAAAATGTTTGTACATAAAAGTTGTAGTTTTGTGTTAGCTTTTGAGCGGACGACTTCAAAGAATTTTTGCGTTCTGGTAACGCTGATTTTTGACCAAACAAGGGGGAAATTATTTTTTTATTAAAAAACAGAGTCTTCCCGTTTGTCTGACAATATCGCAAAAAAATCGCCAGAGTTGCACGGATCGAGGTTCTAGGGTAAAAAAAATGAAACCACACAAATTAAGTTTTTTATACCGGAACCTTGCTTCGTGCCACTCTGGAGATTTTTTTGCGATATTGTCAGACATACGGGAAGACTCTGATATTTGGTCAGCCAAAAAACTCGCCGTTTTTTAATAAAAAAATAATTTCCCCCTTTTTTAGTAAAAAATCAGCGTTACCGGAACGTAAAAATTATTTCAAGTCGTCCGCTTGAAAACTAACACAAAACTACAACTTTTATGTACAGACTTTTTATTCAGTTACTTCTAGGTTCCGAGATATATTCATTTGGAAAAAGAAACGGCATTTTCTAAAATGTTGAATTAAAAAATCTGAAAAAATTCACATACAATGCCTTTTAGTAGTACTTTGATATAACCAATTGTGGGACAGATCTGAGATGGTCGAAAAAAAGTGGCTAAATTGACAGAGAATCCCTCATATGTGCGTGTGGTTTGGTGTTCGTACATGAATGGAGATGCGGACCTCATCGTTTGTCACGGTTATCATTGTGCTAGGACCAAAATCGAACTCGTCTCTCGAGTTGCGCCACTGTATTCCGCAAAGGTAGTGCAGAAGTCACAATGCGGTCCATTTTGTTAGCCCTTGTCAATGACTATTCGCGGTAGTCATCTCCTAGGAGCCCTGTGAGAAAATAATCTGGGGCGTCAAACCGCGTGATCTAAGAAGTCCCCATGACCAATCCACGAGTTTAAAATGTTGTGTGCGAGTGATCCCTCAACTGCGTGCAAAATATGGATATCTTGCTGAAACCTTATTCGTAGGGTATGAATATTAACCTCTTCGGGAAGCCGCGGCAAATCATTTCAGAAAATTGCAAATATTGCCAACCATTGACGAGTCCAACGAGAAAGAAAAAAATTCAATTAGAGATCGGTTCACAATTCTGCATCGCATATTCATCTTTCACTGGTGTTGTTGGTCGAGCTGACACGTCCAATATGCGTTTTGTACCGCTCATTACCCGTGAAAGAATTCAGCCAGGGCTTTGACTAGGCCCCGATTATTTTTCCCTTACTCTGCAAGGGTCCTAATATGGCACCCGACCAGGTCCCTTGGGGCCGGTCACACTTTGTCGACGAGTGCCCAAAAAGGCTTATGAATCAGGGCCCGACTGGTTGCCTCAACAGAACCCGATCGAAGCCATGAAGCAACTCTATTACTGCCCTATAATTATCAGCTTTATTAGTGGATACATATCAAGCGAGGTGTTTTGCAATAATGAATACCATTTTCTTCAAATAAAGGATTATTTATTATTCACCTCAAAATTATAAAATAACAACCAAGTTCTGTTTTACACTTTATATTGCATGCCGTGTAACAACCACTGCCCTGATGAATCCCGTGTGGGCCCTTTATCATTTTCCTCGCTATGACCTTTTTTGAATAAATAACCCAACCCTGTTATTTTCCTATCGGGGCCTAGTCCGATTGTGTTGTGGAAAGCCCTAGTAGGGAATCCATATCCAAACCCTCATGAGCCCCGAATTTTTTTATGGCTGCCGTCCTAATTTCATCCACGGGTAGTGGCAATTGAAGCGGTTTCGACACACGTTACGATGAAGTAGCTTCACTCCTAACCAGAACTTTTTTTTACTGTCGGTATTCTTGGGTTGCAGCATGCCAAAATGCATTTAGTATATTCGGCAACAATGCACTTTGAGGACTTTTCCGAGACACGACGGAATATGTTTTTTATGAACTGCTTTAATTGGTCAGGACTAATGTTATTTCGTCGGGGGAGGCTGACATTTCTCATTAATTCCATAAGTTATATGGTTTTGAAGCGAGGGACAAAATAGCGCACTCCGTGAAAAACGACGCAACCGACCCAACCTCGAGCCAGCGTCACACCAATCACATTCTACCATTAGCCGATGAACGGCAGCACTACCGGGTTAGTGTTGTGCCACGGTAGGAGTGATTTCTTCGGCCCAACGCTGCGATGTACGGTTGGCCAATAGTAGGCTTACCGGAATTCCTAACAGTTGGCCGGGTATTGGCCCAACATTGGGCCCGTGAAAAACGACGCTACCGACGCAACCTCGAGCCAGCATCACGCCAATCACATTCTACCATTGGCCGATGAACGGCAGCATCACCGGTTTAGTGTTGCGCCACGGTAGGAGTGATCTCTTCGGCCCAACGCTGGGATGTACGGTTGGCCAATATTAGGCTTACCGGAAATCGTAACAGTTGGCCGGGTATTGGCCCAACATTGGGGTAAAGAGATCACGATCATTGGCTGACGGTTGGCGTGATCACCTTGAGGTTTCTTGTGATTATTCTATACACCATTATCTAGTACTTGTCATAGGATTTTTTTCTGTTACTTCGTTTTTGTTTTATAGGCAAATAATAACTAATTTTTGGCCCAAAAATCACTATTCATGTTCAAACGTCCGCCATTTTTCCATAAATCGATATTTTCAAAATCGGTTATGACAAGTACTAGATAATGGTGTACAGAATAACCACAAAAAATCTCAAGGCAATCGGTTCATTGGTTTTCGAGAAATTTTGGGTACCGATTTTTTTTACGACGCTCCAAGGATCATACAATATCCTTGTATATTTTTGATATTTTTAAATAAAGAAAATTAAACATATTTTTTGATGTATATACTTTTAGATAATTAAAACCCCTATCCGAAATTTCAAATAGTTTTCCTTGAAAAATTCACAAAAATGACCTTTTTCCGGCTCCTAGGTATATATCTGCCCTTAAATTGTGTACGATAACTTTTGAAAAATAAGTTATATCGGCAGATGGTTTTGATTTTTGAATACGAACAACTATCTGCCGATATAATTTACTTTTAAAAAGTTGCCGGAGACAATTTAAGTGTTAGAGAATGAGTCAGCGAGAATACAGAATCGACAAGCTAATTGTAAGAACAATGAGATTCTGTGTTCCTGCTGGCTCATTCGCTTACAATTAAATTGTCTACTGCAACTTTTTAAAAGTAAATTATATCGCCAGATAGTTGTTCATATTGAAAAATCAAAACCATCTGCCGATATAACTTACTTTTCCAAAGTTGTCGTAGACAATTTAGATGTAAGCGAATGAGCCAATGGGAACACAGAATGCGAATCACAGAAGCAGAGTTTACGTCATCAATAGATTCTCAAATTCATTGCGCGTCATCTGCGATGCACTCGACTGTCCCATATCACTCTCCGCATCAGTGCTCACCCCTGGCTCTGGCGTGACCATGGCCCTCTCAGCCCGCCGTAAGCCTTGTGGATAATCTTCTACGTAACAAAAAACACAAATATATAAATGTATGTCACTTTTACCGCTCACTTTTACTTTAATCTTTCACAGTGTTTTAGGTGAGACACTTAAAGAACATTGTCATGAACACTACTTTTATACTCACTGCGTTCCGAGATAATTTTTTTTATGTTAAATTTCGGGCAGGTCTCCTGATCGCGCGATTTTTTTCTCGTGCATATACTTGAAGGGTAGTATGCCGCCAATTGTCGTTTTTTCAAATTTTTTACACAGCCACGATCGCGGCAGCAATTCTATCACTTTTCCAGAGGCATTTGTTTCATCGAACTCGACTGGCACGAAACTGGTAGAATCGTTGAGATCGCACATTTTTTTACTCTATAGCATAAGAGAAAACAGCAAGGTTATGTGAGAATAACTAAATAAATAATATCTATTTTATATTTTGTGGAAAAAATAACTCACGACTTTACTCCAGGATGTTACTTACGCCGTTAAATAAAAAAAGCACAATAAAATTATTTTCACGTATAAAAAATGCGCGTATAAAAATCCACGAGGCACCGATGAACCGCACGAGCCGTGAGCACGCGGGAGAAAAATGTTGGCCCGCCAAAATGCCAAATCGCTGGCGTTGCATATATCTATATGTATGCAGTATACCGTTCAAAGCCAGTGTTGGGCCAGGATTGGCAATTCGTCAGTTTGCCATACTAAGACTAAGCATTAAGCATTGGCAAAACCACGGTCAAACGATTGGCTCAGACTCAAGGCCTCTGCTCGCCTCAACAATTGGCCGACGGTCATTAATTAGTACTGGCCCAGCGTTGGCTCTTCGATGGTGTACCGAGCTTCAATTCGAGACTGGCAAACCCATGATCAACCGATTGGCCCACGTTCAGGGCTAACCCTGGGACCCGGTAGTTGGCTGACAGTCGGCAATCGATATTTGGCCCAAGGTTCATTGGTTTGCCATGCTTCAAATGAGCACTGGCAGAATCATGGCCAAATCATTGGCCCGTATAAAGGACCAACGCTGGGTATTAGTGGTTGGTGCTGAATATCGTACCAAGCGTCGGCCGCATCTTAAGCGCCGCCAAATTTTTCACGGGAATTACGGACATTTCAACGCCTGTATTGGTAGTGGGAGTGGGGGATTTGTGAAAAAACCTTCCTGAATACAATGTCGAAGAGATATTGGAGCGGTCACTTCCCCCTCCCCGTTGCCTCCGTCGAAAGTTTGTCAAAATACACGTTTCCAAAGACGAGACTGAAAATCGGTAAAAATTGGGGTGTGTGTGTGTCGATCGTGATCAGCACACGCATTCACAAACCCGAAAGAACCCAACACACATGCGCGCGCACTCCAGCGCCCCCAAACAAGCCCACACACACACACACACACACACACACACACACACACACACACACACACACACACACACACACGCGCGCGCGCGCGCGCGCGCGCACGCACGCACATTTTCCCTGATTTACAGTCTCGTCTTTAAAATCGTTTATTTTGACAACTTTTTTACGGGGGCAGGGGGAGGAGGAATGGAGCACTCGGATATTACTTCGGCATTCTATTCAGAAAGGTTTTTTTTTATGAATCTCCCCACTCCGCACGCCCCACTCGCAATATAGGCGTGGAAATGTTCGTAATTACGCTATTTTGTCCCTCGCTTCCGCAAACGTCAAAACCCCATAACGTACGGAATTAATGGGAAATGTCACTCTCCCCCGACGAAATATCACTTACTATAATGGAATAAACATCATGGCGAAAAAAAATTCCCCTCATTTTTCGGAATAGTTCTCGAACTGCATAATTACCTTATATTCTAGTCAGCTAGCACTTGAAGAAGTACAATGTGACATGGCACGAGCGCCGCTGTCATAATGATCAGCGGCATTCAGGCGCCCCCTTTAGCGAATCAACTGTGGCGCCAGCTCTTCGTTCAATATTTTCAACTTGATCCGCTGTATAATTGGACATGCGATATCCTATACAGCATCTTTGCACACTCTTAATTTACAAATTATTCACACTTCTTAGTTTTCATTGATATCATGGCCAAAAATCGACATTTCGTAAGGTGTTAGAATATACGACGCATTTGACGGCGCAAGCCTGTTGTGTGGCAGAAGGGAGGGTACCGCGTAAAATGCCTCGAACGAAACTTGATTTCTTTTTCATGTGGCACATGAATCTATAAAAAAAATGTTAAGGCGCTGTTTGAAAAACATCGAATAGGGCCTTCCTCGGCCTAAAGACGATTCTGGGACCAAAGCTTACGTATTACACCTAACGTCTCTTGAAACCCTGCAACTTCAATTTACATATAATAACGCTATGTATTCGAGTTATTACGGGACATCATTAAACTTGGGAAATCCTGTACGTATACGCAGAAAGTTTATTTGAAACCCGCTATATCTGCGTAGTGATGGTTTTTGAACACGTATGATTAAATAGTTTGGGTACAAACTATTTTTGTGAATGGTTTTTTTTTAAATTGTTTTTAAATGTATTATTTCTCAAAATTTCAAAAATGAATATCTTTATAAAAAAATGTAAAAAACCCGTTGATTTTGGAGACTGCACGGTCCCAAAGATAACCATTGTATATATCATAATGATAACATCTAATAGTGATTGCGAAGGGACTAGGGTTTGGGTGGCGTTGAGTGTAGGGACAGTTGGGTATCATAAGGACTGTCCTCAAAGTCGAATGCCTATAGAATATATATATCCGAATTGTTACTTATTCGGGTGGTGTGACGGAGTGTGAATGTGAGCCATCGTTTTATAGAGGGTATTTGTTATTCGGAAACATTCAAGTTTCTACGATAAAACTCTTGCATATATACAGTCGGCGCCTACATAAAGAAATCTTCGTGTCTACGTTCAACCAGGTTCGGGGTGAAAACCGATTAATTTTTCGTTACAGCAAACTGTAGTCCTGGAAGAAATTCTGATTTCGGTCCGATGTTCCCGGGCGGTCGCATAGTTGGTGGTGTGGATACCCAAATCGACAATCACCCGTGGCAGGCGTTACTCCAAGTTTACGGAACCGCTTATTGCGGGGCGTCCATTATTTCGAACGAGTGGGTTCTAACCGCTGGCCACTGCGCAGGTTATCCGCCGTCTTATACGATTGTGAAGGCAGGCACGAGCTATAAGAATTACGGTGGCTCGGATCATCAAGCTATCAGCGTAATAAGACACGAGGACTATTCCACAACTACGAACGGTATACCCGTGAACGACCTGGCTGTTATAAAAGTCGGTACACCATTTGTGTGGGACTCTACATGTAGGTCGATCAATCTGTTCGATCATGGAGAAGAATCGATGGATGGTATCCTCAGTGTGATTACCGGTTGGGGAGCTGTTCGCGAGGGTGGCAGCGCACCATCGATTCTGCAGATGGTCCAAATACCAATTGTCTCAAAGGAAGTATGCAACAAGGCGTATGAATCTTATGGTGGATTACCGGACGGGCAAATATGCGCGGCTTATCCGCAAGGAGGTAAAGACGCCTGTCAAGGTGATTCCGGTGGACCCCTGACGATCGGTGGACGACTCGCTGGTATCGTGTCGTGGGGCAATGGCTGCGCGAGACCCGGGTATCCGGGTGTATACACGGAAGTTGCCGCTTATCGCAATTGGATCACCGATAAAGTCGGTGTATGAGCCACTTTTCGCCCGTTTGCCGTCTCTCTTACCTATATATATGCGATCGATAACCGGGTTATATCTGGTGTATTGAGGAGTCGTCGTTTTTAGCTTCGTTCAAAATTCCATAGTGTCGGACTATCGCCGTTTCAACCTATTTAAACAGTGCTTATAGTGAACTTTGTGCATCATTATAGTTTTTATTGTTGTTTTAATTTCTCGCATTTTTGTGTAATAAATTGTTTCTACCATTTTAATTTCCAACTGGCATCCATGTAATCCGGAACACTTCTTTGTACGTAATTTCTCCCGTTTCTCCTGTGAGATTCCAAATGATGTCGGAACTTGTTAATGTTATTTTACAGATACCTAATGTAGAAAGGAACTTTTTCGTTCAAGTGTCTTAAATTATTCCGAAAACAGAATTGCAGGACATGTTGAAGTTTGCATAATCGGAACGCAACGCAAGTTCCTTTTTTACATTTTATTCTCCTGATTTTTATTATCGGCGAAGATTTTTTTTTATACATTTACATTTGTAGGTCGGTAAAGAAGTATCATACAAAAATTGTGGAGGGATTTTTGTAGGCAAAATCTGCATAAATATAGTGAAGGAATCTAGAAATATAAATTTTTGTCGCACCCCAACTATGCACACTTTGACCTCATTAAAGGAATTATCTTCATACTGCGGTTACCTAACGAAAACATAAATTCTTTCTCATTCAAATTAAATCGTTTTCTGGAAATGAAAGCTCACGCCTGGCATCTGTCTCTCCGGCGTATCTGCTCGTTACCACCTCTCTTACATTTATAGGTCCAAAGTCCTGAAGGAGACAAAAGTGTGATTTGGAGTGATTCGAATAATATTTGTTTTCCTAAATCTTGCAACTTCGACAGGATGATCCAAATCCGAAGACGAAAACTTCAGCTTTGCGTTGGGCCTTTACTAATAAAATAACATTGAGTCAAGAAGTGATATATTGAAACAATTATATAGATGCATCAGTCTGAAAATGTTCGTTTACTCTCGAGCAATGTGTGCTTATTTTTTATATAAAAAAATAATCGTTGCAAAACGTTTATATTCCTCCAACACGAATGGATTCCATTCAGATAATGGATTATTTCAAATTATTTTGGATACAATTCCGATATAAATACAGTTATCATCTGACACATTAGGTTATTCCAAAATCCGAAGTGCCAATTGTAACGATATTAAAAAAAAAAATCAATAAATAAAATTAATAAATAGGTACGATTCACACATATATAAAATAGTATGCATAAACGTGCGTACTTAATATTTCTGTTGTACCTTCAACGGGTCAATTCTATAGCATTTGCGTATAATTCCCATGCATTATTATTATGTGCGTATTATTCTTATGCATTAATCCCATATTAAACACATACAAGAAGCACGCTTCTTGCATGTGTTTTTTAGATACGGTTTGATTGTAATATACAAGCGTGATTCGCTTTATCGATAAGAGTACTGGAAGGTCAGTATCACTGTGTGAGATTTGCCCCCCCAGGCTTAGCGGGCTCAGCATATTGTCTTTTTACTGGCTACGAATTATTCGCTTCCAAATCTTTCGTACCGTTCTGCACCTCCGCAAACAAACGTATAAATAGTTTCGATTACCCAATATCGGCAAAACACGCTCGTGGCTTAAACATTCGTTCATCTCCTCGAAACGGGAGTATATCATTCCTTTTCGTATGATTAGATTTCATATGACTAGTGAGGCGTGCCGGTGATCGATGTAAGCTCATAATATGTCGTTCAATAAAGCCGTTCGATTATGCACCGCACAACTCGGAAGTTGAACTTACAAGAAAAAAACCCAAGAGTCCGACGGCGATCTAATCGGTTTTTATATATGCTGCAGAGTCCACCACTGTAAAAATCGTGTATTTTTTCGGCAATGGAGGATATTTAGAGAATGAAGGCGACCTCCACAGTCAGGGGTGATCGGAGGTTGTTATGATCTTTTATATAGAAGCTGCATTGATTGGTATGAAACCAATTGCAAAATATTAATTACGTTACATCATGCAATTTATGCTCCCGAAAGTCCCCTACTATTTTTTTGGGGGAGTAAATCACTTTTTAGAAAATACATTTTTTAAACCCTTGTCCCTGTATTAAATTGTTATAATTATTAACCGATTTCAAAGAAACGAAAACCAAATTAAAGGAATAAAAAGTCTTCTTAACTTGTCCATAATTTTATTCAATAGTTTTAGATAATGGTAAAATCTTTTTTGAATGTTAAACTATCAAAATTAGGTGCATGATTCTTCATAAATCCTTGTTTTGAGGTGGTAAATGTCTCTTTGAAAGATCTATTTTCGAATTTTGTTTAGTGAGTAACTATAAACCGATTTAAATGAAGCAAAAATGGTACAAATTTTTAAAAATGAGAATTTACACGGAATAAGTTAAATGTCTGCTTTGTGACATACTTTTTATCCAAATCCCAAATAAATAATCCAGTAGACAAAAAAATTCGGTAAAAACTACCTTTTTTGGCCTGTCACGGTGGTGTTCTCCCTTGACAATGACAATTTGATTGTAAAAAATCGTTGTTTTTCATTTAGTTCCATGTATAATGCATAAAATATTACATTTTTTAAATCAAAATGATGTGAAAGTAACTATTCATCTTTGACATAAGTTGCATTTCAATGCCCTGTCAAAGAAGCCCCGAACTCGGGGGTACTTTGACTCTTTTAAAAATATATATATAAAATAGTGGGCAGGTGGTGGGGCTTGACTTTCTCAAACATTTGATAGCCAAATGACGCGTTGGTCTATTGGAGCAAAGAAAGTTGGTATTTAGGATGTTAAAAAAAGTTACCTACAAAAAAACTTCCAAGACCTGTTCCAAGTTTACCGGTAATCAATATCGTCGGCGATTCACAGTTATACGATTCAGCTAATTATCTTTTGCGATAGAAGATTATTTTCACCTGTATTCATAATATTGAAAGAGCACCAGTCGTTGAGAAAACTTTATCTCGCCCAAAGAATATATTCATTGTAGCTTTGAAATGGAGCACACTGACTTTAGGTATCTATGCAGTCAAAGTTACCCACCCCAATTCAAGTTGCTAATAATGTTATTTGCAGAATTGTAGGTCATATTAAAACGTGGTTGAAAGATGTTATTTTCCGAATATTAAAACCAGAAGTCTGCGTTTGGGCGCTTGAAGCGACCAGAGCTCTGCCTTTAATGAAGAAATAAAACCGGCACAGAAATATGTTTTTCTAGAAATATGTTTCTACGGCCTAAATAATCGCCACTGCCGAAAAAAATATGTAATTTTTATATTTGAGAGCCCCACAATATATGGCAAAGCTGATTGAATTGATGCCAGACCTTTGGGTTTGTTTCCTTGTCAGTTCGACGACGGCGCAGCACAGTTTACTCATCGCGAAATGAATCGTTTTAAGGCAATATGAAAAACTCAACCGAGTCGCAATGAGTGCAAGTGAGAGCGCTAAAAATTTGTTTTGAAGTTTTCTCCTACATGATTATAATGTTTTGGACAGAGGAGGGATACGGTTCCGTATCCTAACCGAAATCGGACGCATTCGGTCTTCTCTTTTTTTTTGTAAAACTATTATCGTTCAGCAGAATGCTCGGGAAAGTGATCGTTACCGATTGACTACGTTTTTCATATAGCCTCAATTCTTTTGAGGTTTCATATGTTTTACGCCAAAAACCCGAGGCAACGCATCAATGTGCAAAGCATAATAATCATCAGCGCGATGGGAATCGAGCCCGATCTGTGCACTGATGAGGAAGATTGTTGTCATGCTTTTGCCGATTCGTCGATCCAATCTCGATAGTACGCGACCTTGGTATAGACACCGGGATAGAATGGTTTAGCACAGCCGAATCCCCATGAAACAATGCCGGCCAGCCGATCTCCAATAGTGAGAGGACCGCCCGAGTCCCCTTGACAAGCGTCCTTCCCACCTCCTGAATATAGTGCGCATATCTGATCGGCCGTGATATTTGCCAAATCATGATAAGCTTTGACACACTCTTCTTGCGAGATGATCGGCACGGTTACGGTCTGGAGTGTGCTAGGATTGATAGTTGCCCAAAGGGAGATGGTGCCCCAACCAGTTACAATGGCGGGAGCACCGACACTCGCCTCCTCGTTAGTCTCGAAAAGTTTGACTGCTTGGCGAGTCTCGTCCATGACGAATGGCTCCATCAGTCGAATGAGACAGATGTCGTGAAGGGGAACTCCGTGTTGATCCGTCGTATAATTCTCGTGCACTATGATGAGAGACACGCGATGGAACGAACCACCCTCTTGTGCGTTTGGCGATCCGGCGCGTATTGCGTAATGGGATTGTGATAGTTGGCAACAGTGAGCGGCTGTCAATATCCAATTTTTGGCAATTATGCTACCCCCGCAGTAGTGGCGTCCTTCCACCCCAATACTAACTTGATAGGGAACTGATTCAATCGACGTATTCTCGCCACCGATTATACGACCGTCCGAAAGATAAGATACTGATGGGACTCCCCATGCCGAATAACCTGCTAAGTAAGACAATGATTAGCGGATGTAAATTGTGTGTGCTTTTTGTCTGTTCTTCATACGTAGGTAGTAACATGTGGAGTATAAAAATCTCTCGATTTAGTTGATGTTTTTATTCTGGATTGACTTGGTAGAAGCTTATGCTAAGCTTCGCATTTCAACACTATCATGCGACGATGTAATGTATCGATTCGAGCAAGAATACTCGTACTTACCTAGTACAACGCTGATGAGGCCTACAAATGTTAGGCGATTAATCATCTTTGTTCTTGCTCCACAATAAATTCACTGGCTAGCGGGACAATTTATCGTCCATATATACCCACCTATATGTCCGGTAGCTTTACAAGCTTATCAGTATAATATTTCGAACACTTGGCTGTGCTATTTCATTTTATTTTTGGTCGCGTCGTTGGTCATTGTCGGAATAAGATAAAAATTCTACATATTTGATAAACGCGCACAATTCGTATCAGTACTCGAGAAAAACCCAGACATTGATCTCAGCGATAAACCGAACTTCGACATGGAGCGCTTATTAAGCGTGCTCTAATGAAGCACGAATATAGTTATACCCGTCGTCCAATGGCAGATAAGTGGCATCGATGGTTGATTATTTGTTTGGTTACTGGAGACGTTTGATAACTTCCAATGTTAAGTCTGTGAATTTGGTATCCTTAAGAAATGTTTACTGGTTTACTGGTTATTTAGAGGGTTGATATTCCCAAAATCATTACTGAATAAATACACTGATACGAGAATAATATTTATTTTTCACGAATCAAATTGTGGTACACCTTTCGTGGATTTTACATTTGTCGTGACGCTCAAACATTCAAGAATTTTCTCAATCATTCGGTCAGGTTTCGATCCAGCCAGAAATGGGAAGTAAGAATGTTTTTTTGATACCGATTTACCGATCTCGATTACCCATTTTGGACTAACAACTTCTAAGTTTTTACAATGTATTCTGATTAAGGAGGTTAATTTCCAACTATTTTGTAATGCTGGGGCAACAATTTCTCTGTATGCTTTTTGTATATTTGTACTTGTTACTTTCAATACCGACCTGATTTTTAAATTATGTTCCTTGATTTGTTTAAATCGTTTTTGCGATTTGCAACTGCAGTTTTTGAGTAAAACAATGGAAATGCACTATTACAAGAAAGCTGATCCAATGTTGGTTGATATATAGTTCGACGAAATAATTAACCGTGATTATCATTGGGAGCTCACCTGTCCCAAAGATTCTTCTTAAAATATACAGTCGCATTTTGCTGCGCACCTTTAGCTATATGTATATACTTAAACGCCCGAGTACTTTTCAATCCAATCACGAAAATATGCGATCTCTGTGTGAACGCCAGGATTCTTAGGGACAGCGCATCCTCGACCCCACGACACAATACCGGCGAGACGTCCATCGACGGTCAATGGGCCACCGGAGTCACCCTGACACGCGTCCTTCCCACCTTCCTCGTAAGCCGTGCAGATTTGTCCTGGGCCAATGCCACCGATATCTCCATAGAGCGCGTTACATTTTACCTTCGATATAACCGGTACTTCGACGCGATTTAGGATATCCGGATATCCATGGCTCGTTTCACCCCAACCGGTGAGCTCGCCCATCGATCCTACCTTGGTTTCCTCGCCTTTGGCATAAAGCGATATCGAATTTCGAGTCGCATCGAACGCAAATGGTACGTCGATGCGCATCAGAGCTATGTCGTTAACTTTGCGCACGCTGTTGCCAAAATCCTCGTGTATAATGATCTCACTGATACTATGAAGCGTTCCACCCTCGAACTGATTGGCCGTACCGGCGAGAATCATAAACCGCGCGTCTGTGTTCATCACGCAATGTGCCGCCGTTAAAACCCAATGTTTCGATATAATAACGCCACCGCACCAATGACCGTAATCCTTCAATTGAAGACTGATCTGATAAGGAATCTCCTCGATCGTTGTATCTGTACCGTTGATTATTCTACCCATGTAACGAGATAAGGTTGGAAATTCCGTGCTGTCCCGTCTTGGCAGAGGTACAGCTATACAAATGGGACATTAATACATAAGAACGTAATTTAATCGTAGAATCGCACTCTTATCAAAAGTAGTTGTAGTGATAAGTAAAATAATAATAATAATAGTAAGCATAAAGTATAATTTACGACAATGAAATATTCGTGTTTATAAGTTGTATTGTAGAGAATCAATGGATACCAAAGGTATGAAAAGGTTCCATGCTTTTTCTGCACAGGTGGTTGCATTTTTTTCCCTAGAATATTTACATTGCTTCGGCAAATCATATACTGCATTTAACATACTATCAAAAATGTCCAGAAGACCTGTATAAAAATATGCGATGTTTCAGTTTGTTTGCTGAATTGACTGAAGTATGGAAATGAACTGTAACGAATAATTATTCGCTGTTTACTCGAACTATGTAGTAATACATCCAAGCTGAGGCAACTGTTTTATCACAGTGGTTATCCAAAAATTTATAGTACGTTTCTTGAAAATGTGTATGATTATAGTAGTGATTAAATTAATTGTGGTTTTGATTGAAGTGGGATTTTGATACCGGAAACGAGCGCAATGAACACAGCAACCGATGTCAGCGACTTAAACATTGTTCCCTTGAGATCTTGAGACTTCGGAAGCTTTCAACTGATTGCGCAGCGAGACCAGCTACGTCTTATATGTAATTCAATATCTAGACACATATCTATTGATTTCGTCGAAATATTGTGCATCTATCGATAAACTCTTAAGCTATTGTACCACGCGTTTCATAGATATTTAAACGCAACACGTTATGTACTAGTATACAAAACCAGTGGCCTCCTTCTGCTGAATCGACCAATGCTTATCAACATATCGTGCACATCATTGACTAAATTGGAACCATTCTGTGGAATTTAGATAGCGGCAAGGTAATACCATAGTTCATTGATTAATGCATGCATTCATTCGTTATATATACCAAATGAGCACTTTGTTGATGTAATTAATGGTTTATGGATCCATGCAATTTTCGATTTGACTGATTAAATACTTGTTACC
Source organism: Ophion costatus (assembly GCA_951751655.1). Classification (NCBI taxonomy): domain Eukaryota; kingdom Metazoa; phylum Arthropoda; class Insecta; order Hymenoptera; family Ichneumonidae; genus Ophion; species Ophion costatus. The sequence continues at coordinate 3,655,395 of OX632361.1, read as the reverse complement.
GTTAAAGCGAGCCTTCGGTGTTCAGTATACAAATAGATACACATGATGAATACTCGGTAAAGCGTCGGATCGGCGTCGTACATACGCGGTTGAAAATCGAAGGTTGTGATATGTTTCGGAAATTTCTAAAATATTTGTTATCAAACTTGGGAAATTGTTTACTTTACCAGTTTCTCTTATGATTTTTGTTCAAGCTTAATATCCTCTCTATTTTCGATATATTAATTTTATTACAATCTGTATATTTGGGTGAGGCGGAGGAGGCTGGGCGTTGTACCATGTAGTGCATCTTCCACCATTTTCATTGGTTTTGCAACTTTCTCTTTTTCGAAGGAGAACATTGATCTTTTCCGGTTACAAAATCGCATTTGGATTCAATCACTATCATCGATATTCCTAGAGCCCTTCAGGAAACAAGGTAATGTTGTTTTTCTTAAGGACTTCTGGGCTAGAAAAATATTCCTAGGTAATGTCACATCCTGAGGAGACGTGGGCATATATATTGCGCCTAGCACAATAGCACGGGATGAGGGTTAAAGGGTAGCGCGTGCAGTGTAATGGGATTAAAGGATTACGGGGTGATTTGATGTTGAGGAATGTTCCTTTAGACTCTTCGTTTGATTAACTCTAATTGATTAGAATTAACCAGTGAGGTTAATTGCGTTAAATGTGTACACAAATGAATAACAAAAAATTGTGGTTCGCTTACATTTGTCGATGCACCGCGGATACAATGGTTGCATTTACAACGAGTCGAGTTCGGGCCTCCGCAGGTAGGCCGAACCGCTCGATTGGGTACACTTCGTTACCGGATTGACGGAGCTGGTGTTCTTCGCGTTGAAACACTTTTTATTACACGAGTATTTATCGCGAGTCGAATTCGAACTAATAGATGAATTACGCAATACGATGTTAGTGAAACGCTCAACGTAGACACTTGGAAAAGTTTTATAAGCCGCGCTTTTATAAAGTATAGACGAAAGATTTGTAACAGTTTACGGGAGATTTTTAAAGTTTAAAGTTCGAACTCGTGGTTTGTTGTCAGGAGACAGTTTTCGTACTTGTTCTGATGAAAGCTGTTGGGAGACATTGTGTGAACGAGTGGCAATGGAACACAGACTTTTTGTAGGATAATTCTTCACCCAGTGAAAAATAGGAGAGGTTTCGTTAATGGGGCAAAGACTGCGTTTCCATGATGCGTTTTCCTTAGGGATTAGTGGAAAAGGCATGAAATATAGGTCTCTTCGGAAGATTGGTCGAAAATAGAAAGTGGGAGCAGGACGTAGATTGCGAGTCACATTCGTCGCTCTATTTGCAGGAATTGGAGCTGCGTTTCTTTACCTGGAGCGCGGAAAAATACGGGGAGGAAAAAGGGCCTTGGTTGCGTCGTAGCGCTTACCCCAATATAGGCCTTGTTGACCCAGGTGTGAGAGCGCATGTGGTCTACAGCGGTTTTAAGATCGGGTCAACTTCCTGGGTCGGAGGATTTTCTTCTAGCGAGTGTATATTTTTTTGGCATATTTGAACGTTTCGTTCGCGTCAACGGCCGATATGCATATTTAGAGTGCCGCCTCATGCGTTGGACGTTCTTGTAATCCAAAGATTTTCCGTTTGTGCATTTGTTCGTCATATAGTTAAGGCCGCTGTGCTCTCGCGTTGGAAAGTACGTGAGACGCTTATTACTTATTGTATTATCGATAGGCTACATTTCCGCCGTAGTAGTTCTAACTCCAAAGAAAAATATTAAGATCCATCGAAAAATGAAAATGCCGCTATCGTGCGTATTAGGCTTCAAAATACATTGTATGCATTTGGTCGCGACGTGACAATCATTTCAGGAAACAAGGTAATTATGGTTTTTTAAAGTCTCCTGTGCTGTTGAAGCATATGAATTCAGCAAACCAAAAGGATACAAGATTATAGGTATGGGTGTTGACGTATTTGAATGAATGAATGAAAGTCCTATATGCACAGCTTGGCGCTAAATAACTAAATAAATGTATGAATAACCGCAGTTACATTTATTTGATCCGTTCATCGGTAAGCCCTGAGACGTCTTCCATTCCGAAACTATTAAGAACAATTACATTTAAAAATCTATACATTTGTTTCTGAGCTGGTCGATTTTAAATCAAGAATTTCGCTATCACACATCTCTGAATCCATACGCCAAAAAAAGATCCATAGTGGTAAAAAAAACGAAGTCTCTGCCCTAATCTGTTGGAATTCAGAAGCAATTCCGGTTAACGGGCTTATGCGGAAGCAAAACGTCAACAGTATAATCTAAAGTGTACAAACCAATTCCAACTGTGTCCCATTTTACTGAATCGTTTATCACAATCCAACGTGGTTGAACCACTTCTTAGTTTCGTAATAATTCTGATCGCCGGAAACTACCTACGCTATTGGGTTGCTAGAGATCAACAATTTTTATTCCTTTCTTGGGGATGTCGCGTTAGTTATTGAGTTGACAACGACAATGCTAGATCCTATGTTACTTAGAAATACCACTAGATGACGCTTTTCCTTTTTATAAACTACTTCGTAACAAAAATGCATGAAAACATATTTGTTCGAGACACGGTGTAGACGGTATTTTGAAACCCTATTGCAGCCTCCATGGGGCCGATTTGGGGGGCCGATTTGGGGATTGTAATACCTTGGCCCTCGGTGACTGGCGGGGGTATTCTTTTCTTTTGAAGCTGTACTTCGGTTTACTGTCGCGGAAATCGTTTAAACAGAGCATTACTGGGGCCATATTATTTGAACGTCCACGACCTTATCACTTCTAGGCTTAGATGCCCACTTAGCGGCAAAAAAACTCTAGAATAGCAAGATTCAACCAAAAATTATTCGACGTGTGTATTTACCATGAAAACTTTAGGCGCTGAAAGTATGTGGCCGTTTGTGGATACGAAATTACGCAGATAGATTTGGAGATATTACTTACGGAGATAAAGCTGCGTCGAGTAGGTTGAATTACACGCGGAAATTCCAGATTCGTATCTCAATTGTAGAGTATATAAGGCTGAACGAACAGATGTGGAATCAGTCCTAAATTTTCGAGGCTCCAAGATCGAAATTATGTCGAAGATGCTCGTATTGGTGGTTCTGTTGGCTGTGGCTGTCGCCGGTAAATATATTCTCTTGTCAAGTTTTATATCAATAAGTTCAATTTCTTGTAATAAAAAAGAAACTTGAAAATAATTCAGATTGTTATTGCTCGCTTCTTATTTGCACCTGCCTTGCTACCGTAAAATTATGTACCTGATTATCACACGTTAACTTTTAGGGCACTTTCTGTTGCCTGGTATTCTCATATTAGGATTGATGTGAATATATTGCAAGAGATCCTTTGTATATATATCTGTGAAAACCACCGACCGGTCGGCGGTGAAGAGTGATAACCATTACCGTAAAATAAGAGAATAATAATCGGCATTTCTATTCGTTCGTTCTTTGCTTGCTCAGCTGGCCCCGTACCGGAACAACAGTTCAATGAACTTCCATTGTTGCCTCAGCTGCCCGGTAGGATAATAAACGGAACGGAAACGACTATAGCGGAGCATCCTCATCAGATTAGTCTTCACATTCCGGGACGAGGTCACATGTGCGGTGGCAGTATAATATCGAGAGACTGGATATTGACCGCGGGTCACTGTATGGATCCTGATTTAGCCCCCCATTACATTGTCATCGCCGGTATGACAAACCTGTTGAAGGGCGGTTCGCATCACAGTATCGAAAAATGCATTGTTCACAAGGACTTTTATATTAATCGTGACGGTGCCCTGGTCAACGATGTAGCTCTCGTAAAAGTGGCTCAGCCTTTTGAATTCGATTCTAAACACAGAGCCGTTCCGCTCTTTGACGTGAATGAAGAAGCTCGCCCTGGGTTCGCCAGTGTCGTTACAGGTTGGGGCTACACAGGCTATCACTATCCCCAAACTCTCAATATGGTCATAGTGCCGATAATATCGAAAGCAAGATGTAGCGAACACTACGATTATATCAACGGACTTCCTGCGGGAGCAATTTGCGCCGGTTTCGAGCAGGGTGGAAAGGACGCTTGCGCAGGTGACTCTGGTGGTCCATTGACGATCAATGGACGCCTTGCTGGTGTCGTCTCGTGGGGCGATGGATGCGCGGTACCGGAACGCCCTGGCGTCTACGCGGAGGTCGCGGCTTATCGAGATTGGATCAGGGTAAACTCCGGTGTTTGAAGCCGTACACTACCAACTATCAATGTTTATAGAATTTTACCGACCGAGGAAACGCTTATACGGTCTTGGAGCCTCACAAGATTATTCATCGCAATCTCTTCTTTCAACTTTTGTACATTTGCGGATTTGTTGTCTGGTAAATAAATCATATTGATATTTTATATATATATTTATATATATATGCACACCCACCTTAAATCCATCGTGAAAATAACGTCGCATTGAAGAACGTTTTCTACAAAATATTTATATCTCAATAATCGCACGCACGCACGCACGCACGCACACATGCTCGCACAGTGAAGTAACGTTTTCTACAAGAGATTTACGTTTTAGAGGGAAACAATCCATAATGATGTTAACCTTCTATGTTGACAAGTTTGTGAGATCTCATGGAAACCTGTTTCATTTCAAATTCGCCCATACAGTTTTTATTTGTTCAAAAGATAGTCGTTTTTTAAACGAATCTCTTTGGGAACAAAACTCAACATGTTAGAATAAACGAACGGAAGTTATGACACCTTAAATATTTTCAAACTGCTGCCTGTACTAGCATTACGCAGGATGTCTCTACCGGGTAGAGGTTACGAGGACGGATTCACAGCCCATATATACAGATGCGTGCAATTGCTTTGCGCCATCCTATTTTTCAGGCATATCGCATTGAAATACGACGGTGGGGATAAGATAAACGAGTTATGATAACATGGATAATCAAATAACCCTTATATTTGAAAACGAGTAATTTCATACATAGATATTATTCTTAAATAATTGATTGTCCATCACTTTTTGTTTACTGAGTTTGCAAAAGCATTTGGCTAAATACTATTGCGTGGGAAAACATTACAATTTTTTTTTAAGTAAGAAAACGAGATTTGCTCTACTTCACTTGACCTAGTACTTTGTTGCCGGGGCTTTAGCAACGATGAGCGCGGCACATATGGATAAGTCATGAACGCTGTTATATGTGACATTCGTTCTTGTAGCAAATTTTCCCACTCACGTCGCAAATGGTTTCACAATTATGGGCCTTGTTAGAGTGGTTGTTCGTTCCAACACGATCTTTTAGGTCTTGCCACAAATGCTCAGTCGGATGTGAGTCCGGCGATTGCAATGGCGGGTCGAGAAAGCGTACTTTACATCTTCGAAGAAAATCTTTTACACGCAGTGAAACATGTTTGGGGTCGTTATCGTGTTGAAAAAGCCAACCACGCGACATTTTTTTCATTGAAAATGGTACTATATGGTCTTGCAATATATATCTGTAGATTGCAGCGTCCATATCGCCTTGAATTTCTACCAGCGAACCAACGCCGTCAAACATGCTTTCTAACTTTAATGTTCCCGCCACTGTATTTTACAGTAGGAATTTGATACCTTATGTTGAATCGTGTACCTGTTGGACGTTTTACGTACTTACTTCTAACCATCGCTTCCGGATGATTCAAATTTGGATTCATCGGAAAAAAGCGCTTTCTGCCAATCTGATGCTGTCCAATGGTGATATTTTTTTGCTAAATTCAATCTGGCCTTTTGATCCTTTGTACTAATGCGTCATTTTTTTATACCAATGTGTGCAATGAGTCCCACAGCCTTCAGACGTCGGGATACTGTACTCCGACTAATGTCGGCACGATTTCCACTACGTAATTCTCTCGAAATGCCTGCTGCAGTTTTTCGTGGATATAATATAACGCTCTTCCTTCTTATAATTTTGTCAACGTATTCTGTAGTTTAGGCGATTTACCACTACGACTTTTGTCACAACAAATTTGTTAATTTATATTTACGATTGACCGTAATTGTTCCAATGCATAATGTAGTCGCAATATTGCGGAAACTCTCTCCTGTTGACGAAAGCTTCGACACGATTTTCTGAATCTCAACATTCGTGTGTTCCGCCATTGCGGCAGAAATAATACTCATTTTTCATTTTCATGTATGTTTTCAAACAAGTACGAAAGAGAAAGCAAACTAACTTTGTGTACGAAGCCGGATGAGATAGCAGCCCGATGCTTTTGCGCACCGACGAAACTCGTTCGACGCTGTAAACAAATAATACGCCATACAAAAAAAGAATATATCACGCTCGTTCATAACATAGCTTTTAAAAAGATTGGAAATGATTAACAAGTTCCGCAATAAATTTTTTTATCACTTTACTAAAAAATGTCGGGTGGCCCGATAATTTTGCACGCCACTGTATGGATGCGCGTTACCGAACATTATCATGACGTAAAACTCGCAGGAAATCCGTATTATAGGGGGAAAAAACGAATTCTGGTCGACTAAATTTGTGAATCGCTGACCAACTTTCTTTGAATGAAAGAATCGAATCATAAAACGGATAAATGTGCGAACCAGAAGCTGATAGTGTCTTCTCAATCGGTATCACCAAGCACACTGAGGAATGCAAACGCCTGTTTATTATTACTATTATTTATTAGAGGGATAAGTGCCTGGTTATCCGGGATCGACGAACATAAGAGTGATCTGATAGTCATTTCAGTCTGTCACCGAGTGGCGCAAATACCCAAAGAGTTCTGAGAAACGGCCTTTTCTCGATAAATGCAGTATAAAAGTTGCACAATTGCCCTATTAATGCCATTTGTATCGACCCATCCATAAAGCCACATGCGGAGCTTACTCCTTTTTAAAAAATTCAAAAATCCCGTGAGTTTCAAGCTGGAGCTGTTATGGTTAGTCCATTCTATCGTCTCAACAAAGAGATAGAAAAATCCATAGTCCCATTTGAAATAATGAACACCACCGCGAAATATCTTCTGTGCGTCGATAATTTTTGCTCCTCATAGTATTTTCACGTCCCCTTATCGTATATATTTATAGAAAAAGTTTTTTCATGTCATTTGACTTCCGCCATGGGTTTACGCTGTGCAACAAAAATAGGACCCACTATAGATATATTTATATATTGTAACGGGGAATTCTCTGATTTCGAAAATCGATAACTTAAAAATACATTCGGGAATTCAGGTGCTTGAATAGGCATCACCTTCGAGATCCTCCGGGCATCCGAATGCATCCGCAATGCTCCGTGCGCGCCAACTAATTTTTATTCGGTAAGCTCTTGAGACGTCCTCCATTTCCAAATTATGGAGAACGATTACGTTTCCAAAATTTGCACAATTGTATTCGAAGTTACTGGTTCCGAATCCGAAATTTTGATATCGAACATCTCTGAACCCATAAGTCCAAAAAAATGAAGGCCATGAAAAAAAACAATGAATCAGCCATTATCTTACGAGTCTCGTTCTCGCGATTACTAGGTAGTATAGCTACTTGCACTAGATATTGCCACACGTTTTTAGAGTCATAGGATAAAAAAAACAAAAGTGGACCTTTCCGCTTCGCGCGATGAAGTCACATCGCTTAAGAGTCAATCTCCGTAATAATTTTCATTTAACTCAGTTATTATTGATATAGATCACCATAGTATATATAATCATGGGAAAAACAAAGGGCGGAACTACCACGGAAAAGCTCCTACGAAAATTTATAAAGCTGGAGAAAAAGGTCTAGCGCGCTTCGGAAAACGTGGTCTCTGCCACCGCGAGCGTTGCGGAGAAAGAAAATTCAGTTGATTCTCTTTCACCACTATTAAATATAGGTAAAGGAGTTTTATGTTATAAGAGAAATTTTCATTTCTCATTTGAGTCTCTTCGACGGTGGGAAAAAACCGTGCGAAAGATAGGCTGTTCCAGCTATCTTTGAGGTGAAATAATTTGAAAATTATGTTCGTACTCGTAGATTTAATGGCAGGCTTGACAGACCAAGTCAATAGTTTGGAACAACCAGTGACCCTTGAAATCGTGGGCACTGGCAACACTGCGCAAGAATCTCGAGAAATGAATGCCCCGATATCAGAAATACCCCATGTTGACGAAGAATTGTTCGAAGCTGTTGGCATCGAAGCATCGTCTCCGCAGGGCAAGGAAGCCGAAATGACATCTCAACTGGCAGCACAGTGGACCAGTTGGATCAAAGTGGGCATGAAAAAAGAAATTAAAGCAGAGCCGCTTGATAAATATCCCCGCACCGGGAATTGCCCTGAGGAAGCTTCTAAGCTAAATCCGGAAATAGTGGCCTGTTCGAATAGTCGCTGTTCAAAACGTCGATAAAAAGGGACATACATTTTGTTTATTCGCAAAACCTTCTAGGCTCAACTCTGTCAGCGCTCGGGACAGGAATTTCTTGTCTCGTGGCTGAGAACGAGAATGGGGTCGATAAGACAGCTGTTAGAGTTTTTGGGAGATGCCGGAAAATGATAAGCGATTGCACATAATCAAGAGCTAGTTGCCAGAAAACACTGCATTTATCCATGTTTTGACAAAAAGGTAAAATCATATTGGAGATCCAAAACTCAGATGATTTTCTCTTCGGTGAAGATTTAGGCAACAAGATCAAAACAGCTAATTCAATCAAGAAAGTTGGGCTTGATTAAAAACCTCAGACAGCCACAAAGTCGATACCGTTGCGTTCAGCTTTGTCGACGAACTCGCAAAACTGATAAGACCCTTTAAAGTTTCGGAACACTTACAAGTGGGCCACAAACCGAAAAATTTCTAGAGAAACTTCAGATTTCAATCACACCAATATCAGCCAGCCTCAAGCAGTGCCAGAGGCAGTAAAGGTGACACGAGTGGCAGGCCGCTTGCGCCATTTTTATATGAATGGTAATCGATTACGAGCGACAAGTTTATCTTAAACTGTGTGCAAGGTTATCGTATTTCGTTTGACTATCCTCCTTATCATAACAGTATCGATTGTCTCCAATGTTTCAATGTCCTCAGGTACGTAACGATTATCAAGATACGCTAGATCGACTTTTGGACTTGCGAGCTATACGAGAATGTGTACCGTATGATAACCAATTCGTATCGAGCTATTTCTTGGTGCTGAAACAAGACGGTAGTCACAGGTTTGTCTTAAATCTGAAAAAAACTGAATCGATTTATGTGTGCTTCCCATTTCAAACTTGAGGACATTCGAACAGCATCAAAACTCATGTTCAGAGATTCGTATATGTACAGTTTAGATTTCCAAGACGCTTATTTTCTCATTCCGGTGGATAAGAAAAGTAGAAAATACTTCCGGTTTCAATTCAAAGACATGCTTTTTAACTTTGTTTGCTTGCCATTTGGGCTATGCACAGCACCTCTAATATTCACAAAAGTTTTGAAACCAATCGTGAACCATTTGAGACATCGGGGTTTGGCATCCCTCATACATTTCGACGATATGTTATGCTGTGGAGACGACGCAGCGGCATGGTCTCGTAACATTGACATAGCAATCTAGGCTCTCACTTCTCTGGGGCTTATTATCAATTACACAAAAAGCAACGTTACCCCGAGTAAGAAGTGTGCTTATCTGGGTTTCATTTTAGATTCAGAAAACATGACTTTGGAATTACCGGACAAGAAGAGGTGGAATGTATTACATTGGGTCAAACGTTATGGTTCTAAAAAATCGTGTACCATTCGAGAATTTGCTCAATTCATAGGTAATATAACATCAAGTTCAATATGGCTGGTTATATTCGAAAAGGTTCGACAGAGAAAAAGATCTTGCGCTGAGCCTCAATAATGATGATTACGAGGCAACGATGTTTTTACCCGAGTCTCTCCAGGAGGATTTCGTTTGATGGAAAAGCAATATACTAACGGACGTTAACCCAGTATCAGAGTACACGTTCGGCGTGTTTACCCAGTATCAGAGTACACATTCGGCAGTACACGTTCGGCGCATCGCTATCCGGATGGGGAGCGATTTGTGAAAATTACCGAGCTCGCGGGTTCTGGAAATAATCAGAAAAGTCTTTCCACATCAATTACTTAGAGTTACAAGCAATTTTTATGGGGCTTCGATGCTTTGCCGACGACTTATCGTACTGTGAAATTTTGTTACGGGTTGACAATACCACTGCTATTTCTTATATAAATAGTATGGGGGGCGTTCAGTACCCGCGAATGAATGAGATAGCCCGAGAGATATGGCCGTGGTGGAAGGCCAGAAGAATCTGGTTATTCGCCTCCTATATCCCTTCTAAAGCCAACGTTGAAGCCGCTGAGGAATCGCGAGTCCGACACATCGATACCGAGTGGGAACTTGCGAGTTTTGTCTTCGAAAAGATTGTACAAAAAATTGGTCTAGCTGACATAGATTTGTTCGTGTCGAGCTGCAATACAAAATGTCAAAGTTTCTTCTCTTGGCACAGGGATCCAGAAACAGCTGCGGTTGATGCTTTCACGCAAAATTGGTTTTCCTTGTCTTTTTATAATTTTCCTTCGTTTGCACTCATTTTAAAAACCTTAAGAAAAATTATTCTAGATCGGGGTTGTGGAATTGTCGTCCCTTACTGCCCCGCGCAACCTTGGTATCCCCTGTTCTTATCCCTTACAATAGAAGAAACTATTCCATTCGCATCCTCAGACAGTTTACTGTTGTCTCCTTGTAGGACGTATCGGTATCCTCTGGCGAAGAATCTGAGCCTAATTACCGGCAAATTATCGGCGAAGCGTATCGGAGGAAAAATTTCTCGGAATCAGTAATAGAAATTCTGACGGTGTTTTCAGCAGAGGGAACCATAAAACAATACATGAATTAGTATTCTATATTTTATTCTCTGTTTAAGATAGTCCTGTCGCTTCACACTAGTCATACCACTGATCATACTTAACAACTGTACAATTTATATTTTTAACATATGCAAAAAAAATAATTTGTAATAACTAAAATTTTCCATTTGTAAACTGTTTAATGAATGTTCACATTTAAGTAGAAAAATTAAAAAATAACTATTCCAAGGATTCGCGTAGTACTCGTATTTCTAGTTTTGATATTTAGCAACATCGGTTCTATCTCCGTCTCTTTTTACTCATTCAGGCGAGTTTAACCTCCATGCTTTTCAACGTCGATCTGTCAAAACAATGTCAGGTGCGGGAAATGTAAAGCATTGTATTCGGGCCACGACTGGTAAAAAAGCGTGAGAAACTTGTGTCTGCGAAATGTCGGTTAAAAATGAAATGTGTATGGAAATTCGAATGAGTGAGGTGAGGTTCCCGTAAAAGAAATTAGGAGGGCAGTCATAAAAAAAATCGGGCCCCGTGAGGGTTTAAATATGGATTCCCTACTAGGGCTCTCCCCAATACAATCGGACTAGGCCCCGACAGGAAAATAATAGGGTTGCGTAATTTATTTAAAAAAGGCCGTAGCGAGTAAAATGATAAAGGGCCCAGACGGGATTCATCAGGGGAGTGGTTGTTACAGGGCATACAATATAAACTGTAAAACTGAACTTGTTTTTTATTTTCTAGTTTCGAGGTGAATAATAAATAATCCTTTATTTGAAGAAAATAGTTTTCATTGTTGCTAAACATCTCGCTTGCTACGTATCCACTAATAAAGTTGATCATATAGGGCAGTAATAGGGTTGCTTCATGGCTTCGATTGGGTTCTGTTGAGGCAACCAGTCGGGCCCTGATTTATAAGCCTCTTTAGGCCCTCGTCGACAAAGTGTGACCAGCCTCGAAGGGACCTGGTCGGGTGCCATTTTAGGACCCTTTCAGAGTAAGGGAAAAATAATCGGGGCCTAGTCAAAGCCCTGGCTGAATTACCAGTCGGGCCCTGATTCAAACGCCTCTTAAGGCCCTCGTCGACAAAGTGTGACCGGCCTCAAAGGAACCCGGTCGGGTGCCATGTTAGGGCCCTTAAAGAGTAAGGGAAAAATAATCGGGGCCTAGTCAAAGCCCTGGCTGAATTCTTTCACGGGTTACGACTACAGTCAGCTGTTGCCTTGCTGTCGCATCTCTTTATGGTAGCAAGTGGTATTAAATCCAATACCGAAAATTGAAATTAAACTTGATATTACATGAAAATTAGTTCAATAAGCGTATTTTTTCTGAGAGCATTGGATTACTACAAGTGTCAAGTATGTAAATCTGATTATTTTTAAGAATCTGACGGATTCTCACTATTGTATACACTTTTGTAGCGACTGGAAATTGGGTTTTTGTATGTCGTCTCGGGATTCCTTCACAAAAGTACGCAATTTTTATATTTTTTTTCTTTGTACAAGATCGATAACCGTCCCGAAAATGTTACGGGGACGATTATTAATATATTTAGTAAAGCTGAAAAAAAAGTATGAAACTCCTATGAATTGAAGCCTGTTGATAGGACGGCCTTAAAGGTGTTTCACAAAATGAATCTCATACATCAGCTTACATCCGTTCATGTATGTAGAAATGTAAATTAAATCGAGTTTAAAACTCGCGTTAATTGTCGTCGTGGAGAATTGAAAATACCCTTCTTTCAGTTGCCTGGGGTTTTCTACACGGTCGCGTTCTTCTGCTCTTAGGTTACATATATAAACTTCTATTTTTCTACTTTAGTATAGTACAGTGTAATAACAGAAATACTGCAATATGGATTGATGGGAGGGAAATAATAGTACGTGATGTTTCTGATTTTTTCACCTCCTGTATTATACATAAAACTGGATAAATATATATAATCCACTCCAAAGCTGGCTATTTCCTTTTTCCCAGGATTTATACCAGCCTAGATATCACAATCGCTTATCTTTCTCGTTACGCATTTAGATCAGACGCAAAATAGTGGGTAAATAAAATTTTGCTATTCCTGTGTATGGAGTTCTTACCCTCTTTTACATTGCCTATCGCCAGATTACTCATGATTTCCCCTTCCTCCTGAACCCCAACTTGCGGTTGCAGCAGACTTATCCCCGCAATGACAATGATGCCATCGGCAAAATATCCATCCTGCCATGGGCAAAAATTTCATAGCGAATGCGATGCGGAACACATATTATTTCCTTGTATTTATTTTTCTCCGAAACTAAAAGACTGGCAGTCGAATCCGCGGTCGCCCGATGCTCTGGTCTGGAGGCAAACACGCTGAATTTAAATTGTTTCAATGTTTGAAGAAAAAAAACGGGGAAAACGTGTGTTTCCATTGGTAATTTTTGGCGATCCGAGAAAACTCAAAAAATGGCGATTTCTGTCCGATTTGAGTGACCTCTGGTGGCGACTTGATGATGAGAATGTCTGGCAACTATGGTAGTGCGTGGGATAAAATAGAATTAAGGAATTGAGACGAGGTTTCGGTTCTAAGAAATAATTCGACAGACTTGTGTAGAATTGACACTATGTTATTTATTATAAAGTACTAGGCGTGTTGAAGCGACCAGGGTTACCATAAATGATACAAAAAGAAAATATATAGTCAGCTTACATTGGTGTGTTTTTGACGCTCGCTCGTCCGCTCGCTCGGTCGCGCGAATGTTTGTTGTCGCTCGCGTTACAAGGACCTTCGCTCTTGGGCTGAACCGCTCGCTGATACAATCGTTGGTAAGGCGCTCGCTGGATTTTACGTTGGTCGTGTAGATGTTGGATGTGTTTACTACGATAGCACTACGTGTCTATAGAAATACGAACTGCGCGCGAGGTCGATGGGTTGAGACTAATCTTTACGGACCGATGATAGAAATTATACAAGTGTAGAATGAAACTTTTGTGACTTGAAAAGTGAAGACTGTTCGTATGAAGGTTAATTGGATATATTCGTTAGGCTTCTGGACTAAAACTCGATAGAAGAAGTCGATTCGATGTTGGTTGACGGAAGACTGGGTTTGAGACTCGATAGAAGAACTTGACGTGATGGTCGTTGACGCGAGACTGCTTCGACCTTTTGCATACTGACTCTTTTTGGTTCGCGTGTGAATTTTTTGAGTGCGTGGGAGGCAATCTTTGGTTTCTCTTCTTAGAAATAATGGCGTTGATGAAAGTGGCAATTTTGCTTCGTTAAACGGAATGCGCATGAGGCGTGTAGCCGAAATTCGCGCTAAGTCGTATGCGATAGCACGTCGACCATTTGATTCGGACGGCCCGAATGTTTTCATACTCCGCCCTGGTTACCGGGTCGAATCATGCACGCTTCTCTTTATCTCCATGCGGATGGCGAGCGTAAAGTTTTTGGAGTGAGTTCCTATTTGATTTTTCGAGCTGCGGCTTTTCGTGGAATATTCGCCTGACAATGAGATCTTCTTCTTGTTGAAAGCCAATTCGATAGGAAAAGTCGATGACTGCGGCGGTGCTGCTATGGTGCATATATCGCTGTGGTATGAATATCCTCGTGGAACATACGCACGTTTCTTTTTATGCTGTGTCGCGTCTTATTCTTAGATTTATACATATAACTTATGACGGCATATAAGGATACTGGAAATAACCGAGAGAAGACACCTAGCCAAGGGAAGACACATTCGCTAGGATATAACAGCGAGAAACAGAGTTGAGCTAGATCTCAACTTTGGAAAAACCCATTTAGAGGTTTATACAGCCGGGTAGATTTCTACGCGGCGAGAATTGTGTTTACATAAGGATTTCGAATGTTTTCATATGTTTTATTAACATATGTTACAACGATTTCGAATGCACTATTCGAAGTGATAGATCCACGAAGTTTGCTGTCGGAGGGATCAAATAAACGAGTTGTTGATTCAATTTTTTACTGCCCAGATAGTAAAATTGATGTCGACTCCGAACAAGTGGCCGTTCAATACGTATTGAGTTTCAACTATGTAACTATGTAAATTGTCTACAACGTAAATTTTCCATTTTCGTTATAGTTTAATCTCATGCAAGCGCGATTTCTAGAATTACTACAATTAGTACTATGTACAAAGATGAACCACATTCAGCGCTGGGAAGTTTCTAGCTATACTGCACGCACTGAAGGGTTGCTACGATACCGTGAAGAAAATTACGATACTAAATACGATATACCATGGTACAATCTCTATACACTCCTCTCTTCCCTTCTACGAAGCGGTGCCCGAAAACTAAACACAAGCATCAATCAAGTCTTGATCCTACAGCGAAGGTAAACATAACCGAGCGATATAAAACTTTTAGCGTGAAAGTTCTTTGCTTTTTTGTGTACTTCGTATTGAAAAATTGGCGGTTTATTATTTATATCTGAATTCTAATTCTAACAATTATATTTTCATTCTATTATTATCGTAGAAAGTTTCTTTTATCATATTACTAACTGTTAGGCCTTGATGCAGCCAGTCGCTTTTCAAGGTCAGAGAACGAAAAAATGTAGGATGGTTCAAGAAACAGCACTTTTTAAAAAAAGTAATATTTGTTGCGCGCTCGCAGCGCCGCAGCATCACCGATAATAGAATCTCGTGCTTGTCTGGTGTGCGGATAGCGAGGGCGCCGCCATCATGAAGAAAAGCTAACCGACGCGCAGCCCCCTGACATTGGTGGAAAAATGCTGTTCGCAAAATGACCTTGCCGCACTGTGGCGCTAGTAGTCGTGTGACAGGCATGCATATATATAAATATATATATGTTGCATCGGTGTTTCGAATATTTTACAAGAATAAAAGTCTATTGTAGATAACTTCATGAAAACCATTATACGCGTGTATGACGAATTTGAATCATAATTGAATTATTCAGCTTAGCATTATAAACTTAGAATATTTCACGAAAGTACCGAATCATACAGCTGGTCGGAGTATTTAGAGCCGAAGGCTGCCACATAACAGCCACATAACAGCCAACGCTACGTAGTGGCGATTTAAAAAACTAGAAAGCCGGGACAAAACGCGTTTTCGTTTATCGTATAGGAATAGTAGGCCAGTGTCAGGGGGCTGCCGAAGCGCAAGCTCTCGCCCATGGAGACTAGATACAGGAGGCCACACTCGGTCTTTCAACTCGTCCCCCAAAACAGTATCAAAATAGATGGAGCTGGGATGCTCCGGACCACATGTACGCAAAACATGGGTCCGATGAAGACGGTTCACAGCTGATGTACCTAACTTTCTTTCATCTTTAAGTGTCAGAGTTATAAAATTGAAGACAGAGTGATACGGTATTTAATTAATACGCATACATTACAGAAAAAGCATAGTTATTCAAATAAAAAACTTTTTTATTCTTGGGTGCAATTTTTCAGAGTACAAAGCGAGTATGTATGACCAAATTTGAGTCTGCCGATATAATTCAATTTCTAACCTGCAATTCCGTAAATAATTACAAAAATATCTTCCTCCTTATCGTTTCACAATAATTTATATATAAAATTTTAATCACACCGAACTATATTCCAAACATTATTCGATTATTTGAAAAATGCATATTTAGATCCATCTATAGAATCGTTAACATAACTTTTTAAACTCATTTTCATTCGTATTACCTTTTGTTGATATTTTGGCGAGTATGCTGTGAATATTAAGGGATCATTACAGTGTAACAGGTTAAAAAATAGTTGATTTTCGCTTTTGATTTTTCGATGGTTATAATACGCTCATTAGTCTGATTGTTTATGTTAAATCAAAGTACTCGAAAAGAACAGATAATACCTTTTTATACGTTTATTTCTATTGCTTTTACATTTTCTAACGGTTGAAAATGTCTTCAAAAAAGGGTGTTCTCATGGTGTACATGGTTGTGGCCGTAAATATTATCTGCAACAAAATTAGTAAAAAGATTATTAATCTGTATGAAAGTGGCTATCTTGCAATGGAGGCTTTTAAAAATCAACATCGACAAAATAGAGGCGGTTTGACAAAAAGTATAAAATTTAGGCTATTTTATCGGGTTTTTCTATTAAAAAAATATAAAAATTTAAAAAAAGCTTCCATAGCATGATAGAGAATGGCGTGAAAAATGTTATGTTAAAATTCGAAAAGAATAGCTTGAAAACTCTTCCTTTGAAAGTGTACACTGTTTTGAAAAACAACATTTGAAGAAAAGTTCGTTTAAAGTTTCGACGTCTCTATCGTTTAAAGAAAAAAAAGATATTGTGATGTCGCGGATGGACAATTTTGTGATTTTTATGAGGAAAGGAGTGACTGACTCGCTCCAGAACTCGGTCGTAGGACGGAACAACTCGGTAAACACAGATTTGAGCTACTCGAGACACGTTTATTCAAATGACTGACGGACAGAGATTCGGTGTCGTACAGAA